>CATOUR010000054.1:10925000-11362500 GCA_951848785.1 Callosobruchus maculatus | reverse complement strand
TAACCTTTATTTCCAAGAGACAAATTACATTGTTTTGGAATAGTCAGTTGGGGAAAAAAAAGAACGAAATATTTGATGCATACACTACAAAAACACATTAATAAGATGTAATAAATAATGATAAATGTAATAAATACATAAATGTAATAAATAAGTAAGTATAAAATGACCAGATCAGAGTCAAGCCATTTAGTGGTGAATATTAAGGAATTCTTCTACATCATAAAAGCATTGTTTCACCAAAAACACCTTAAGGCATTTTATAAAACAACCGATTCCCTGAGCTGTTTTCAGCTCTTCTGGCAGTTTATTCCACAGTCTCAGCCCCAAGCAGTCAGGTGCGTTGAAACCGAGATTATACCTACGGTAAGGAACGTACATGTCGGCATTCTGTCTGGTACTGACACCGTGTACCTCACCGACCGTACTGAATTTGTTTTTGTTTTTGTAAATGTGCACGCACATTTCCAATATAAATAGACTGGGCACCGTCAGTATGCCAAATTTTTTAAATATGTCTTTACATGACTGCCTACTAGTCAAGCCTAGCATGCGTCTTAATATCAGCTTCTGAGACAGGAACACCTCCTGGGCTGCAGGACTCCTACCCCAAAAGCAAATACCATAACGTAACCTGCTACTTACTTGGGCATGGTAGAATAACAGCAGCTGATCAACCGTTAGGACTAATCTCAGATTATTCATTCAAAATGCAGTAGAATGCAACTTCGAAACTAAATGGCTACAATGATGTTTCCAACTCAAACAAGGATCTACATGCAAGCCCAGAAATTTAGTAGGTTCGCAGTCGGTTGCTACTAATCTGAAATCATCAACATTTATCGCCAAAGTATCACACGTTTTTTGCCTATTGTGGAATCTCAAAATCGCTGTTTTATCTGTGTTCAAGAATAGACCATTTCCATTAAACCAGGCATTTACCATTCGCATTGTAGTTTCACACTTCTGCTGTAAAGCCTTTTGTGATTTGTCAGAGATTACAATGGAGGTATCATCAGCATACATTGTGAAAGTAGCTGGCACAGATAGTTTATCTAAATCATTAATGTAAATCAAAAACAGAAAAGGGCCTAATACTGACCCTTGAGCCACTCCAATGTTTATGGTTTTTTTATTGGACATGGTGCCATTATTTATATAAACAAATTGTTCCCGGTTACTCAGGAAGGTATTCAACCATCTATAAGGGTTGCCTCGAATACCGCATCTCGATAGTTTGTCCAGAAGCCTTTTGTGATTGACACAATCGAAGGCCTTGCTTAGATCGCAAAAAATGCCTATCGGACAATCACCATCCTCCACATAGCTTATGATACGTTCATAGTATGAATGTAAAGCACTGCTGGTAGACTTATTTTTTACAAAACCGTGTTGATTTATAGAAAAAATTTTGTGTTTACTTGCGTAATCTATAAATCTAGACAAAAAAGCATATTCAAAGATTTTATAAAATCCAGAAGGTATCACAACAGGTCTATAATTGTCCAGGCACTGGACGTCGCCTTTTTTATGGACAGGGATAAGTTTACCTACTTTTAAATTTTCAGGAAATGTGCCAGTAGCAAAGGACAGATTTACTAGAAACACCAGTGGATCAATTATTACGTTTAATATTTTTTTGATTAAGAACATGGGTACCTCATCAGAACCGCAGGAATACTTGTTTTTTATACGAGATTTTAACAAACTGAGTAGCTCTGTTTGTGTGTATGGAAACAGGAAAAAACTGCTAGAAACGAAATTCGTATCTGGGAGAGTCGAGTCACTGACATGCTGTGTATGTGCATTAATCGGTATATTTTCCGAGATGATTATGGGCGATCTATAAAAATGTTCACTAAAGAGATTAGCTACATCTTTATCATTCTCTAGTAATTTATTTTCGTGTGAGACTATTATACGCTTTTTCGGTCTAGAAGGTTTATTTGACAATTCATGTATTATACTCCATGCCGATCTTACAGGGTTATCCGACTCGATAATTCTGCTCTGGTAATACTTTCGCTTAGTTTCGCTGACTAGATTGTGATGGCTGATTTTCTTTGCTTTGTAGTAATCATGCAACTGCGGAAAACTCATTTTGAGGAAATGTAGGTCCTTAAGGTCGTTACTGGACTGAATAATATCATTACTAATCCAACGTTCTTTTCTTTTAGGTGTAGATTTAGTTTTACGTTTAGGGAAATGTTTGTCGAAATAGTAATAAAAAGTACTGAAAAAAATATTGTAAGCATTACTGATATTACTAGCTTTATACAAATCTGACCATGCTTCGCTGGAAACATCATCAATAAACATTTCTATCGAATTAGTATTGAATGACCTTTTTGGAAGATTATGTTCGTTATAATTTTTTGCTATTTTAAACCCGCTGTCAAAAAGAATAGTACGGTGATCTGAAATGTCATTATCTAGAACACATGCCACTGCATCCTCTGAACAATTACTAAATATATGGTCTATTACTGTCACTGTTTGTTCAGTAACTCTTGTAGGCCAATTGACTCTAGGAGTTAGTCCAAAGGTCAATAATTCATTACATAGCATTCGGAATTCTCGAGAACGGTTCAGGGAATCGATGTTGAAATCCCCCACCAGAAAAATTGTTATACCAGGTTTGTAGACTGAGTTGAGAACATCTACTAAGGATTTTATGAACGTAGCACAGTTAGAATTTGGTGATCTATAGCAGCATATAATAATTGCTTTTCCACTATCATGTTTATAGGAAATGCCACATATTTCGAATTCTTTATCAACGCAGAAATGCTGTAAGGGTAAATTGGTGAAACAGATGCTTTGCCTGACAAATATAGCAACACCACCCGCTTTGAACATCTGACGACAATAGTAACTGCCTAAAATAAAGCTATCGTGGTGAAATGAAGATATAGATAACGAAGTACACCAAGTCTCAGTTAGACAGATAAAATTTACGTTAAGCTTCGCAGCCTCCACAATTAAACTATTGAACTTAAAAGAGTTCACTGACTGAACATTGGGTAAAAGAATATTAGGATTGAAGCCTAGGCTGGTTGATTCTCCCTCTTCTTCTTGAAAAATAAAAAACGGCTCACGCAGGCTCCTGTTGGCGATATACTGGCGTCCATTGCTTTCCTGAAGTTTTGTTCGTAGATACGTACCTTGAACGATGAATACAAGTCAGGGTATTTGGGAGTAATGGATTCACATTCAACTTCAGGGAAATTCTTCCTTAGCAGTGACGTGAGAGATTCCACAGTTGTATCAGTACTTAGACGATATACATGTAACTGTGCAACCTTGGGAACTCCTTTCACATCGGCATCGTTTCTGTTTCCTACAATGATATTACGTCTTCTTCTTCTTCGATGTTCAACTTGTTTCCAAGCAGCATTATCACTGGCCTCAGCAGCAGACATTAATGGTTGTGAAGGTGCTTGTATCGGTGACTCATTGGTGGAATGACGATCACTGTTGATATCCTTAGTGAGATTGATTATTTCTTTCATTTTAAGCTTCGTTTGCTCAGTCATAAGAGCCGCAGCTACTACTTGCCGTGCAGCACCCTGTATATCATTTGGATTACATGTTGTTAGGTTTTGTGTCTGTATTTTAGTCGATGGTTTGTTTCCAGTTTTTTGAGGATTCTCGCAGATATTTGGATCACTCGTTTTTGTCGAACTGTATCGTATAGAAGATGGTTTTTGTGAAATATCCTCTAACAATTTAATATGCTGATGCATGAACTCGATTTTTTCGTACAACTCTTTGATCAGTAAGTCTTTTTGTTTAATGACATAATTAAAAATACGTAGATCTACCTTGTTATCTGTAGCCTGTTGTTCCATCGCATCAAAAAACTGTGAGTCACTCTCGGAACTGGAGCCAGTAGCCTGCTCGTCGTTGCAGCAGATTATTCGGTCGCCATCGAGGACTATAGCACCTTTTAAATACTTTACACAACCGGAATGTTTCAAGGAGTTACATCTGACACACTTTACGCCACTTTGTGCACTACATTTGCAACGTTTACATATTTTTTGCGAGACAACTAAATCACACGACTTGCTTGTCGCCGCCATTATTAATTACATTCCCTGTATAAAAAAACGTTTCTTCTGCATATCTAGCAAACACTGTACAGTTCGAACACTCAACAAACCGATTTTTTAGCTCTCACTGTCACTGAAGAGAGCTTATGTAGAGCTCCTGTCTGTACATCCGTCCGTATACAAGAGATAGCCAAAACTACAGGTGCTAGAAAAAAACTAAATGCAGATTCGACATCAGCATGAAAAAACTGGTCCGGGAAAAATCAGGTTATGTCAATATCGCGTCCGGTTTAAAAAAAGCTTTAAATTTTTGTACCAACAAATTCCACAGCGAGAGCGCGGTTTGCATTTCCTCAAGCAAATACTTTCCCACTTTTTTTTGCTTGACACGTATTTCGCTAACAATGTTAGCATCTTTAGATGTTAGACGTTTATTTAACATACACAAGCTATTTACAGGAAAACAATAAAATAAATTGGAAAAATAGAACTATGAGTACAACTCATGAGCTCCACTAAACCTATGATTATAAGTTTAAAAAATTATTACATGTTAAAGGTTATATACAGATTCCTAGGAAAGAGAGAAAAAATATATTATCGCTCATAAATGGTTCTACAGTCTTTGTTTGAACACAATAACTAACACTAATTATGGAAAGATTTAATCTAAATCTTCAGCGTTTATTAGTGTTACGTCGAAGAATCAATCGTTGACTTACCATTTTTGTATATTTATTATGTTTAGGAGCATGACTATGCTCAGAGTAACAACTGAACATAGAGGTAGTAAACAACTAATTCTAATAGGCCGACGTCTCTTCTTACGATGTTATATTGACCACCAGATGCATTTACTATCGTCTTAATTGTATAGTCTTCACAAATATTCCATTCTACGTTAAAAAAGACAATACTTTGATGGTTCAGGAATGATTACAGCAAAATCAATAAATATGTTGACCTCTACTGCGTTACTGCATATTTCTTCATCATAAACGCAAATTCTGAAGTCCATAAATTTTGAGGAGCTGGCAACGCCGACATAATTTGCGTGTGACTTATTTACGGTAGAAGTTCGACTGTCAAACGTTTGTTTTGTTTGTACGTCTTTTATGCTTCAGTAAAATCGAATTTGCTATTTGTTGGTAACTGTAATGAAGCTTTACGGACTTGCTGAGCTATATATTCGAGCGTAGTTTAACAGTTTTTCGAGATGGAACTCAAAAAGGGCAGTGTTTGTAACATGGGTTGCATTGGAAGAATTTTCAGGTTAGTTGGCGTTAAACAGCATTGTTTACAATTTGAATTGTCACTGCGAGGTCACAGCTGATCAATGGTTGGAGGCTGAAGTGTCAAAGATGATGGCTTTGAGCACGCCATGCTGAAGTGGTTTGTTTACACCTCTATGTTCAGTTGTCACTCTGAGGGCCTATGCCATTTGAACGCCTCAGAAGAATCGGGGGCTGGGGTCGGCCATATTTGCTAATTTATGAATGATTCTTCTTATTTCGCGCCGCAGACATACGTGCAAACGACAAATCAGTGGTTTATGGATGGATGGCTGCTAGATCTATGGTGGTAACACGTTAATTATTTGATCAACTTCAGTTATTTTTTGTAGGAATTCACCTACCCTAATTTTGTGTGCAGACACATTACTGATTTTATCCTGTTCCTGTTTATTTTAATTCGTTTTTATTGTGCGTGTTTTGTGGCGTTATATTTTAAAACCGCTGGTAGTCTCTTATTACCAGTATTTTTATCTAGGTAAACTCTCATGATTATTGTCATACCAACGATGAAAACTTCGTTTTTCTGTTGCCTGGGGATCACTTGACATAAGTCAAAACGTCGCATATAGAAAAATCAGGAGTTTTTGTTTAAATGACCTTATCCTACACAAAAAAACTGAAGTTCATCACAGTAGGTCAAAAGCCTTTACAAAAAAATTATTCGATCAGTTTTCTGTTTCTCTATCTATATTGCAATTTTTTAAACCGTGTGATCTTAGTAACTGCTGCTCTGATTATGAAGGCGATGTAAAGGGTAGTGCTGCTCTACATTTAAAACTCGGTCGATTGGAAGTGGTGTCACTAGAAGAATACTAAAAAAAGCCAGACTTCGATTTTAGAGCTGTTTGAGGTTCCCTATCATACTCAGTTCATTTTTGAGAAAGGTGAAACTAAGGCGATGGGGAATATGGAGGGATGAGATACATTTGTATTGATAAACGGATTTGTCATATCCTGTAACTTGAAAACTACTACCTTAATTTCAATGAAATTTGTACATACTGTTCTCATACTGTGACAGAAACACAAAAAGATTATGGTGTTTGGAAATTGGTGCATCTGCAGTGTAGAAATTAGTGAGGAACCAATAAGCACAAGTATTATACCCCCTTATAGCTGTACTTTTAAGTGTAATGGTGGTAATGAGTCTGTTGATGAGGTGTTTTTAGAAGTTAAAGAGATTTTGCATCTAAAATACACATATATAGACCCTAATAAATTCTGAGATCTGCTTAAATAGATGCTTTCATTAATCTTATTCTATTATAATATTTATTAATTGGCTGCTACTTATTACCATAACAGGCACGAAAAAAGAAATGTATTTTCATCGCAAATTATGCAAGCTGTTCATAAAAAAATTATGTAAGAACACCTTCAACTTTTGTTTTTGGCTGTTCAAGCTCCCTATTTATGTACATATTTAAGAGAACTGGTTCAATGTGTACACCTAGCATCAAAATCGAGACTAACCCCATATATAAAAAAGTTTCTGATAACGCTGATAACGCGCTATAAAATACTCCTCTCTGATAAATAAATTATTAAATTGAAAGGAAAAACCTACATTGTTTTACTTAGATTTGAA
This sequence comes from Callosobruchus maculatus, assembly GCA_951848785.1. Lineage (NCBI taxonomy): Eukaryota > Metazoa > Arthropoda > Insecta > Coleoptera > Chrysomelidae > Callosobruchus > Callosobruchus maculatus. The sequence goes on along the minus strand of CATOUR010000054.1, from coordinate 11,355,562 downwards.
ACCTCCACCAAGTTGATCAAATATTACTTTGTACGTGGTCGAAAACTTCAACACTTCACAGATCTGAATTAAGCTATTCAAATCCAAACATCAACTGTGCCAAAAGAAAGTTCAGGGTGTGGTGTCGCATACCCGATGGCAACATAAAAAAAAACTTAAAAAAAAACTGTTTCCAAATAATTATTGTAAAACTCGTTATTTATCTGGGGTCTCTAAGGAACGCCGCAATGGCATGTAGGTTGATTTGTAGGCCATAATCATTTAAGGATTTTGAAGCATTATTGTACTGATAATCAAAGTAGCGTGCTTACATTTTCGCTGTTACGCCGACTGCCACATTGCACGACAGCTCTGTAAGGAAGCAAAATATGTCGAAAATCAAGCGAGTTCTCGTGTTCCTCCCTCTTCGTAAGAAGTAAATTAAATGTGATGGAAAAAGGAAGTCCGCTTCTGATTCCCAATTTCCAGCAGCAGCGATAAAATGTTACAATGTATAGGAGGAAGTTGATTGAAAAATAGTGAACCAGCGAACCTATCCTGGTCTCTCATAGAAATGTAAAGTCTTTTGTTACTCATTGTGTGAATTTATATTGGAATCTGATGCCTTGAGTTGATGCGGCTTTTCATACATATTGTTGGAAAAGGAATGAATTCTTCGTATATGTTTGATATGATACCCATTCTTACGAATGAACTTTTATTGGCGATAAGGTCAATGAGTTACCAAATAACGTTGCATGCAAGGGAGAAACAGATGAAGCCGGCAGCGATAGTTGTACTAGTAAAAAGCTGCGCAGAGGGTACGCCATTCGATGTTAAAGATATGTTTAATTACCATACAGCCCACAGAAGGTAAAAATAATTAAATTAAGTACTAAATAGGACCCAACCAGCATTCTAGATTAAAATTACCTCACACGGACCACTGTGCTGGTTACTCCTCTAACTGCTCTACCTTTTTCTAAAGTGGGAATTAAAAATAAACTAGCTTAGAGGTCAATATGAGGACGACAAGGAACTTGTAACGTACGGGTCGAGAATACCATTTAGAAAATCTACAGCTATTTAGGTCATTTTGAGGTAAAATCTTTGATGTTATACCTTTAGAATAACCTAAGTTTGACATAAATTTAACAGCAATAAAGAAACCATGGTCCTTCTGATCTTTTCTGTCATAAACGTGGAAGTACGGGTTATAATGCAGATGCCTGTATAGATATAGTGTTGTCTTCCTAAATAGTTGAAAACATGGCTTCCGTATAATGGTGATCCCTGTAATGGATTGATTTTCAGCTTTGTTCTTTGTTTTCTTGAAAATCAAAATTCCATACGGAATTTTTCGTGAAATGTAGACATGATGGTTACACAAAATTAAGGCGCTTTAAAAATAAGCTTTTTTTGAATTTAGTGAATATGTTTTCAATAAAGTATTCCGAAACCAATATAGTGTGGTTTATTTGTTATTAGAATGATTGATATAACATATTTGAAGACATAGGGATCAATATATGGTTAAATATGAATTAAAGATGCCTGCTTTTAGAACTTCGACCTAGACGGATTTTCTGCCACAATTTTGTCGAAGTAGAGGTGTATTTTCAACCTCGTAGGAAAGTTTCCCTATTTAAGGCTAAAGCAGTACTGCATTGGCAAAGTATATTTTAAGACGAAACTAGATCCAGCTGCAGAGCTGGATTCTAAGGTGATAAGGTGAGTGGTATTTCAGTATAGAGTACATCTCAGACCTGCAATGTCCTACCAACTTGTTGTTAATGAGAAAATGTAACATTTTGTTAATTTTTTATTCATCCATTGAGCAAAATTAAACAGTCTCACCTCCAGAACCGGTGATGCCTCTGCCCATGTTTCTGTGAAACAGCGCCAACAGCGGAGTGGGTTGCGACCGAGCAACAAAATATCACAACAATGTTTTTTTTTTTTAATGGCACTAGGATCACGTCCCATCAGCCAGACACAACAATGTTATTGTGCAGGATAAACTATAATGGGGAAGGTAGGTATTTATCATGAAGGGCAATTTTGGGTACTTCAGCTTTGAGAGAGTACTTGTGAGCAATTTTAACTTCTTTCAAGACATTTTATGTTGTAGGTCTATAGAAATAGAGCTTTTGCCTTCAAAGTTAGTGCCAAAGTTAAAATTAGGGTTAGCACCTACTTAAAATATTCCTGTAACCTCATAGCATTTAATAAGTCTATCTATTAAATAGTTCAACCTCTTTTTTAACTGCTTATGCTGTAAATTTCCAAGAAGTTTTTCTAGGCAATAGATACGGTAACCTTTAAATATCCAAATAAAGCCCTAACTTTGAGAACGTACTCTAGGTTAGTGTTAGGTAACTTACTACCTCTGCATTGATGTTTACAGGCAAAGGTTCATTGATTAATTTAATCAGGTATATTTCTTGTAAATCTTAACCAGTTATTTTGACCTTTTTGTCAATTGAGTATTAGAACACTAATTAGGTACAATATTGACTAATTTTCGACAATGCATCTAGGGGATGGATCGATCACTACTATTGCATGTTTTGAGTTTTAGGCTGTACTCCCAGGAGTGGACTCATAAATCGAAGCAGTGAAATTGGTATTGGCGAAGAGAATATGACAGATCAGGTTGCGTCTATCAGCTTTTGTTTCATATGCAAAAACCTGACAGTCCCTCTTTCTACTCTAGGCAAAACATTTTGCTTCGTACAGGGTAGGTGAGGAGGGTATTATATTCGCGAGGTTTTTGCAATCGTCAGTGGTTGATCTGCCTGTCTTTGTGTGTCTTCTACCAGCGCGATCTCCGTATCCGATCCATCAATTGTGATGACATCTGGAACATGATGTTGTATGGGATCATATGGTAAATACTGCTACTTTATATTTAACAGTCGGTGCAGTGGCATCGGTGTAATTAGCAGAAATCGAACATTTTTAGATCTGATCCAAACTTTCCGAAGAGGGTAAAGTCAGGGTGGTTCAGAAGATGGAAACGGAAGAAACTTAAAAAGATGAATTTGCTGATATTCTGAGCTGTACATATTTATCTGAAGGACTAAGAATATTTGTCTTCACTTCACATAGAACGTGGGGGCAGTATCGTGTACCTCTGCCACCGCATAACTGCTACATCGATTTTGATAGAACTGGTGTGTTGTGGGATCATAGTAGATTACATTTTTGTTGGTCAGTAAATTGATGGCGGAGTAGTTATCGAAAAACTAATATCCATTCCGTACTTCGTTTCTGGGTGTTTTAGCAGCGACTGATTGTTTTTCATTCCTCTTCGCGGGACAGGGGGGACGGATAAAGGATGCAATAGTGGTGGTGGCAAGAAAATTTGGATTTTAAAGATTTGAATATTTGAAAGATCTGGAAATTTTTAAAAATTTGAAATTGTACCACACGGTATCAGATGATTTAGTAGAAAAAATGGAGTTAAGCTGATTGATACAGCACTTCCTACACATAGCGATGATACCATTTTATTATTTTTCATTAGATGAAGCTATAGTTCGAGATCTCCTTGCAACCAAATCGTCGCCCGCCTGACCCCCAAAAAACATCCAACACAGAAACTCTTGCAAATGGTTTCTTGCATCTCTCTATATAGGAACTAGATCTAGAATAGCACAGTTATTACTCTGCAAGCTTCAACTGGATGAAACAAAACAGTCGGAAACTCCCATAATGCCTAAAAGGTTTCAGCCACTTTTACATTTTTAGTTTTTTATTATTGATGCACCGCCACTGACGCGATTTCTAAAAACCATACGCTTTTCCATCCTTGCCATGGTACTAATACTGTGCCAAAACTTCATTAAAAGTCAATTAATTATTTCCACGTTACACAACACAGAACAACCTAAAGCGATACTTCTATGTATACGTCAGAAAATTATATGTCTTTGGTTTCTGTGATGGGCGAGGCAATGTTCCGATGGACCTAAAAAAGTGTATAACGCCGCCTCTCGAGTAGGTCAATGGAGAGCCTGTTACAAGAACTTTTCCAGTTTTACAACCCCCCACCCCCCAACCACTCCATTTCACCTCCACCCAAAAGGAGCAGAAAATAACCAGGAACGCATAAAATGTCTAAAAATGAAGTTTGGACTGTTTTTGTATTTTTAGATTTTTTATTGTTGCTGCATCGCCACTGACACGATTTCTAAAAACCATAGTCGTATGTATATATCAGAAAATTCTCAGTCCCTTGGTTTCTGTGATAGACAAGGCAATGTTCCGATCGACATAAAAACTGTATTATGCCGGTAGGTCCGAATTTCATAGGTCTATTACGAATACAAAAACTTTTCCAGTTTTACAACCTCTCACCCTCAACCACTCCATTCCACCTCCACCCAAAAAAAAAATCCTATTAACGAAGATTGGGATGTTTTCGTATTTTTGGGTTTTTTATTGTTGCTGCACCACCACTGACTGGATTTCTAAAAACCATACGCGTTTTCCATTCTTGTCACGGTAATTATGCTGGGTCAAAGTGTTATGAAAATCAATTCCATAATTTCTACACTACTCAATACAGAACAATCTAAAGCAATACGTATACGTATATTATACATCAGAAAATTCTAAGTCCCCTAAAACGCCTTAACCAAAGTTTGAGGAATATTTGAAATTTTTAGTTTTTTGCTAATTACTCCGCCGCCCCTTCACCGATTTTCAAAATTATAGCAGCGTTACCTACTAAGGCCCCACAGCATGTTGGTGGCCAAATTTCATCACATCCATGCAGCGGTTACTGAGATTATCAGGGTACAACATAACTATCGGTGTAGGAGGTAAAATGAACATAACTATAAAATGACACCGAATGCAGACATGACAAAAAACTGTAGGTCACTTAAATATCTAGAATCCCTAATTAAAGATCAAGAGCCCTCATCTTCGTCTTGTGTATTTCAGGAGCATTTGGTTGTGTGTGTTTGTTCACGATATCTCTCGTACGAGAAGTAGTAAACATTCACATAACACATCATGTTTAATGTATAATACAAACTTTATACAGAACAACCACGATACATCTGGCTGCTGACGGCCTTGCACGATACGTAAGCCTAAAAAAAAAACAGAATTATGGGCGAAGTTTACAGTGACTCGTCTTGTTATGTGTACGTTCGGTAAAAATAATCATTTTCTCAAAACATTACATTAATTTCTTCCGCACACTTCCGCTTTCTATTCCCGCGGCATATCGGTCCTGTGCCATAACTTACTGATGCCGTCTGTATTCACAGGCTGTTCAGGCATCCGTCAGGCTGAAACTGCCACTAATAAAACCATTTCCCGGCATTCTGCACCGGCAAGTTCGCGAACAACCGGAAAACTTGGCGAAACGGCCCCCGTACAAAATCATTTTCGAGCGAGAGCTCTACTGCAACTGCCCTACTAACTATAAAAGAAAGCGAAAAAGTTGCTCGCTCTCAGCCATACAAAGATACATTATTTTAGACTGGAAGGGAACTGCGTCGTACCTTTGTAAATTAGATGGAATTGAAGATTTAAAGAAAGGTCTTGCTTGAGCTTTGTGTAATTAGTTACCCGGATGTTATCTATAAGCCCCCGTTTATTGACATAAACAACTTTCTGAATGATTTTGAAACTACTGAGTTCGATATATCCAACAGTAGATGATGTTGTAATAGCGGGGGACTTCAACATAAATTTGTTAGATTATGGTAACACCGCTAATAGCTTTTACTCTGTTTTAGAAGTCTTTGAGCTAACGCAAATTGTTGATGGACCGACACGACTATCGAATACGTCGGCGACGCTCCTGGATTTGGTATTGGTACGTGAGGAACTTGTTGTTGACAAAGGAATAATTGATATAGGGCAAGTTTCAGATCACCTTCTTGTTTTTTGTGAGATATCTCTTTGCAGAGCGCAATCAAAACAAAAATTTATCACATACAGGAATTTCGAATCCTTCAATGAAATTGATTTTTTGAATGACCTTCGCGGTATATCCTTTTTCCAAATTTTTGACAAAGATAATGTAGATACTAAAGTCGCTTATTTAACAAACTGCTTAACTCAGTTATTTGATAGGCACGCTCCTTTGGTGAAAAAACGCGTCACGAAAGATAGAGCACCTTGGTTAACTTACACAATAAGACAAATGATGAGGCTGCGCAATGAAGCTCTTAGAAAATATAAAAGGACCAAAGATGAAATAGATTTACGATACTATAAAAACTTAAAAAACTATACCAATGGTGCTATTTCAAGAGAGAAAAAGGCGTATTTTTTCTATAGGTTCCAACACAGCAACTCGCAGCAAATGTGGAGAATTTTGAAGCAAAACAAAATGGTGAAAGATGGCTTAACCAATACCTTGCCTCCTAATTTGTCGGACGTGAATAATCTCAACTTTTATTTTGTTAATTCTGCATCTTCGACTGAACCTCCGGATTCCTTGATAACGTTTTATAAAAACAATTGTCTAACAAATTCTAAATTAAGATTTAAAGCAGTTGATGACAACTTTGTACATCAAACTATTTTGGGCATTAAAACAAATGCAGCAGGTAGCGATGGTTTGAGCATATTTCTTATTAAAGTTTGCTGCCCCCATGTGGTTCCGTACATTAAGCTTATAATCAACTTTTGTCTAAGTGAAAGCGTTTTCCCGAAAGCATGGGGCAGTGCCATTGTTAAAGTAATTCCGAAGAAGTCAAATCCCACCGAGTATAATCATCTCAGAGGCATAAGTATATTACCTGCGCTATCAAAAATATTGGAAAAGGCTATAGAATCACAATTAATGGAACATATATCAACGTTATCCTTACTCCCACCTTTTCAATCTGGTTTCAGGAAAAATTTTAGCTGTACAACTGCATTGTTACATGCCACTGATGATATCCTTAGAGCTTCTGACAAAGGTCACTGTACAGTTTTAATAATGTTAGATTTCAGCCGGGCTTTTGACACAATTAACCATGATTTGCTTTTGAATATTTTACACTATATTGGTCTTGATCACCACAGTACAAACCTTCTCAAGACCTATCTTAATTGTAGGCAGCAAAAAGTCTTGGTGGAAGAAAACTATTCGGGTCTGTTAGATTTGGTATCGGGCGTACCTCAAGGTACTATTTTAGGGCCACTTCTCTTTGCGTTATATACTTCAAGTTTGAGCAAAGGTCTAAATACGTGTAAAATTCACTGCTATGCTGACGACACTCAACTGTATCACAGTTTTCCTCCCCTCGATGTTAATACTGCGAGAGTTGCGATTAACAACGACCTACAGATATTGACTAAAAATGCTGAAGAGCACTGTTTAAATCTTAATTCCACTAAATCTAAAGTAATGGTATTTGGACCAAAAAACATCCGTCAGGTAATTGCAAACTCATTGAATTTGAAAGTCAACGATGAACAACTTGACACTGTGGATGATGCAAAAAATTTAGGTGTAATACTAGATATAAATTTAAGGTACGAGAAACACGTTAACTCTCTCATTAGAAAAGCGTATTCGTCCCTAAAAGTTTTGTATAGCAATAGGCATAATTTTCCCATAAAAGTTAAAATAAGTCTCTGTGAATCCATGGTTCTTTCACATTTCAACTTTTCTGATTGTTTATATGGACCTTGCATAACTGAAAATTATAAGAGAAAAAACCAGATCATCCAAAACTCCTGTCTCAGGTTAATATATGGTATACGCAGACAAGAGCGAATCTCACATAAATTGAAGGAAGCGAACTGGTTGGATATGGAAGCAAGGAGATTCTTACATACGGCAACACTATTCCATAAAATCATTCTTTTTAAGTCTCCTGCTTATTTATTTGAAAAACTCACTTTCAGGACCGATGTCCACAATATCAATGTGAGATCCAGGGGGCTGCTGACGCCTCCGATATTCCGAACGGTACAATTCAAACGGTCGTTTAGTTATCATATTTGCAAAGTTTACAACTCGATTCCAGCACAATATAAGAGTCTCAACATCTTAAACTTTAAACGTGAATTGAAAAAATATAAACATCGTACAATCCAGCAACGCTAAGCTCGCATCTTGAACACGCAAAAATTTATACTATGACTTATAATTTTGTACAGTAGGATTACGTCCTGTAGAATGGGTATGCATGTAATAACTAGATCATTTAATAATTATTTATGCACAGACTTGGTTCACGGGTTAAGTGGAAGAGCAGCTATTAAGCTGAACTTCGCCCATATTTTGTTTAGCCTGTTTTTTTAAAATGTATATTTTGAAATAAAGGCATTTATTATTATTCATCTTTCTAAGTTCCTCTCGCATAATTGCGGTAGCAACAAGTGTTGACGGGCTGAGCCAAGTCAACACCCGGACTATTATTGATCGGAATTTAGGAAGGATCGTACGATGTTACAGGTCTTCAGAATTACAGACTTTTGGAATGTTTTGTGTAACTTTTCGTCCAGGCCTAACTGTTGTAGGTGTGGTGTAAATGTGTTTGGTGTAAGGCCTGAGAGATTTATTATTATTATTATTATAACGATTTTCCAAGTTTCTCTCGCATGACTGCGGTAGCAACAAATGTTGACGGGCTGTGCCAAGTCAACACCTGAACTATTACTGATCTGAATTTAGGAAGGATCGTACGATATTACAGGTCTTCAGGATTACAGACTTTTGGAATGTCTTGTGTAACCTTTCGTCCAGGCCCAACTGTTGTAGGTGTGGTGTAAATGTGTTTGGTGTAAGGCCTGAGACTGACATAATGAAGGGAACAATAGTAACTTTGTCCTGCTTCCAAAGGCGTTTTATTTCCATGGCAAGGTCCGTGTACTTAGATATTTTCCCAGCGTAGGTGTTTTGTATATTCACATCATTGGGAATAGCAATGTCTATCAGGTATGTAACTTTTTCGAGCTTTGACTGGAATACTATATCTGGTCTATTGGCTGGGATAGTCCTGTCTGTATGTATTTCAACGTCCCAGTATAGTTTGTATTGATTGTTTTCAAGTACTGATGTCGGAGTGTAATTATAATATGGATCTGTGTTTTCTATTAGTTTGTTCGTTGTGGCTAGCGCTTGGTGAATGACCTTGGCTGCAGAGTTATGTCTAGCTGTGTACTCGGTACCAGCAAGAGTTTTGCACCCGCTTGTTATGTGATCTATTGTTTCCTTTTGTTGGTGACATTTTCTGCAGTTATCGTCGGTTATAGATGGATCTTTAATTATGTATTTTTTGTAGTTTTGTGTCGCAATCACTTGGTCTTGAATGGCAAGCATGAAGCCCTCCGTTTCTGGGAACAGCTGGCCATCATGCAGCCAGGTGTATGACTGTCTTTCGTTAATATGGTCTTGTGTGACACGGTACCTATGTTTGCCGTGAAGTGCTTTCTGCGACCAGGTGTTTATTTTTTCTTGTTGTGATTGGTTGTGATTGTATGTGTCTGCTGCGTGATCTGGACAAGAGAGGTTAAGTGGTGTATAGTTTTTGTCTGCTTTGACTATTGATCTATGGAGGTTTGTCTGTTTGCTTTGGAAAAAATGTCTGAGTGTTTTTATTTGTCTTGAGTGAAGTGACTGTATGTCTATAATTCCTCTGCCCCCCTGTTTTCTGTCTATGGTGAGTCTTTCCTTGCACGCGTTGGGGTGTGACATTCTGTGTTTCGTAAGTTCTGTTCGTATGAGTATATGGATGTTTTCTATGTCAGTGTGCGACCACTTGATGATGCCAAATGAATACGTGAGGATTGGTGTTGCAAATGTATTGATAGCTTTTGTAAGGTTTCTAGAATTCAGCTTTGTTTTCAGAAGCTTAATGAGGCGGTCTCTAAACACTTGTCTAAGTTGCGCTTTGGTTTGTGTGTGGTCTATCTTGACACTCTGATTGAAACCCAGGTACTTGTAAGTTTCTTCCTTGTCCATGTTATCCAACGTCTGGCCGGTTACTATTTCCTGCTGGGGATGGTTCTTCCATTGGCCTTTGTTTATGTGTAGCACCTTGCATTTGCTCATCCCAAACTCCATCCTGACATCTGACGTACAAACCTCTGTTATTCTGAGTAATTCTCTCAGTTACACGTCAGTGGCAGCATATAGTTTTATATCGTCCATGTATTATTATGTATTATATATATGTTAAAAACAAAAAAGTGCAGCTCGGGCTCCGACACACCGAGCTGCTGTTCCATTACCCAATGACTACTCCTCACACCGTGAGGTGAGCAATCACTGGGTCCGCGAATCGTGCGCCCTAAGTAGACGAAGGGACCCAAGGATGACTGCCTTCTGCATTCTGGCGGCTAAGATGTGCGCCGCCGCACGGCACACCGGTATTTTGCGCAGTGCAGAGAGCAGCGTATTCCTCATTCCACCTAGGGATCCAATGACCATAACCAGCAGACTTACAGTGTAGTCTGGCCAGAGCCTGCGAAGTTGTCCGAGCAACTCCTGATATTTGGTCCGCTTTTCCTCCTCCTTAGAGACGATGTTCACTTCGGCAGGCGCCGAAAACTCAATAACGAACATCGTCTTCTGTTGGTGGTCGAGAAGGACTATGTCGGGCTTGTTTGCCTGTACAAGCTCGAGCGTGGGGAACGAGTAGTTCCAGTAAATCCGGCATCTCTCGTTCTCCACAACGGACTCTATATCCCCTGGAGCGTATGGCAGCACCGGTGTCTCATCGATACCGTATGAGTGCCTTAAATGATAGTAGAGCACTCGTAGAGCCGCGTTGTGCCGATGGACGTAAGCCGTCCCAGCGTACGTCTTACACGCCGACAAGAGATGCATAAGCGTCTCTGGCGCCTGTCGGCAAGCTCTACAATGGGTGTCGGGTACATCTACACCCATAACCCTTTTACGGTATACCAAGGTGTTGAAGACACCGTCTTGGCAAGCCATTATAAAGCCCTCAGTCTCCGACTTCAACCCACTAGACCTTAGGAAAGAGAAGGTCAACTGCTCAGACAAGCCATGCTCTGCTAGATGTTTGTAGAAGATTCCATGCATTGGCTTATCTTTATGAAGTCTTAAGAGGAAGTCGACTTCGGCAGTTTTAATGTGGGCTTTTAATTCTGCGGGAGCAAGTTCCGTAATGGACTGCTGACACCTCCGCTTGAAGTCGAGTGTGAGGCTGAGCTCCTCGGCTGCTCGTTTCGCTGCGCTAAAAAGAAAGGCTCCTTTTCCCGCATTCTCGTGCTCTCGCACGAAGCGGATCAGGGGATCGGTGCTGTTCGTTACATAGCAGGCAGTGGCCAGTACTACTCTATTATTATTATTAAATTATTATTATTATTAAATTATTATTATTATTAAATGCCGTCAAAACGGATTAGCAGTTTTCACTTCCCACACTGATATTGTGATCGCGAAAATTTTCGATTTTAAGATAATACGCTTATTTGGTGTTTTATGATGTCTACATATCGAAAATCCACGTCACTCATTTCCGTCGATCTGTCTGTCTGTCTGTCTGTCGGTCTGTCTGTCTGTCTGTCTGTAGGCGTCTTTCTAGCCTCGTAATCTCAATAACCGCTGCATGGATTGTGATGAAATTTGGGCAGCGGTATGCTGTGGGATCGTATAGTAGGTAATGTTTCTATAATTTTGAAAATCGGTGCATGGGCGGCGGAGAACTAGCATAAAACAAAAAAAACTAAATATTGCTCGAACTTCGTTTTTAGGCAGTTTAGGAGTGCCTGATCATTTTCTATTTTTTTTTTTCGGTGGGAGTGAAATTGGGGTGGTTGGGGGGTAGGGGGTTGTAAAATTTAAAAATTTTCTGCTTTCATAATAGACTGTCGACTGACCTGTGAAGGAAGACCTAGCGGCATAAATAACTGTTTTAGACCCAAACACACATTGCCTTGCCTATTGCAGAAACCAAAGAACTTAGAATTTTTTCTGGTGTAAACATATGTACGAAGATTGCTTTAGACTGTTCTATATTGTGTAACAAGGAAACTGTTAAACTGATTTCGGAAAATGCGTATGGTTTTTATAAATCGTGTCAGTGGCGCCGCAGAAATAATAAAAAACTAAAAATATAAAAACAGCTGAAACTTCGTTTTTGAGCGTTTTAGAGGTTCTTGATCATTCCTGCGTTTTTTTGAGTGGGGGTGAAATTGGGGTGGTTCGGCAGTGGCGGGTTGAAAAACTTGAAAATTTGTTGTATTCATAATAGGCTATCCACTGACCTGTGAAGGAAGACCTAGGACATAAATCTCCTTTTTAGGTCCATCCGAAGGTTGCCTTGCCCATTACCGAGTCTAAGGGACAATAGTTTTCTGTGTGCATTGCTTTAGATCGTTTTGTATTTTGTAACGTGGAAACTATTGAATCGATTGTAATGGAATTTTAGCACAGTATTATTACCGTGGTGAGGAGGAAAAACGTGGTTGTTAGAAATCATGTCAGTGGCGGCGTAGCAATGATTAAAAAACTAAAAATATGAAAACAGCTCAAACTTCTTTTTTAGATGTTTTAAGGGTTCCTGATAATTTTCTACCCTTTTTTGGGTGGGGTGAAATTTGGGTGGTTGGTGTTTGGGGGTTGTAGGACTGGAAAGTTTGTAGTATTGATAATAGGCTGTCCATTGACCTGTGAAGGAAAGATCTAGCAGCATTAGACAATTTTGGGCGGGGGGGGGGAGGGCTGGCGATGGCAGGGGATCTCATACTAAAGCTCCATGCTGTGGAAAAATAAACTGGTATCACCGTAATGTGTGGAAAGTACTGAGTCAATCAACTTGACTTGATTTTTTAAGTAGAGTGTGAAGGTATCGAACCTTAACGAGGTCGTGTGAAAATCTGTATAGTTGCTTATTGAAATCCTAGGCCTAGACAAGTAGACAGGAGAATTTGTTGAGTATTATTAAAATCTAGATCCGCTTTAAATGTTCAAGGCCGCTTTGATAATCGCACTGGATTGAGCTTCGAATGCGATAGAGAACAATAATTATTACTTAAATAAAGCTTAACATTCAACGTGAGGCTCACAGCTCAGGAATCAAAAAAACCATGACCGCAGTATAACCCCTCCATCCTATATTGCACACCACATAGTTACTTGAAGAGGGTGTTAAGATATTTCTTTGATTTTAATTTCTACATTTTTCTTATTCACGTAGCTTTCCAACCTAAAGCGAACCTTGTCAAGAAACATTATTTTATCACAAAATTGATTTTCTTCTGAGACAAAACAGGTGTGACGCTCGTGATTTTGGAGCTTCAAACCTTTAAGTTGGCTTTATATCCGCGCACGACAGATCTTCGGTTAAAATTCGTGTCGAGATTTTGGTTGTGTTTGAGTAGGTACATGGACGCACAGGCACCTTTAGATAAACATTATGGGTCAACCACTAATCGCTTACCTTAGATTTGTGATTTTTTTTATAACTGAGTAGACCGCGTAGGCAGAGCCTAATAACAGAGTACCGCGGCTACAGTGAATATGCTATGTTAGGGGAAGTTTGTTAACGCAGGACATGAATCGGCCAACACCTGTAGGCCTAATAAATACATCTCCTGGCAGTCCATTCCAAGCCTTGGACACCCTGGGAATAAATGTGCGGTGATACCGCTTGATTCTTGATGTACGAAGAACGATCGTCATAGTATGAGATGCAGCAGTCGCGCGGGTGCATTTGATAGGATCGGTGAGCGGCGGAACTATAGAGCTTAGCTCGGACGAGCAAACTTCGGTTGAATATCGGTAGCAGAGTGAGAGGTCGCCAACCACATGCCTGTGAGAAAGTGGCTGGAGGTAGCGCGTTAAAGCCGGGTCACTAATTAGTCGAATTTCCCTTCTATGGACGACATCTACCATAAATGGGGCAGCAGCAGGTCTTATATGGGCCTTATACAGTATGAGTAGATTAGATGGTGAAAGGTACATTCTGGCTCTGAATAGGTATCAGAGTTTTTCACTAAACGACATTCTCCGTTATTTGCTGTAAAATCGGAAGTGATTTTCATTTCTTTGCGGTAGTCACACACCAAACAAGGTTTGGGTCTTTGCGTCGGTCCTTGCTGATAAGAATACATGCGCAGAATATTGTGGTATATTTATTTCTGTTATTTTTGACACTGAGAGGACAGTCAAGCTAAGTGATACAGAGAACAGTGCCTGCCTAAAGTCACTGGATATAGATCCAGGAAGAACTTGCGACTAAAGTCAAGAATGGGCACCTCCAATACGGTAACGCTCCAACTCTACGTGCTAAACTCTGTACTATATAATTATTTGATCACATGACTGAGAATTCTCACCGTACGCTCCACAGCTTACTTCTTGCAACTTTTTATAATCTCTGCATGTGAAAAATAAGCTGAAGCGGAAGTGATTTTCTATAGTGAGATTCTTTTTGCGGGCTTGGGACCACGACTCGTGTTTTAATTCCTAAGTGACACCTGGCAAAACCGGTTCAAATAGTGGTTTCGGAGAATGAAGAGGTGTGTTAAATGTAGAATGTGCTTTGAAAAAATAAAATTAAATAAATCAAGCTGTATTTCAAATTATTCGTAGCAGTGGCGTAACTTCAAATTCTGCCCCCCCCCCGCAAGATACTTACCGCCCCCCCCCCCCCCCTTAGGAGACTTTCCGAGGTCTCTCATTATATTATGTACCTATATATACAGGGTGAGTCTTGAGTTTATTCTTTTTTTTTCATTAAATGAAGTTAAAATAAAATTTGCTGCTTTTAGGATTTATCAATTTAGGATTTACGAATTTAAAATTAACAAAGATAAACAGAAAGTGACTGCTGCACTATCTGACAGATGGAATGCCTAATCAATAATAGAAAAATCTGAGCAAAAGACTGAACTCAAAGAGAGTAGGTGCGTTACAGTTAAAAAACTCACCAATTTAGAGCTCACCCTGTATATATTAAAGATAAAATCTTGGGGTGGTGGCCAAAATTTTGAAAAGCAACACGGGCTCGAACACGGGTCACTGCATATAGTGTTAAAAATGTCAAGCTTTCGGCAATGTTTATTGTCATCTTTAGGGCTTTAGCGTTGAGGTTTGCTCACAAAAAAGCAATGTGCACAGACTTTTAGATGCAGTTCCCAAACAAATTAAACCTCAAAAAATGTTTGGCTAATTTAGCTCGGTGTCTTCCATATACAGGTCACGCAAACAACCAACAACACATCGGCGTAAAATAAAAACTAAACGACGACCTTGTTTACCCGAAATAACCCGAAAAATTACAAAATTCCTGGTTTGGAAACACATTTTTCGCTTTATTTTTTATAAAAGGTCATTGCTCAGTTTGTATTTTACACCTTTGTGTTGGATATTTGTGTGACCTGTGTTGTGGAAGACACCGTGTTAAATCAGCCAAAAAAGTTTTTGACGTATTGTCTTGCCACATTTTTCCATTTACTGCGGATACTGTGACGATGTTCAGAGTTTAGCTTAAAATGCAATACTGTCCAACTTTTTGAACGATAGGTACGTATCATGGTGTTCATAGGTTGAAGTATTATTTGTAAAACATACTAACACACAAGGAAAGTGATTTTTTTCATTTAGTACCTTTTTGTTGCGCTTGAGAACCCTAGGCCTCCAAGACTACGGGGCCCCCGAAACCACGGGACCCTCCGCAGCTGCAGGCCCTGCGGACCCTTAGTTACGCCAATGATTCGTAGTACCTTGTTTGTAATGATACTATTATAATTAATTCAGGACACACAGGGTCAAACCCATCAAGTTGTTTGGCACAGTTTTAATACTACAGGGTAGTTTTATCAATATTTTGATGCATAAATGGTACCAATCTAACTGGATCGCTATACTTGCAATAAGACTTGGTAATTTCACATTGATAACCGCTTCACTCAAAAGGCTTATTATATACTTCGTACAGACATGTACGGTTAAACTAGAGTCTCGACTAGAGTGTACCCCACAGACTACTAAAAGAATTTTTAGTTGTCTGTGGTATACTCATCGTAACCCTAATATCTACTATAAGTTACAAACAAAGCTGGCATAGTGTCAAAATAGTATTACTAGTTTAAAACTGACACTTTTTGATTTGTGTGTACTACTAAACTTTGTGTCAGTACTGTACATCTATGGAATTGCGGTTCTTCATAGATCTCGGTGGCGCCGTCAGGTGTTTCGCCCATACCTTCGGCAAAGCGAGTTCTGAAATACGCGCGTGCAAGCACAATAACCCAAAAAGGATATTCAAACCACCGCAGCTGGAAATGCAGTACGCTGCATCGCAGGAATGTCACATTCTTTTACATATTATTGGATTCTTTTATATGTGGAATTTGCATTCAGATGAGGTTGCGCTGACGCCGCCGTCTGATCTCTGAAAGCCGCATAGCTGAGGGAGATGCTATTTGAAATACGGCTCAGCGAACTTTATGTTTTTATCCAAGTCGCGCGTAAGTTCGATTAAATGTTTAGATTAGTCGAAGGCAGATGGCTATCCGAGGGTTAGTAGGTTAGGTTAGGTAGAAAGCGAGCCCTAACGAATCTGCTGTGGCTCACATACCCATTTGGAGTTCACCGTACAATCCATACCTCTTGATGTAGGCAACAGTCTGTTGTTTCTTCAAGACCTAACTTCCGCAAGTGGTTCCTCAGATGACAATGTTCCGTGAACAGACCAACGACTATGCGGAGGTCATTTTAGGCCGATCCTCACCTAAGCAGCAACGAGCGAAGCGGCGCGGCACGACGCGGAGCTTCAAAATGACGCTTACAATTATTGTTTGCGTGTAACTAAATGATATCTTCAGTTATTTTTTTGTAGGATAAGGTCATTTAAACAAAGCTCATTATTTTCCTATATGAGACGTTTCGACTTATATTAAGTCATCCTCAGGCAACTAAAACAATTGATGGTGAAGGCTATAAACGAATTAACATAAACAACAGAAATACACAAAACCTAACACTGACTTTTCATCTTTTTATTGAAATATGATGATTTGATTTGTGTTACAAATAGTATAAAATATACAAAAAACCTCAAAAACAATAAAAGAATTTTTCCCAATAAGTTGACTTATACCAGAAGAACGAAGTTTTCATCGTTCGTATGGCAATGATCATCAGAGTTCAACTAGATAAAAATACTGGAATAATAAGACACTACCAACGGTTTTTAAAACCACACCAACCAGTTATTCGTTGTGGGTGCATTGGCTGCTCCTTGACGATGTGACTGTGTCCCATATTTATGACAATTTGGCTTATTAGCATAACCATCGAGGTGGAAATAAGCGTCGTCATAAAAGATGATTTTTCGATACAATACACCATTCTCCGTTAAACTACCTTCTGCCCAATTTGCGGACCGTAGACGGTTCGGGTGGTCAATTGGCTTCAACTGTTGCACCCAACGAATGTTGCACCAATTAATTTCATCTGACACCATTGCAGGATCATTATGCAAAATCCGCATCAAAGAAGTGGAAGAAACGCCCAATTGTTGAGAACGATGACGAGATGATGTTGCTCGCACACACTTTCAGCAATAACAGCAATAGTCCAAACTTTACGACGTAAAAAGAGGCTTTTGGCAGCAAAATGTCGGAAAGAAATTAAATTTGGTAGAATGGTAGACATTGGACCCCCGAACCTACATCTGAGTTTGCGACGTCGGTGGTTGCCGCTCGAGGAGGGGGGAGGGGTGAAAACCCCGCTTCGCGACGATTTTCGAAAAATAGCGCTATTTTATTATTATTATTTTTAATTTATGGAGAGAATAAAATTTTGCATAATTCTGATCTTTACATCTTTCGTGTACGACCAAAAGTTTCCATCCTACAGTGCGCCAAGGTTAGGGGTTGGTTTGTGGTTTTGTGTAAAATCAGAATTTCATCGCAGACTATGACGAAGAACTCTTTTCTAAAGAATAATATATTCTTACGTCCTTATTATCTGCAGCAGCATAAACAGCAAGCAAGCAAGTTTTACAAAAATATTACGATATTTATGAAAACACCGCTACCTATACTACCGATTTGCGTTGTTGCGAAAAATATCTTATTTGTCGATACTTTTCGTGGAAATGATACTAACTTGGCATTGCTTAATTAAGATAAGATTCAATGTGCGACCTCTAGGGGTTGCTGCTCGAAGATGGGGGAGAGGGGAGTGACAACTGTTTCGTGACGGTTCTCGACAAATAGCGCCGTTGTGGTAAGTGCTATCGAAGAAAGTTCAAATAACATACGGAAACAATTAGAATCTCCACAGTTTTCGTCTCTATGTTTTTCTTGTGCGACCAGTAGTTTCCATTCTACAGTGCCTCAAATTTAGGGGCTTGTTTTTTGTTCTTTAGTGAAATCAGAATTTTATTGCGTATTAAGTCGGAGAATCCTATCAAAAAGTTTTGTGAAACTTTTTTCCTTAGAGAGTAACATTTCTCGTAACCCTGATGCCTGCAGCTATCTTACTAACACATTTGGGCTTAAAAAAGGTACGACATTCAGAAACACATCGCTACCTACTACCGATATTTTGAGCGAAAGAGGTCGGAAAGAAATGAAATTCGGTTAGATGGTAGACATTGGCCTCCTGAACGTGCGACTAAGTTTGCAACCTCGGGAGGTTGCCGCTTGAAGGGTAGGAGGGTGAAAATTGTACTTGTAATTGTATTTTTGTCGCTTACCAAACGACATTTGCCGTTTTTAAAGTTAAATAATCGGTAGTTAAAATTTCAAACACTGGATGGAACATCCTTTACTTCCCTCACCATACATAAAAGATATTACGTTCGCGAAGTTCTTCGATTTTGAGGTTATAAGTTTGTCCTTCAGTTCTATTCCTATAACCTATCTTTTGTCATTCTCAGCAGTCACTGAATAGATTTTTATGAAATTTGGGTAGCGATACGCTGTGGGGTCACTGTAGGCTATTCTGCCCATTTCTGGAAATTGGTGCATTAACTGCGGAGTAATTCGCAAAAAAACTTGGAAATATAGAACTTTACTATCTTCCACTATCATGTCTTAGGTACTATGGGTAAGGAACTATAAAGATAATAAGCAACGTTTGGCCAACTTCCCACACACTTTCGCCATTACTAATGCCGGCTACACACGTTCCGGCAGGCCTGTCAGTTCGAACTGAACAGTCCGCCTGAATACCGGTCGCCTGATGGAGTGACCACCATCCACACGTTAAGGTCTTACATAACAGGTCGACCGGAATATTCACACGCTCAGGCGACCGGACTCCAGGCGGACTGTTCAGTTCGAACTGACAGGCCTGCCGGACCGTATGTAGCCGGCATAACACACGTACGATGGTAACTTTTGCATTATATACCCTTATCAGTAACCATAAAAAATATGAACAGACAACTCAATAAACGGCATTCTTTACTATATCACAGTGGCTACTATTATACATGATAATAGTGCTGTTATATCTATATTGTTTGAATGCGCGATATCATTACAACTTCTAATTCAGGAACTCCAGTGATCAATGTATACAACGTACGTATATCATTTGATGTGAAATAATGCAATGTATGATGGAAAATTATTAATTCACTCCCATTGCGTACTGAGTGATTTGTAAACGGATTCAATTTATAACAACCAACTAAATGAATTTTAATTAATGGGGCATAGTTATATAAGCCTAGATACGCACAAAATTGATAAATTTACCTGTGTAGTAAATTCTATTGTTTTTGCTGTATTAAAACACAAATTTATATCAGCATATTCAGGAGAGGAGATTCAATTAGTAAATAGGCCACAACGCTAAGGCTGATAAAAAATATTGACTGACCTCTCAGTTTTTTTAGTAGATTTTTGTATACTGGAACTGAGGTTTGAATAAATGAAGAAAGGAGAGAGGCTTACTGGTGGCCAGAATCACCAGTGGATAAGCCGACAAGCAGGTCACTCAGAGTAACAGCTGAACATAGAGGTAGTACAACTAATTCTAATAGGCCGACATCTTTTCTTACGTTGTCATATTGACTACCAGATACGGCAATCTTAATTGTTTACTATAGTCTTAATTGGATAGTATTCAGAAATATTCCACTCTACGTTAAAAATGACGGTATTCTGATGGTTCAGGAATGATTACAGCAAAATCAATAGATACGTTGACCTCTACTGCGTTACTGCATATTTCTTCATCATAAACGCAAATTCTGAAGGCTTGCATAACCTTGAGGAGTTGGCGACGTCGCATGCCCTCGACCTCCCTCGACTGTCAAACGTTTGCTTTGTTTATTGATTGTGCGTCTTTGATGCTTGGTCAGTAAAATCAAATTTGCAATTTGTTGGTAACTGTAGTCAAGCTTTATGGACTTGCTGTGCTATCTTCGAGCGTAGTTTAACAGTTTTTCGAGACGGAACTCAAAAAGTGCAGTGTTTGCAACATGGGTTGCATTGTGCGAGTTTTCAGGTTAGTTGGCGTTACACAGCATTGTTTACAATTTGAACTCTCACTGCGAGGTCACAGCTGATCAATGTTTGGGGGCTGAAGCGTCAAAGACGATGGCTTTGAGCACGCCATGCTGAAGTGGTTTGATTGCTACCTCTATGTTTAGTTATTACTCTGAGGCAGGTCCTTACTCCTTACCCTAGTTCCCAAGTCCAGCCCTCATCACAAAGTGAGGATGGCTTTAGGTCCTACCCCCGCTACATCCTCAGATTCAAGGGCTCTTGAAACTAGTATAGTCTGCCTGCAATACCCAAGGGTTTCAGAGCGATGTATAGAATGTATGTCGAGGACTATTTCTCTTCGCCACAGCGCCAACGTACACACGTGGGGTCGCTTGGCACCTCCCTCACATACAAGTGACATTAGAAGGTGTTATGGTTAGATAGCAAACCCACAACTAACCTCAACCGGCTTCTGATATGTCCAGAGTAATAACTCCATCTCATAAGATGTTGGTCTTGTGGAGATTCGCGGATAACCGCAAAGCTACCACCATGACGGATGACAAACAACCTGTACGGCGCAAGGTGACTGAGGAGAGCGACTCGACAGAAGCAGTGGAGATATATGCTGGCAGTCGATCGGCGGTACCGGTACGGCGCGCCATTATTATTATTGTTTAGTTTTGTCTAGCTGTTGTGTTATAGTTATATGGTTAATATATTATATATTGTCTTATTCATTACGTTCACGTAATGTATTGTTCTAATCATGCGTACTTAGTTTTGTGAGGCAGCACAGGTCTTACCACCACACTTCTGTTTTCTTTCTCATGGTACTGCCAGCCCCAAGGCCGGCTCAGGACCCAGAAAATTATTCCTCGACCTTCGCCTTGCGATGGTGTTTACCGTTTCACTACCGCAAATTCCAGCATGACCTTGCACCCACATAAGTGACACCTCATGCCTTGCAGAAATGTCATCCAAGACCTTTCTACATTGAAGAACGAGCCTTGATGTAAACCTAGAAGTGCTCAATGCTTTCATCGACTATCAGAGTGGATACTAATTTGCCTCCTAAGCCCCTGAATAACTTTGGCTTATGTACCCAGGTCATAGCGGAGTGGAATGTAACGTGTTGGCCGATACACTCGCGCGAGGAACCGAATCTGTTTTCATAGGACCAAAACCGTTCGTTGGCATTGCGGAAAATACCGTTAAGAAAACAATTTCAGATTAGACAGAGAGGAAAGCACCCCAGCACTGGCGAGGTACACTAGGCCTACTACACTCGAAGGCGTTTATACGATAACACTCTAGTCAGGCCCCCCGAGGATTATATAGAATGGAACAGAAATCATCTGCTTCCTGATTGGTCTGCTGTCGTCTGAGGAACCACTTGAGGAAGTTGGGTCTAGAACAAACAACGGAGTGTAATTTCTGCTATGTGGAGGACAAAATAGTGAAGCATATTATGTGCTTCTGTCCCGTATTGGAACGAACTGGTTTCAGACTTTCGGACTCACCGAACTGGAGCCTACTGAATGTACTGTGCCCGATCGTTAGCGCAATAGGTTCGCCTACTTACGAATTAGCAAAACACAACTACATTATTACAGCCATACGTTCGAAAAACCGACTCGTACATCAAGGACTCAGCCCATTTCATTTCTAAAATCACAGGCATACAGCTGGAAGAATCCGACATGCTGATCAGCTTCGACGTTGTGTCATTATTCACAAAGGTGCCATTAAACAATGCAATTGAACACATCAAGAACATATTTCCAGAAGACATTACAAACATTTTCAGGCATGTGTTAACAACAACCTACTTCGTCTGGGACACCAAAATGTACGAAAAAATTGAAGGTGTAGCCATGGGAAGCCCTCTAAGCCCGGTAGTAGCGAACTTTGTTATGGTGAAGGTCGAATAGGCAGCTTTAAACAGCGCCCAATACAAGCCCAAGATATGGCTCAGATACGTGGTCGATACGTTTGTCATTTGAAATCACGGAAGAGAAAAGCTAGAAGAATTTCTAGAACACCTAAACAGCGTGCATGAAAACATCAAGTTCACCATGGAGGTAGAAGAAAACAAAAACTCGCCTCCCTTGATGTTCTTCTAACAAAAAAAGGAGTTACATTAGGACGCAAGGTATATAGAAAACCAACTCATACTGACCGGTACTTACATAAAGAATCAAACTATCATCCATCTCAGAAGTACGGAATTATTAGAACTTCGACAGAACGGGCTAGAAAAGTGTGCGAACCAGAGGAACTCGACACCGAACTGGAACATCTAAAGAACGCTCTTAAGGCGAACGGTTACACAGAAAAGGAAATAACAAGAACAGTGAGAAGAAATAGGGCAAAACCACAACCTAAACCGATAGCAAAAGCCTTTCTACTCTATGTGCCTGGAATAACAGACAGAATAGGAAAAATGTTACGGAAGGAAAACGTCAAGACCATCTACAAGCCCACAAGAAAGATACAGGAATATTTGAGAACGGTGAAGGATAAAAGAGACCCACTCACAACACCGGGAGTTTATCGCATACCATGCACATGTGGGAGTGTATACATAGGAACAGCTAAGCGATCTGTAAATACTAGAACTGCAGAACATAAGGCTAGCTGTCGACTAGGCCATACGGACAAAACAGCGGTAGCCGAACATGCGATTAAGAAGGGAAGTCACAAGATCAAGTTTGAAGAAACTCAGGTTCTTGCAGCAACAATTTCATACCATGCCAGACTTCACAGAGAAGCCATCGAAATACAAAAACATCATAATAATTTTAGTAGGAAAGAAGAAACCCAGAAAGTCAACCGGACATGGGTACCCATCCTAAAGGCCCTGAAGACACTACCATATTGCGAAGGGGCGGGGCTACCAAAGCTACCTGGTTGGGCGACGTCACCGTTACCAGGTATAAATACAGGTGCAGATCCACCAGCCGTCAGTATTTTGGAAGTCGCCAAAGTGAAATAGCTTCTAAAGATACCATCCACTTGTGGTGGCGAAACGTCAAGCTTTAACGCTAAACGACGCCGGCCTAAAAACCCAAGAACCACAAATTCATTGGGACCTACTGACTTTAAGAATTGGATTGCACGGTGAACTCTAAGTATGTATGAGCCACAAAAGACACAACACGGTCGCAGTGGAAGGCAGCATATGCGCCCCGCTCACCTTTTGTGTAACCTAACCTACCCAAAGGAACTCAGCCGCAGACAACAGACCATTTTTTGTTGCCCTCGTATTGGTCAATGTAATATGACCTATTCATACCTTCTAGCAATCAAAGACCTCGATGTACAGAATGTAATGAATGGCAAACCAATAACCACTTTCTGATATACTGCCGATGATATACTGATATTCGCCCATAACTGCAGGTATCTTTTAATATACAAACTCTACTTAAAGAGGAATGGCGGAAAACCCTCATTTTCTTAATGCGGATTGGTTTGTACTCAAGAATATAACAGACACTAATGGACTACAAAATAGTGTCATATTTGATATATCTATTTTGAATATACAGGATGTCCTGATATTCGACCGACAAAGCTTGACAGGCGATAGACCTCATATTTTTATGAACACCGAGATAGGAACATGAAGCCTTAAAATGCCAAATTTTCAAGACACATGTCAAAATTTTACTTTGTTCCCATTGATTCTCAATTATTCTGCAACAGTATGGCAAACTGATCTAAAATTACGTGACAGTGGGCTTTTTAAACCGAGAAATTCAAAACTCTCAAAAAGAGTACGATGTGGCGTATATAAGGGGGGCCTGCGGGGTCCGCCCCCCCCCCCCCGGAACTAGCCACGCATTCAGTTTTGACGTCTGGAAGAGGCTGAAGTTAGGATTATAATACGCCAACATTGTAACATATGAAAATTTTTCCGATGCCCCCCCCCCCCCCGAAATCGATTTCTATATACGCCACTGGGCCCCGTGGGTGGCGCCCTCTATGCATGATAGCAAAACCGTGGTTGAAATTGGATTTCTCGCCTTAAGAAACCCCCTTATACGTAATTTTGGATCGCTGTGCCATTTTATTGCTTCACAAATGAGATAAAACGAAAATAAAAGTAAAACTTTGACGCCCTGCATCTTGAAAATTAAGCATTTTAAGGCTTCATGTTCCTATTTCAATGTTCCTAAAAAATGTGAGGTCTATCACCTGTCAGCCGTTGTCAGTCAAATATCCGGATACCCTGTATGACCTAGTATACGCGGCTAATAACCCTAGCAATTGACGCCGCTATTACTATGCAGCTAACGACTGTGTGAAAACAGTGCACATAAAGCACTTACTGCGGAGCAGCACACGCTCCGATTTCTTCTCGGTTCCAACAAAGAGAATGGGTAAAAACAGGCGCCATTGTTCTCTGGAGGAGCTGCATTAAGTGCCTGCGCTGGCTAAAAGTTGACACAACATCAAGATAGCACCTTGAGACAAAAGCGTCACACTGCCGCTTCGTCTTATTTGAGTTGTTAATTCGGTTCGCTTAGTTAACTCCCTGCGTTTCATTTAATTTGCGACCTGAATGTAGTTTGCTCTATTCATGGAGATAGTGTGTAGTTGTATAATTGTTATTTGTCTTTTTCTTTTGTCGTGGTTCTTCTGTAGTTTCATTAATTTATAGTTTCCACTGGATGAACTGATGTTATGGTGCGTACACTCTATGAAATAACATACCGGGGGCTCTGAGTACGTAGATGAAGTTTATAGTGTAAGTGTCGTATGACACGATTCTAAATTTGCTAACAAATTCCATATCAAACTTGCGAACAAATTAATTAGGTGTCTCGGCCTCCCAGGCTCCCCCCATAGCCACCTGAAGCCACCTTAATTCAACCTAAAATAACCTGAACTTACATATCTAATTTATTTCACCAGTAGCTTTAGGACCGATTTCTCAATGTCCCGTTAAATATTTATCTGCAAGATAACAGCAACTGTTAGATAAATTGTTTAAACAATTGAAAGCTAAACTTACGAAGTCACATAAATCTTATCTGACAGTTGTATCCATAGCAACGCTATCTGGCAGATACCTATCTGACACTTTAACTGGACATTGAGAAATCGGCTCTTAGCATTAAAAATTGAAAGTATCACAACTGTTTTTTCATTTCCTATTATTTAGCTACTTGCAACACTGCATCTCTGTAAAAGGGGTGATACACGTACGAGCAAGTACGCGTACTTATGTCTCGACGACCTTTTTCGCCTGTGTGTCACCGTAATCACGCGTACTTTAAAACCGTCGCGCAAACCGCCGGCGATCCAACTGGTTTGAAATCTTGCTCGTAGCTTGTCTCGGCTCGTACTGCGAGCAGTGAGCCTCCACTTTGTTTTGGCAGGCCATCGACGCGCACCGCTTGTTGTGTTTGGCGTTTGTTAAAAGTTTTGTTTATTTAGGAAAATTATCAAAATGAGTGAACCGCGTACTTAAAGTTCGTACGTGTGTCACCTCTTTAACACCTGCAGGACCTGTCAAGCGGGCTCTCGATTTGAAAATTGCCTTGCTATGTGCGGGTGTATTACAAAAATGTAGTGAAGATACCGAGTTGCAACAATTTTACTTCCCACACCGATAGGTGAGGGGAGTATTGTGATCGCGAAAATTTTCGATTTTGAGATAATAAGTTTTTTGGGCGTTTTATGATGTCTATATAACGAAAACCCACGTCACTAATTTGCGTCGGTCTGTCTGTCTGTCTGTCTATCGGTCTGTCTGTCTGTCGGTCTGTCGGTTTGTCGGTCTGTCTGTCTGTACGCGTTCTTCTAGCCACGTAATCTCAGTAATCGCTGCATGGATTGTGATGAATCTTGGGCAGCGGTCTGCTGTGGGGTCGTAGCAGGTAATGTTCCTATAATTTCGTAAATCGTTATACGGGGGGATGGAGTAATTAGCAAAAAAAAACATTTCGAACATTCCTCAAACTTCGTTTTTAGGCGTTTTAAGGGTTCCTGATCATTCTCCACTTTTTTTTTTGGATGGGGGTGAATTTGGGGTGGTTGGGGGGTGGGAGGTTGTAAAACTGAAAAATTTGTTGTATTCTGTATGATACACTTCTTTAGATCCATCCGAACATTGTATGCTTATTATAGAAACTATGGGACTTAGAATTTGTGATGTATACATACGAGTTTTGTTTTAGATCGTTCAAGATTGCGTAACGCGAAAATAATTGAATTGATTTTAATGGAATTTTGACACAGTATTACTACCGCAGCGAGGATGGAAAACTCGTATGTTTTGGCGGCCCAGAAATAATCAAAAAACCAAAAATATAAAATCAGGTCAAACTTCGTTGTTAGACGGGTTGAAGGCTCTTGATCGTTTCGCATCGTCCAGCTGAAGCATGCAGAAAAAAACTTTGGCGTCCTAGTCCCTAAGCAGGGAGACGCAAGAAACTATTTACGAGGGTTTTTGTGTTGGATGTTTTTCTTTTGCGGCAGGTGGGCGATGATTTAGTTGCAAGGGGATTTCAGACTATAGCTTCATGCAATGGGAAATAATAAAACGGTATCGTAATTATGTGTGGGAAGTACTGAGTCAATCAACTTGACTCCACTTTTTTTAAACGTGCATGGAACGTTAATTTTTTTTTTGAAAAGTACATAATATATCATCCTCTTTACGTTAAATATGAAATTTTCCCAAACAACGTGGGGCGCTATTATGTTGTAGCACCCCTGTAAGCTTTAGCCAAGTATCACATTTATTGAAGCTTAAGGAGGTGGCGAATCAATTCCTAAGCTTTGCCCTGACAGATTTTACGAAGCTTGGCTCAAAACGGTTTTGATTACGTAACCTGTTTCGCCAAGCTCCAAGTAACATTCCAACTGTCGTTGCTGCAGCAACAGAATATGAGGCTTGTTCAGCCACTTGGATGGAATTGTCTATAATTAATAGCTTGTACACGTTCATACGGCGCGGCGGCACTTTCATTGGAACAGCGTTAAGCAATTACAGGACCGTCTTAGGTCGCTTATTAAATTCAATTAGTGGCAGCTAGATAAGGGGATGTTCAATATCACGAAGCACTTCAGCAACTGCATCGCCTTCATAGTCCAGTCATTTTGTAACCTGGATTCATCAAGAACCAGGATTGAAAAGAAAATACTGTCGCATCAATGGGAGCTAACGAAAAACGGGTTTAGTAAGACGGTGAAAAAGACCGCTTTATACAAAATGATGATTTAAAAAGTACCTCAATGCTGAGGAGCTGTTTTTACCCTATTTATATGATGATTTTCCGATGTAAGATTCAGACAAAATTCGCATGGAATACGACCCCTTCCCCAATATCAGCAAATAGTCCAGCCCCAGGAACAGTGACCAAAATATCAAAAGCTACATCTACTAGCTACTTTATTAAAAATGTTTACATTACATATACAGTTTTCCTGGCTACCTCAAAAATGAGAAACTGAATGAAATCCAACTAGATTTGACCTGTAGTGTGCCACTTTAGCGCAGGTCTGTGACAGACGGCTAAAAATCCATTATAGTCCCACAACACCCTTTCAAAGATCCCTAAGTATCAAGGAGCTACATTCATCACATTTCAGTAGAAAAATTGCTGACGTGAAGAAGATCAAAGTAAGGTGCGAAGGGGTTTATTCTGCACAGTTTCATACGAACGTACTCGATAAAAGACTGAATCAAGTAATGAGGCTGATAACTTTGATCAAGTTTGCTCCAACTTACTATTCATATACCATCACATGTATGACACCTTGGGAAGCAAGTCTGCTCAAATGCTATACAATAAATAAATAAACTAATCTTTGTGTAAGTAACTTTTAACGTTATGCCCGACGTTATAATAAACATAAGAACGTTGTATAATAGGAGGTAAGTACAGGAGCAACTGCTCGTCCTATACACTTACACCTTCTCCACCTAAACTCTTAGGGCCGATTTTATCAACATGCATATTCGGACGAAGGGTTAGACCAATCAGAGCAGCCCATTCAAAAACATGCATCTGTCAAAGTTCTCTGAAAATTATTGATTTCTCTTGAAATTTATCGCAAAAAGGTGAAAAAAAAAACGTGCTTTATATGCAATCGACCATTATGAACCATCTAGTATGTTTTTCAGTCTGATTTTCCATCCTAAATGGGTGAAAAATTACATATTGGTGTTTGACAGTCTCTCTGACGACTAGTTTAGCACAGCGAATCAGAAGCCAGGAAACCAGAACTTTTGATCACTGGTTTGATGAACAATTAATAATGAAGAGAAGGCATTCAATTACTGCATTATTTTGAAAAAAAAAAGTTACTAACTATAATAATTTATAAATGCTTACAATACACCCTTGTATTATAGCAATAAGGGTTAAAAATAACATTTTGTTGCACTTCACAAAGCTAAACACATGATTTAACTATTGGCCGGCCCAGAAAAGTAGTACAATTTGATATAACTTTCATATGAACAATAATTACTGCACCATCCTGACAAAAACAAGACTGTTACTATCTATAAGAATTATAAAAATAATTATAAATACCTGTGAGATACAATACCTTTGTATTATAATAAAAAAGGATATATGGAGGTAGTTCACCAATCCCTGTTTTTCGTATTATGTCTAACAGCCTACTTTTGTACCATAAATGTAAAGATTTTTCTTGGTTTACCCTTATGTTAAGAGGGTGTTGACATCTCAATAGGCAATCCGTGGGTATGCAAAGCACTGCTGAAAACTTATAGATATACGAGTAGCTGTAGCTGTTTTTAATTTGAAAAAATAACTTCCCAAATAAAAAGAATATAGATCAATGTAAATTGTAAGTGTAAACAAATGAAGATGAAGTCGTGAATGCCACCTTCCACCTTGACCTTGCCGCCACAAAACACATCTTGAAACCACAAAATAGGTAGGAAGGTAGGAGTAGGCACTTGTCTCAGACTCGGATCGCAAAACTAGAGATGGGATGTTATCGGTATATACGGTAGAGAATCAGAGCGACAAGAATTGAACTAAATATAATCATGCAGTTAAATAATGACGGTATTATTTGTCATAAACAACAAATTCATATATCACAAAGTTGGTAATGAATATTCCAAAGAGAACTAAAGAATATATATACTGGTACTGAAGATCCCGTTACATATTTACAGCTCCCACTTCGATAAAAAAATGTAACTAGTAGTTATGAGTATATGAACTAAATAGCCCGACGTCGAAGCTTTACAGATCAATTTTCCCTATCCGTAAAAAATAAAACTTGCTCAAGATACTACAGCTTATAACAAATATGATAGAAACTGAAAAACAAAATATATGTGGGTCAAATAAAGCGATTTCATATTTTAATCTTATATAACAATCCATAAAATTCAATTACATGAAAAAGTAGTTACAAAGTAGTATTATAGAGTAGGTGAGTAGGGCATAAATAGCTACTAATAAAAATGATATAATTATTCTGAATCAAGTAAATAATAAAACCTGAAGAATAAAATTTAGAAAAACATCTCCATAATAATATTACTGAAGCAGCCATGCTTCCGCTATAGATATGGCATGACAAGTATATATTGGTTTCAAACACTTCACCTAACTAGATCGTTGCACAATAAAAAATACGAAAGAATAATCATGCTACCAATTAGGAACTTATTTCCCAAACCCATCACTACTGCCATCAGCTGTTTCTCGGTACTACCACCACCACAGAATTACTAACCACCACAGAACTACTAACACCGGCTCATAACGTTTTGTGGCGGCTCAGTGCTCGCAGTTGTGGCTCCCGGCGTTGCCTGATGTGCCATTTCAAGGGGTATCTGCTATTTTTAGCACCCAGCTTTTTGCACTGAAATTTTTTGTCGCAACTACCTACCTATTAAATATTGTTTTCACACCTTCCACCTTTTTGAAACCAGCAAGTCTCATATGATCCCAAATTTGTCTGATTTTTTATTACACACTTGCTTCATTCGTTTGCTAACATTGAATATTTTCTCAAATGAAGTTCCTGTAAACGCACCAGCGGTATTGCTTAACACGTTTTGCAGTACTGCACTGTTGCTTTGCTTCATAGTAAGGCTTTTGTTTGCGCCCGAAAGAAAAACTACGTAGGTATGCCACTGTTTCGATTCCACAAATTTGTTGAAGCTACATAATTCAAAAATGTACTAGAAAAATTCAGACCTAACGGAGTCAGAATCGAAATAATAAAGTTCGTATATAGCTTTACTACAACAGTTGACTTGATTTGTATATAGCCGCAAGCGCACTTGTTTTAATGGTAATATTTTATGTGATTATTGTTGTGTTATACTTTGTCTGCATCTTGAATAAACACGTTCAATAAAAACTGCTGTTGAGATGGTTGAGATCAAAAAATCTCTTGTTTTTATCTGCTCTGCACTGCTGCCGTTTTAGTTCATTTGTACTATTTCCAATTTCTAGTACATATTCGACGTCAAAAGTACAGTACATGAAGGCCGAATTCTAGTTCATTTTCTTCATTTCATACGTTGTAGCTTCTCAAATGGATGTATAATGCAAGCACGCAGAGGTTTGAGAGTTTTTTTTGTTTTTTTGCTCTTCACAAAATGATAGAGCGTACATTATGTGTTGTAAATTGCCAGTTCATAAAGAAATTCGCGGGTCACGGTTTTTAGTAGAATTTAGTACAATCTCGTATATTTTATTACTTTCAACCAGTACATTTCAGAAACGCAGCACTGTTGCTCTGTTCTACGAGTAAAATATTCATCCGGCAACACGGCACCGGCAACACGGCACCGCCAACTTGACAGTTGGTTTTATTTTATGCAGACAGAAATAGTGATGGGGAAAACCTACCAATTTCTATAATCGAGTGATCACTCGAGTTAAGTTCCAATCAATATGAACAGAAGGCACTTGTCAGTACTCAGTACTAGTAGTGAATATTTATGCGTGCCAAGTACGTAGGTAGCATCGAAAACACTTTTTTCTGGAGCAGCTCAACTCTCTAATTTAAGAAGTAAACAGAGATTATCACCTAAAAATCTGGCAATTATTGTTTTTACAAATTCTTTTCTGCGAGTTTCTATCATTTGATATTTTGGTCAAAGTTACCTGGTATCTAGAATGAGAGGTTTAATTTTTGTTAATAATGTATAATTTTTGTAATCCTCTTTCTGTGTATTTTTTATTTTATTCCAAGTTACCTTGTTTGTACAACGAGTTTTAATTTTTATTTATTATAGTATTTTATTTTGTTCAAATAATGCGAAAATATTATATCTCAATAATATCATTTTGAATTGTTCAGTTTGTGGTAAGTTTTCAATTATTATTCTATTTATGTTTACTGTTTTACCCTACCAATTATTTTTAACTTGGAGTTACTTGTTTGTGTGTGCAGTTTGTCGAAGAATTTTTGTTAATTAAAAAATATGGTTACGTTATTTTTTCCTCAACGACTCACAACTAAATTAAAATATAATTACATATATATTTATATTTAATTTGTTTCTTTGTTAATCCATATTTGTTAACTACGATTCTTACATCACTGTCTAGAGTGTCTAGCAGATAGCAGATTCTGTTTCATTCGCTTGTCGCTCGACTCGACGCGACAGCGACGGAACGATACTTGCCTTTGGTACAGAATTTAGTTCAGAATTAATAAAAATGTTTCAGTTTCACGTTTTGGTTGCTGCTGGCACTCGTAAATCACATCGTTCGCTGATTATCGAGTGACGTCGGTTAATCGGTTATATCAATAATCGACTACTCCAGTACATTTTCACTCGAGTTATCCCATCACTAGGTAGAAACCGAAGGAGAAAAAAGGTGGAAAAAAGAAAACAACTGTTGTGTGTTTTGTGTTTGTGCGTTTGTGGTTGTGCCGGTTGTAGTAAACAAAACAATATGCAAGTGAATTTACTATAAATAGTGGTATTAATACTAATTTCATTATTAATTTTTATAGGCAAAAGTGTGGATAAAGCCAAATACCGTTCCTGGTTTTGACGGGAACAGATGACTACAGAAAATACACAGGAAATTGACTTATTTATGAATAAATCTAGACGTTACATGGAGGAAGGAATAATTTCATATAAACCTGAAATATAGGATGAATGATATCAGCGGCACACGTACCTACTTTGTGAACATTTCTATAAGATGGTCTATAACAAACGTATGCATCGTAGTTGGAAGTTTCAAGTATGTATGTGTCTATAATCAATTTTTGACTGACTGAAGTAGTAACTAGTGAGGTGGTATTATTGATTATTAATTAAGGTGGCTGTGATGATACCACTTTTATGATTATGTTACAAACCAGCGCAGTTCGCAATTAGTAATTATACAATAATTGTAAAAGTAAACATGGAAAATCTGGCATTAATTTGCAAATCAATCGCTTTGCTCTGATTTTGTGGTATGATTTTGATACATGAATTCTAAAATATTTTTGACAAAAGTGTCATCCAGCTTTGACGTTTTGTTTCCAATATTGATAAAATACTATTGGATGATACTTATTAGCTATAGGCCTCAATGTCCAATAGAAAGTCTTCGTTAAACCTCAACCAATAAAATGCATTCGTTAGACTGTTCGTCAGAATATGCATATTGATAAAATCGGGCCTTATAGCATCAAAGCCTGCTTCGATTTGACGTATCTTTGTTTATTTGTTGTTCATATATAATGTGCACATTAGATCTCTGACGATAGTGACGATGTTTGCCACTCCAAGAAGAGATCTGCTTTGGCATGAGATGTCAAGGTACAAAGCACTTATCCAGGGTAGCGAAAGGGTCGGGCAACAAGGCATTTTCTTTGAAACGAATCAACATCTAATTATTAAATTTTATTTATGAACGGGTGTCAAAGTTGTGTTGCGGAATCACTTAGTGCACCACCGCCATCCAGATTTTTATCGAATAGCAACGTGTGATATATCACAGAAAGTTTTATTTCTTCTTTTTTTCAATAATAGTAAATACGCAGGGGGTGGGTTCGCCCAGTGGTTAGGGTCGAGGGCTCGAGACTGGACGATCCCGGGTTCGATTCTTGTTAGAGGCGGAAATTTATTTCTGTTTTTTGGAACCCAAAATAAATATCAATAAAAAAAGCCCAACGAAGAATTTCCACCTGAGCCTTCACTGCTTCTAATTAACAGTGCTGTACCTAGAATGGCGCCGGGAAACAGTAACAAAGCCTACACAAAATACGAAGCTAATGACTAGAGCAGTCAATGCCGATAAAATATAAAAATAGTAGATGCTCAAATATTAAGACCCTGTAAAATTCCAGTCTTATTGATTTACTTATATTTCGTACTATTATAGGTACGACACTGGTAGATGGTTAATGTAAAATAAAAAATAGTATTCTATAAAATCTTCTACAGCAGCAAATTATTCCTGAAATAAATAATTGATTTCCAAATGTGAACGTATATCTCCAGCAGGATGGTGCACCTGCGCACTATTACAGAAATATTAGACGATATCAGGATACCGCTTTCCTACGGAGATGGATGGATTGGTCGAAGGGGTGCAATTGGTTGACCGGCAAGATCGCCCGACTTGATTCCACTTGACTTTTTCTTATGGGGCGACATAAAGACCCGTGTGTATGCTAATAAATCTACAAACATAAATGTCTTCGCTTTTCGTGGTTTATTCCCCAAAACTTCATATCAATCAACAACCAACCAACACCTTGATTCCTGGCCTATAGTATTAGAGCTGCAATCCAACCAGTTTCTCGGGTGTAATGCAAATATTCAAATTTTGCTGAATGCGCCTCTGCGACTAATCGAATAATTATTGTTCTGGGCCACCTAGAAACTGAGGTAGTCTATGCTTCTGGAATTAATCCATTCACTTTGATTATTTTTTTGCGGTCTCCAGGTGCCGGACTAGTTTTGAAAGTTTCATGTTTTCCGCGACCAGGAACTCTATTCGGTAATTCCGTCGATCTTGCTTCTCCCGCTCCCGTTCCGCCGTCCACCACCCGCCGCCAATCCGTTTCCGTTCCCGTTTTCGTTTCCGTGGTTACTACCACAATAGTCGGTCACCTTGTAGTAAGTATGCTTGTAGTGTTCGGAAGAAGTGAAGGCGGGAAGTGAAATTGTTACGTTGTGAATTTATTGTGATTGCACATTTTATTTGTGAGAGGATGGGTCAACCTGTGTCTTAGGTGGACCTCAAGATGACAGTTTCTCTTTGCACATCTGTCTATGGCGCATTTTAAGCACAAGTGCACAAGTGAGTGCTATCTCTCCTCCCGCGCAGATCGACACGGAAAGTCCCCTACTGCCCGGGAGTGACGTCACTTTCCGGACGGAATACCGCCGTGCATTCTGTAAGCTTCCGTGCACCTCCCGCTGTCGATCTGCCCCTTTCCGCGTTCCGTTGCATTCGTAGCCGCGGAAAGCCGTGCCGAGTGCGGATAGACGTAGTGTCATTGTTGACAACGTGTCATATTTGTATCGTTTTCACCTTTAGGTGAGTTTTTGAAAGCAAGGTAAGTCTATTTTGCTGTATTTTGTTCTCTGTACTCCTCAAGTATTCGTATTTTCACAACCAAACCGTACACATTTGCGTGTCAGGTTCACACAACTTGTGTACGGGGTGTTTCCTTATAATTCGCCACCCCTCTTATCTTTTTTATTTGGAGAGATAGAAAAAAAGTCCTTATATGAAGGTTTTATAGCCTTATCTTAGCAAAATGTAAGAACGACACAGAATATTACCGTATTTAATTGTTTTGCAGCCACCATGGCTATAGTGGATTGAGGTTAACTCCCACATTTTAAAAACTTTGAAGCTAAATATTTCAGAACCTTTCAAAATACGATGATCGAACACTATATTTCTGACAACAAGTGAAACAAATATTTGTTTCCGTCCCATAAAAATATAGCTTTAAACGAAAAACAGGATTTTCTATTATTTTTTCTTTTTGTTCGTGTCTAACTCGAAATGACAGGAAAAAACTATACAACTTTCATATAAAACCTTTTTTCTAACTCTACAAATAAAAAAGATAAGAGTGGTGGCGAATTATGAGGAAACACCCGGCACATGTACGCTGTGTTTGGATAAATTATTGTTTGAATGGCAGTGGAAGAAAAATTCGTATTGTGTTATATTTTAACATGTGCTTCTTGTTTTAGATGGAATTTGTACCTGCTGATGCTGAAGCCTTGGAGCTGATGGAGGAGGGGGCAGAATTTGAGCATCACAGGACAAATCGCTTAAGATTGAGGATACAAATAGAGTATACAAAGCTGAATTACTGCCTAATAAAAATAATAAAGAATGAATGAATTTTCATTATTTTATTGTTAAATTAGGTTAACTAGAGTGAAAAGAGTGAATTCGTCAAGCTTATCAAAATAATCCACCCTGTCAAACACTTGCCTTGATACACCAAACAACATTAAATTTGATTTGTCCACTTCATCATCATCGTTAAGAATGCTATTTTCAATTATATAGTCCATTATACTAGCTTTTATTGAGATTTTTTCGCATCTAACTTAAATACTTGTTATGACTGACAACAAACTACAGAACTAAATGACACGGAAGAAAAAAAAATGTAGTCAAGTTGATTGACTCAGTACTTCCCACACATTCCGATGATACCAGTTTTATTATTTTCCCACAGCATGAAACTATAGTCTAGATGCCGCTGCAATCAAATCATCACTTGCCCGACCGCAAAAAAAGTATTTTATTCTACTAGGTGCTTCTTTCACAGGTCAATGGACCATATATCATGAATACAACAAATTTTTGAGTTTTACAAATCCCCACCCCCGAACCACCCCAATTTCACCCCCAACCAAACAAATTTTTAAAATGATCAGGAACCCCTAAAACGTCTAAAACGAAGTCCGAGGTGTTTTTTATAGTTTTAGTTTTTTATTATTGCCGCGCCAACACTGAAATGATTTCTAACAACCATACGTGCTTTCCATACTCGTCGCGGTAATAAATCTGTGTAAAATTGTCATTAAAGTCAATTCAGAAGCCTCCACGTAACACAATACAAAACGATCCAAAGTAATACTAGTATGTGTTTTGTATGCATCAGAAAGTTCAAGTCCCTTGGTTTCTGTAATCGGCAAGGCAATGTTCAGATGGCCCTAAAAAAGTTTATTATGCCGATAGGTCTTTCTCCCTTAGGTCAGTAGACAGCCCATTATGAGTACAACAAATTTTTCAGATTTACAACCCCCCACCCCTCCAACGACCCTAATTTCACCCCCACCCCAAAAAAAGTAGAAAATGATCAGGAACCCCTAAGGCGCCTAAAAACGAAGTTTGAGGTGATTTCATATTTTTAGTTTTTTTAATATTGCTGCGCCGCCACTGAGACGATTTCTAAAAATCACGCGTTTTCCATCCTCGCCAAAGTAGTAATACTGAGCCGAAATTTCATTAACATCAATTCAGTAATTTCAACATTATAAAATACAAAACGATCTAAAGCAATACTTGTATGTTTACATCGGAAAATTCTCTAAGTCCCTTGGTTCCTGTAATACACAAGGCAATGTTCGGATGGACCTAAAAAAGTGTATTATACCGCTAGGTCTTTCTCTATCAGGTCAGTAGACAGCCTATTATGAGTAGAACAGTTTTTTCAGCTTTACAACCCCCCACCCCCCAACTACCCCAATTTCTCCCCCACCCAAAAAAAAGTAGAAAATGATTAGGAACCCCTAAAACACCTAAAAACGAAGTTTGAGGCACATTTGAGATTTTTCGTTTTTTGCTAATTACTCCGCCGCCCCTGCACCGATTTTAAAAATTATAAGAACATTACCTACCACGACCCCCCAGCATATCGCTGCCCAAATTTCATCACAATCCATGTAGCGGTTACTGAGATTACGAGGACAGAAAAACGCGTACAGACAGACCGACAGACAGACCGACAGACAGACAGACCGACAGACAGACAGACCGACAGACAGACAGACCGACAGACAGACAGACCGACAGACAGACAGACCGACAGACAGACAGACCGACAGACAGACAGACCGACAGACAGACAGACCGACGGAAATGAGTGACGTGGATTTTAGTTATATAGACATCACGAAACGCTCAAAAAGTGTATTATCTCAAAATCGAAAATTTTCGCGATCACAATACTCCCCTCACCTATCGGTGTGGGAAGTAAAAAGTGAGACTAGTGTACCTTAAGCCTGAAAAGTGTAAAGCTTAACTTGTGCTTAAATGCGCCATAAAAACATCTAAGGTCCACCTAGGTCACAAATTGACCTTAAGTATTACCATTGCAAATAGCTGTAAATGATATAGCCCTACACATAACCTAACCAATACTAAGTCCTTATCGATTCTTTTTAAGTACATACATCGTTTGAATCCATCTTATCACAAATACAATGTGCAATCACAATAAATTCACAACGTAACAATTTCGCTTCCCGCCTTCACTTCTTCCGAACACTACAAGCATACTCACTACACTACAAGATTACCGACTATTGTGGTGTAGTAACCACGGAAACGAAAACGGGAACGGAAATCCTTCCGAGACGCTTACAAAATGCACATAGCCGAGTCGATCCGCGCGGATCGGAAGGCTTTCCGTTCCCGTTTTCGTTTCCGTGGTTACTACCATAATAGTCGGTCATCTTGTAGTGTGTAGTGAGTATGCTTGTAGTGTTCGGAAGAAGTGAAGGCGGGAAGCGAACTTGTTACGTTGTGAATTTATTGTGACTGCACGTTTTATTTGTGAGAACATGTGTAGGGCTATGTCATTTACAGCTATTTGCACTGGTAATACTTAAGGTCAACTTGTGACTATGGCGTCTTTAAGCACAAGATAGACTTTATATTTTTCAGGCTTAAGGTACACTAGTCTCAATTTTTTTATTTTCGTGTCATTTAGTTCTGTAGTTTGTTGTCAATCATAACAAGTATTTAAGTTAGGTGCGAAAAAATCTCAATAAAAGCTAGTAAAATGGACTATATAATTGAAAGTAACATGCTTAACGATGATGAAGTGGACAAATTAAATTTAACGTTGTTTTGTGTACCTAGGCAAGTGTTTGATAGGTTGGATTATTTTGATGATTTTGAGGTTTGGCGAATTCACTCTTTTCACTCTAGTTAACCTAATTTAACAATAAAATAAAGAATTAATTCATTCTTTATTATTTTTATTTTGCAGTAATTTAGCTTTATATACACTATTTGGATCCTCAATCTTATGCGATTTGCCCTGTGATGCTCAAATTCTTGCTCCTTCCCCATCAGCTCCAAGGCTTCAGCATGAGTAAGTACAAATTCCATCTAAAACGAGAAGCACATGTTAAAATACAACACAATACGAATTTTTCTTCCATTGCCATTCAGACAATAATTTGTCCAAACACAGCGTACATGTGCCGGGTATTTTAAAGTTTTATAGTTTTCTCTTGTCATTTCGAATTAAATACGAGCAAAATGAAAAAATAGTAGAAAATCCTGTTTTTCGTATAAAGTTATATTTTTATGGGACGGAAAGACATATGTATATGTTTGTCTTGTTGTCAAAAATATAGTTGTCGGTCACCTTATTTTGAAGGTTCTGAAAATATTTAGCTTCAAGTTTCTAAAATGTGGGAGTTAACCTCTATCAACGATAGCAATGGTGGCTGAAAAACAATTAAATCCGGTAATGTTTTGTGTCATTCTCACATTTTGCTAAGAAAAGGCTATAAAACCTTCATATAAGAAATTTTCTTCTATCTCTGCAAATAAAAAAGATAAGAGGGGTGGCGAATTATAAGGAAACACCCGGTACACAAGTTGCATGAACCTCACACGCACATGTGTACGGCTTGGTTGTAAAAATACGAATACTTGACGAAGAAAGCGACCAAAATACAGCAAAATAGACTTACCTTGCTTTAAAAAACTCACTTAAAGGTGAAAACGATACAAATATGACACGTTGTCAATAATGACTCAATGACACTGACGTCTATCCGCACTCGGTGCCCCTTTCCGCGGCTATGAGGTCAACGGAAAGTGCACGCACGTACCGAATGCACTTGGCGGTATTCCGTCCGCAAAGTGACGTCAGTCCCGGGCAGTAGGTGACTTTCCGTGTCGATCCGCGCGGAAAGAGAGATACGGAATAGGCATACAGGAACTCTATTCGGTAATTCTGTTGATCTTGCTTCTCCCGCTCCCGTTCCGCCGTCCACCACCCGCCGCCAATCCGTTTCCGTTCCCGTTTTCGTTTCCGTGGTTACTACCACAATAGTCGGGTCACCTTGTAGTAACTATGCTTGTAGTGTTCGGAAGAAGTGAAGGCGGGAAGTGAAATTGTTACGTTGTGAATTTATTGTGATTGCACATTTTATTTGTGAGAGGATGGGTCAACCTGTGTCTTAGGTGGACCTCAAGATGACAGTTTCTCTTTGCACTTCTGTCTATGGCGCATTTTAAGCACAAGTGCACAAGTGAGTGCTATCTCTCCTCCCGCGCAGATCGACACGGAAAGTCCCCTACTGCCCGGGAGTGACGTCACTTTCCGGACGGAATACCGCCGTGCATTCTGTAAGCTTCCGTGCACTTCCCGCTGTCGATCTGCCCCTTTCCGCGTTCCGTTGCATTCGTAGCCGCGGAAAGCCGTGCCGAGTGCGGATAGACGTAGTGTCATTGTTGACAACGTGTCATATTTGTATCGTTTTCACCTTTAAGTGAGTTTTTGAAAGCAAGGTAAGTCTATTTTGCTGTATTTTGTTCTCTGTATTCCTCAAGTATTCGTATTTTCACAACCAAACCGTACGCATTTGCGTGTCAGGTTCACACAACTTGTGTACCGGGTGTTTCCTTATAATTCGCCACCCCTCTTATCTTTTTTATTTGGAGAGATAGAAAAAAAGTCCTTATATGAAGGTTTTATAGCCTTCTCTTAGCAAAATGTAAGAACGACACAGAACATTACCGTATTTAATTGTTTTGCAGCCACCATGGCTATAGTGGATTGAGGTTAACTCCCACATTTTAAAAACTTTGAAGCTAAATATTTCAGAACCTTTCAAAATACGATGATCGAACACTATATTTCTGACAACAAGAGAAACAAATATTTGTTTCCGTCCCATAAAAATATAGCTTTAAACGAAAAACAGGATTTTCTATTATGTTTTCTTTTTGTTCGTGTCTAACTCGAAATGACAGGAAAAAACTATACAACTTTCATATAAAACCTTTTTTCTAACTCTACAAATAAAAAAGATAAGAGTGGTGGCGAATTATGAGGAAACACCCGGCACATGTACGCTGTGTTTGGATAAATTATTGTTTGAATGGCAGTGCAAGAAAAATTCGTATTGTGTTATATTTTAACATGTGCTTCTTGTTTTAGATGGAATTTGTACCTGCTGATGCTGAAGCCTTGGAGCTGATGGAGGAGGGGGCAGAATTTGAGCATCACAGGACAAATCGCTTAAGATTGAGGATACAAATAGAGTATACAAAGCTGAATTACTGCCTAATAAAAATAATAAAGAATGAATGAATTTTCATTATTTTATTGTTAAATTAGGTTAACTAGAGTGAAAAGAGTGAATTCGTCAAGCTTATCAAAATAATCCACCCTGTCAAACACTTGCCTTGGTACACCAAACAACATTAAATTTGATTTGTCCACTTCATCATCATCGTTAAGAATGCTATTTTCAATTATATTCCATTATACTAGCTTTTATTGAGATTTTTTCGCATCTAACTTAAATACTTGTTATGATTGACAACAAACTACGGAACTAAATGACACTGAAGAAAAAAAATGTAGTCAAGTTGATTGACTCAGTACTTCCCACACATTCCGATGATACCAGTTTTATTATTTTCCCACAGCATGAAACTATAGTCTAGATGCCGCTGCAATCAAATCATCACTTGCCCGACCGCAAAAAAAGTATTTTATTCTACTAGGTGCTTCTTTCACAGGTCAATGGACAATATATCATGAATACAACAAATTTTTGAGTTTTACAAATCCCCACCCCCGAACCACCCCAATTTCACCCCCAACCAAACAAATTTTTAAAATGATCAGGAACCCCTAAAACGTCTAAAACGAAGTTCTAGGTGTTTTTTATAAAAAGTTTTAGTTTTTAATTATTGCCGCGCCGCCACTGAAATGATTTCTAAAAACCATACGTGCTTTCCATACTCGTCGCGGTAATAAATCTGTGTCAAATTGTCATTAAAGTCAATTCAGAAGTTTCCACGTAACACAATACAAAACGATCCAAAGTAATACTACTATGTATTTTGTATGCATCAGAAAGTTCAAGTCCCTTGGTTTCTGTAATCGGCAAGGCAATGTTCGGATGGCCCTAAAAAAGTTTATTATGCCGCTAGGTCTTTCTCCCTCAGGTCAGTAGACAGCCCATTATGAGTACAACAAATTTTTCAGATTTACAACCCCCCACCCCTCCAACGACCCTAATTTCACCCCCACCCCAAAAAAAGTAGAAAATGATTAGAAACCCCTAAGGCGCCTAAAAACGAAGTTTGAGGTGATTTCATATTTTTAGTTTTTTTAATATTGCTGCGCCGCCACTGAGACGATTTCTAAAAATCAGACGCGTTTTCCATCCTCGCCAAAGTAGTAATACTGAGCCGAAATTTCATTAACATCAATTCAATAATTTCAACATTATAAAATACAGAACGATCTAAAGCAATACTTGTATGTATACATCGGAAAATTTAAGTCCCTTGGTTCCTGTAATACACAAGGCAATGTTCGGATGGACCTAAAAAAGTGTATTATACCGCTAGGCCTTTCTCTATCAGGTCAGTAGACAGCCTATTATGAGTAGAACAATTTTTTCAGCTTTACAACCCCCCACCCCTCAACTACCCCAATTTCACCCCCACCCAAAAAAAGCAGAAAATGATTAGGAACCCCTAAAACACCTAAAAACGAAGTTTGAGGCACATTTGAGATTTTTCGTTTTTTGCTAATTACTCCGCCGCCCCTGCACCGATTTTAAAAGTTATAAGAACATTACCTACGACGACCCCCCAGCATATCGCTGCCCAAATTTCATCACAATCCATTTAGCGGTTACTGAGATTACGAGGACAGAAAAACGCGTACAGAAAGACCAACAGACAGACCGACAGACAGACCGACAGAGAGACCGACAGACAGACCGACAGACAGACAGACCGACGGAAATGAGTGACGTGGATTTTAGTTATATAGACATCACGAAACGCTCAAAAAGTGTATTATCTCAAAATCGAAAATTTTCGCGATCACAATACTCCCCTCACCTATCGGTGTGGGAAGTAAAAAGTGAGACTAGTGTACCTTAAGCCTGAAAAGTGTAAAGCTTAACTTGTGCTTAAATGCGCCATAAAAACATCTAAGGTCCACCTAGGTCACAAATTGACCTTAAGTATTACCATTGCAAATAGCTGTAAATGATATAGCCCTACACATAACCTAACCAATACTAAGTCCTTATCGATTCTTTTTAAGTACATACATCGTTTGAATCCATCTTATCACAAATACAATGTGCAATCACAATAAATTCACAACGTAACAATTTCGCTTCCCGCCTTCACTTCTTCCGAACACTACAAGCATACTCACTACACTACAAGATTACCGACTATTGTGGTGTAGTAACCACGGAAACGAAAACGGGAACGGAAATCCTTCCGAGACGCTTACAAAATGCACATAGCCGAGTCGATCCGCGCGGATCGGAAGGCTTTCCGTTCCCGTTTTCGTTTCCGTGGTTACTACCATAATAGTCGGTCATCTTGTAGTGTGTAGTGAGTATGCTTGTAGTGTTCGGAAGAAGTGAAGGCGGGAAGCGAACTTGTTACGTTGTGAATTTATTGTGACTGCACGTTTTATTTGTGAGAACATGTGTAGGGCTATGTCATTTACAGCTATTTGCACTGGTAATACTTAAGGTCAACTTGTGACTATGGCGTCTTTAAGCACAAGATAGACTTTATATTTTTCAGGCTTAAGGTACACTAGTCTCAATTTTTTTATTTTCGTGTCATTTAGTTCTGTAGTTTGTTGTCAATCATAACAAGTATTTAAGTTAGGTGCGAAAAAATCTCAATAAAAGCTAGTAAAATGGACTATATAATTGAAAGTAACATGCTTAACGATGATGAAGTGGACAAATTAAATTTAACGTTGTTTTGTGTACCTAGGCAAGTGTTTGATAGGTTGGATTATTTTGATGATTTTGAGGTTTGGCGAATTCACTCTTTTCACTCTAGTTAACCTAATTTAACAATAAAATAAAGAATTAATTCATTCTTTATTATTTTTATTTTGCAGTAATTTAGCTTTATATACACTATTTGGATCCTCAATCTTATGCGATTTGCCCTGTGATGCTCAAATTCTTGCTCCTTCCCCATCAGCTCCAAGGCTTCAGCATGAGTAAGTACAAATTCCATCTAAAACGAGAAGCACATGTTAAAATACAACACAATACGAATTTTTCTTCCATTGCCATTCAGACAATAATTTGTCCAAACACAGCGTACATGTGCCG
This sequence comes from Callosobruchus maculatus, assembly GCA_951848785.1. Lineage (NCBI taxonomy): Eukaryota > Metazoa > Arthropoda > Insecta > Coleoptera > Chrysomelidae > Callosobruchus > Callosobruchus maculatus. The sequence continues at coordinate 11,311,581 of CATOUR010000054.1, read as the reverse complement.
GGTATTTTAAAGTTTTATAGTTTTCTCTTGTCATTTCGAATTAAATACGAGCAAAATGAAAAAATAGTAGAAAATCCTGTTTTTCGTATAAAGTTATATTTTTATGGGACGGAAAGACATATGTATATGTTTGTCTTGTTGTCAAAAATATAGTTGTCGGTCACCTTATTTTGAAGGTTCTGAAAATATTTAGCTTCAAGTTTCTAAAATGTGGGAGTTAACCTCTATCAACGATAGCAATGGTGGCTGAAAAACAATTAAATCCGGTAATGTTTTGTGTCATTCTCACATTTTGCTAAGAAAAGGCTATAAAACCTTCATATAAGAAATTTTCTTCTATCTCTGCAAATAAAAAAGATAAGAGGGGTGGCGAATTATAAGGAAACACCCGGTACACAAGTTGCATGAACCTCACACGCACATGTGTACGGCTTGGTTGTAAAAATACGAATACTTGACGAAGAAAGCGACCAAAATACAGCAAAATAGACTTACCTTGCTTTAAAAAACTCACTTAAAGGTGAAAACGATACAAATATGACACGTTGTCAATAATGACTCAATGACACTGACGTCTATCCGCACTCGGTGCCCCTTTCCGCGGCTATGAGGTCAACGGAAAGTGCACGCACGTACCGAATGCACTTGGCGGTATTCCGTCCGCAAAGTGACGTCAGTCCCGGGCAGTAGGTGACTTTCCGTGTCGATCCGCGCGGAAAGAGAGATACGGAATAGGCATACAGGAACTCTATTCGGTAATTCTGTTGATCTTGCTTCTCCCGCTCCCGTTCCGCCGTCCACCACCCGCCGCCAATCCGTTTCCGTTCCCGTTTTCGTTTCCGTGGTTACTACCACAATAGTCGGGTCACCTTGTAGTAACTATGCTTGTAGTGTTCGGAAGAAGTGAAGGCGGGAAGTGAAATTGTTACGTTGTGAATTTATTGTGATTGCACATTTTATTTGTGAGAGGATGGGTCAACCTGTGTCTTAGGTGGACCTCAAGATGACAGTTTCTCTTTGCACTTCTGTCTATGGCGCATTTTAAGCACAAGTGCACAAGTGAGTGCTATCTCTCCTCCCGCGCAGATCGACACGGAAAGTCCCCTACTGCCCGGGAGTGACGTCACTTTCCGGACGGAATACCGCCGTGCATTCTGTAAGCTTCCGTGCACTTCCCGCTGTCGATCTGCCCCTTTCCGCGTTCCGTTGCATTCGTAGCCGCGGAAAGCCGTGCCGAGTGCGGATAGACGTAGTGTCATTGTTGACAACGTGTCATATTTGTATCGTTTTCACCTTTAAGTGAGTTTTTGAAAGCAAGGTAAGTCTATTTTGCTGTATTTTGTTCTCTGTATTCCTCAAGTATTCGTATTTTCACAACCAAACCGTACGCATTTGCGTGTCAGGTTCACACAACTTGTGTACCGGGTGTTTCCTTATAATTCGCCACCCCTCTTATCTTTTTTATTTGGAGAGATAGAAAAAAAGTCCTTATATGAAGGTTTTATAGCCTTCTCTTAGCAAAATGTAAGAACGACACAGAACATTACCGTATTTAATTGTTTTGCAGCCACCATGGCTATAGTGGATTGAGGTTAACTCCCACATTTTAAAAACTTTGAAGCTAAATATTTCAGAACCTTTCAAAATACGATGATCGAACACTATATTTCTGACAACAAGAGAAACAAATATTTGTTTCCGTCCCATAAAAATATAGCTTTAAACGAAAAACAGGATTTTCTATTATGTTTTCTTTTTGTTCGTGTCTAACTCGAAATGACAGGAAAAAACTATACAACTTTCATATAAAACCTTTTTTCTAACTCTACAAATAAAAAAGATAAGAGTGGTGGCGAATTATGAGGAAACACCCGGCACATGTACGCTGTGTTTGGATAAATTATTGTTTGAATGGCAGTGCAAGAAAAATTCGTATTGTGTTATATTTTAACATGTGCTTCTTGTTTTAGATGGAATTTGTACCTGCTGATGCTGAAGCCTTGGAGCTGATGGAGGAGGGGGCAGAATTTGAGCATCACAGGACAAATCGCTTAAGATTGAGGATACAAATAGAGTATACAAAGCTGAATTACTGCCTAATAAAAATAATAAAGAATGAATGAATTTTCATTATTTTATTGTTAAATTAGGTTAACTAGAGTGAAAAGAGTGAATTCGTCAAGCTTATCAAAATAATCCACCCTGTCAAACACTTGCCTTGGTACACCAAACAACATTAAATTTGATTTGTCCACTTCATCATCATCGTTAAGAATGCTATTTTCAATTATATTCCATTATACTAGCTTTTATTGAGATTTTTTCGCATCTAACTTAAATACTTGTTATGATTGACAACAAACTACGGAACTAAATGACACTGAAGAAAAAAAATGTAGTCAAGTTGATTGACTCAGTACTTCCCACACATTCCGATGATACCAGTTTTATTATTTTCCCACAGCATGAAACTATAGTCTAGATGCCGCTGCAATCAAATCATCACTTGCCCGACCGCAAAAAAAGTATTTTATTCTACTAGGTGCTTCTTTCACAGGTCAATGGACAATATATCATGAATACAACAAATTTTTGAGTTTTACAAATCCCCACCCCCGAACCACCCCAATTTCACCCCCAACCAAACAAATTTTTAAAATGATCAGGAACCCCTAAAACGTCTAAAACGAAGTTCTAGGTGTTTTTTATAAAAAGTTTTAGTTTTTAATTATTGCCGCGCCGCCACTGAAATGATTTCTAAAAACCATACGTGCTTTCCATACTCGTCGCGGTAATAAATCTGTGTCAAATTGTCATTAAAGTCAATTCAGAAGTTTCCACGTAACACAATACAAAACGATCCAAAGTAATACTACTATGTATTTTGTATGCATCAGAAAGTTCAAGTCCCTTGGTTTCTGTAATCGGCAAGGCAATGTTCGGATGGCCCTAAAAAAGTTTATTATGCCGCTAGGTCTTTCTCCCTCAGGTCAGTAGACAGCCCATTATGAGTACAACAAATTTTTCAGATTTACAACCCCCCACCCCTCCAACGACCCTAATTTCACCCCCACCCCAAAAAAAGTAGAAAATGATTAGAAACCCCTAAGGCGCCTAAAAACGAAGTTTGAGGTGATTTCATATTTTTAGTTTTTTTAATATTGCTGCGCCGCCACTGAGACGATTTCTAAAAATCAGACGCGTTTTCCATCCTCGCCAAAGTAGTAATACTGAGCCGAAATTTCATTAACATCAATTCAATAATTTCAACATTATAAAATACAGAACGATCTAAAGCAATACTTGTATGTATACATCGGAAAATTTAAGTCCCTTGGTTCCTGTAATACACAAGGCAATGTTCGGATGGACCTAAAAAAGTGTATTATACCGCTAGGCCTTTCTCTATCAGGTCAGTAGACAGCCTATTATGAGTAGAACAATTTTTTCAGCTTTACAACCCCCCACCCCTCAACTACCCCAATTTCACCCCCACCCAAAAAAAGCAGAAAATGATTAGGAACCCCTAAAACACCTAAAAACGAAGTTTGAGGCACATTTGAGATTTTTCGTTTTTTGCTAATTACTCCGCCGCCCCTGCACCGATTTTAAAAGTTATAAGAACATTACCTACGACGACCCCCCAGCATATCGCTGCCCAAATTTCATCACAATCCATTTAGCGGTTACTGAGATTACGAGGACAGAAAAACGCGTACAGAAAGACCAACAGACAGACCGACAGACAGACCGACAGAGAGACCGACAGACAGACCGACAGACAGACAGACCGACGGAAATGAGTGACGTGGATTTTAGTTATATAGACATCACGAAACGCTCAAAAAGTGGGTATTGTGGGCTAGGTTAATAAATTAATATCATCCAATAGTATTTTATCAATATTGAAAACAAAATGTCAAAGCTGGGTGACACTTTTCATCATATCGTATATAAGTTTTATAACAAAACTATTGTTGTAACAAGTGTATATTTGTTGCAACATAGGCGATGAATGAAGTTTGCAGTTGGAGACAAAGCCTACGATCGAAATAAATATATTTTTGAATACCTGAAGATAGATCACAAATCCCAGTAAAAAAGTACCCAATCCTAATCAAATATCTTCCGTTGAGGCGATCCGCTCCGCATAATGCTGGGTGGCCTAGTGGTATAGTGGTTGACAGCGGACCACTGTGTTCGAGGGGGTGTTGGTTCGAGACTACCCCCAAACTACTTCCATTCATATCCATTGTAATGCTTTTTACTCATGTTACACACATTTTTTTGTACCATCGACGTAAATGTGTTTTTGAATCAAATTTTATTAGACATTTTACTTGACATAGTGCAGAAGCTAAGTACCGGAGGCGGTGGAGAATTCAAAGTCAGTTGAAGTGGAGTTTATCCATCAATATCAATCGCCAATTGCTCTGATTGCGGTATCAAAATGAGATTATTCCAAACAAGTAAAATTATTCGTAATTTTTGTTGTACTAGTAAAACATCTAATAAAGTTTGATTCAAAAACACATTTATGTCTATGGTTAAAAAATGTGTGCAACATGAGTAAAAAGCATATCAATGAATATTTTGGTTGAAAGAATAAAAAAAGTAGTTGCAAGGGCTGGGTCTCGAACCAGCACCACCCTCGAACACAGTGATTCGCTGTTGACCACTATACCACTAGGCCACCCAGCATCATGCGGAGCGGATCGCCTCAACGAAAAATATTTGATTAGGTACTTTACTGGGATTTGTGATCTAATTTCAAACATTCAGGAAGATATTTATTTTGATCGTTGACTCGATCGAGCTGCAAACTTCATTCATTGCCTATGTTGCAACAAGTATACATTTTAGTTACAACTGTTACAAGTATTTTCACGAAGTACGTTACACGGGTTCGGGAGCCGTCGGCGTGTTTTCGGTACTGGATTCAAAAACCCATTTTTAATTTGATATAACTTTTGCATTATTGCGAAAAAGAAAAGGAAACAAAAACAGTTTTGTTGTAAATCTTATATTTGATCTCTCCATTTATCACAAAAGAAATTACTCAAAACCCTTATTTTTTGTCATCATTATCATTTGGTAGAAGAAATAACTAGTGATCAAATGTACTGGTTTTGTGGAATCTGATTGGTTTAGATTAGCAATTGCTAAGCTCTTTGTTAAACTAGAAAATGCAATTTTTCACCCATTTAGGATGGAAAATTAGACTGGAAAAGATACTAGATGGTTCATAATGGTCGACTGTATATAAAGCATGTCATTTTTCACCTTTTTGAGGTGAACTTCAAGAGGAATCAATAGTTCTCAGAGAACTTTGACAGATGCATGTTGTTGAATGGGCAGCTCTGATTGGTCAAAGCCTTTGTTAGAATGCGCCTGTTGATAAAATCGGGCCTAAAGGTATTAAAAAAATATTAACTGAGTCTGAAGTTAGTACTACAACAAGGACAAAATACCTTTGCGATACTTTAAAATCATTCCAGTTGCAACAGAGGCATAATAAAAAAAGGAGTATGAAATATCCCCTAAGTGCTTATTTAGATATTTTAGAGGTACCTACCTGATTGCTTTTCGGACATTTTGAGCGGGGGTAAAATTAGTGCGGCACCCTATATACATACTTGCCAAAACTAAACATTTTGATTCAAATAAAAATACTGGCATCATAATTATTATCGGTAGCTGTGCACCTTGCTCTACTCTATAAAAGTATTACCTGAAAGCATCTGATCATTATAATGTTACAAAGTTGACCTATAACCATAAAAATACACTAAATGAGAATAAACTACTTTTTGTAGATACGATTGCCTTAGGCGAACCTTTGTGACTAAATTTTCATTTTTGTTGTTAACGCTCGTCTTTATATAGGCGTAAGGTATTAAAGAATGCATGATATATGCTATGGTATTTGACCCAATTTTGTTATACCTCCCACACCGATAAGTAAAAGGAATATTGTTATCGCGAAAATTTTCGATTTTGAGATAATACGCTTTTTGGACATTTTATGATATTTACATAACCAAAACTCACGTCACTCACTTCCGTCGGTCGATCTGGATGTCAGCGTTTTTCTAACCTCGTAATCTCAGTAACCGCTGCATCGATAGTGATATAATTCCAGTCCCTGGCTATATGCGGGGTATGGTATCAAAAAACTAAAATATGAAAACAGCTCAAAGTTTACTATTAAGTGACTTGGAGGTTACTGATCGTTGTCTACATTTTGTTTTCGTAACCGATAGGGGTTAAGGGAGTATTGTGATCGCGAAAGTGTTCGATTTTGTGATAATATGCTTATTTGACGTATTATGGTGTTTATATAACAAAAATCCACGTCAGATATTTCCGTCGGCCTGCGTGTCTGTCTGTCTATTGGCGTCTTTAAAACCGCGTAGTCTCAGTAACCGCTGCTTGGATTGTGACGAAATTTGGGTAGCGATAAGCTGTTGGCTCACAGCAGATAGTGCTATAATTTTGGAAGGGCGGCGAAGAAATTAGTGAAAACAAAAAACAAGAAATTATCAGAACCCCTCTAAACTCTTAGGCGTTGCAGGGGTTCCTGGTCCTTTTTCCATTTTTTAAAACTGAGTCATTTTTTGTCTTAATAAAATACGCCAATTTGAGCTGAAAAAAATGACTTTAGTGATACCATATGTATATGTAGACCTATCCCAAGGATGCCTTTGAATTTTGTATGTGTGGAGTCATTTGATACATACATATTATCATCCTATAACGTGTAACGTGGAAACTATGACAGCATATTACTAGCGCAGAGAAAATGGTAACAGTGTATGATTATTGGACCTCGTGCCAGTGGCTTAGCAGAAATAAACTAAAAAACAAAAGAACTCAAGGTCAGACTTTATTTGTAGATGTTGCAAATTTAATGTCCCTGATCATTGTCTACTTTTTTGATGATGGTGTAGGGATAGAGGTATGTGTGTGGGAAATAGTGATTCAATCAACTTGACTCCATTTTTTGTTTCAAGGTAATGCAAAAACTTTTTAGGCTTTTGTGCAGCTTTGCTGAAACTCCCGTTATTCCGTTTCACTAAAGATATTGACCGATTCAATTGTTCAGTACAGCCAACGTTCGGGAATAAAGGTCTTTAACAGCGACAAGCACAAGCGTCGCGCCGCCATAAAACGATGAAACCTCTACGTTTGCGCTGCAATCAGGTCGGATTGGCTGTTTAAAACTCTGAATATTTGATAAAGATCGAGCACAATTCGCTCTTGGAAAATAAAATCGCGCAACTCGGTAATCCGCTGGATGTCCTTTTGTTCCTCGTTTGCTAGAAAAACACGAATGCGGCCGGATCGTTTTGTAAGCAAAATTTATTCAAACAAATATTGCCCGTTTACATTGTGCAATTGTGTTGATAAAATAGAATTTACATAACAGAGAGGTACGAAGGCGAAATTATTTTATAGAGTACATTATTTATTGAATGGTGAATGGTAAGTCTATAACTACCATGTGGCAGCTGCTTTGGGAGGTTGGTAAGACCTGGGGCTTGGAGCCTCAAGCTCTAGGTCAAGCAGGCTCTACAGCAGTCGTCTAAGGTCTTTGTTATGCTCAAGCTCGCTAAGATTCATAACGGGTGCCATGAGGACAACAACCACTGCTGCCTTGGAGGTACTCTAGGACTTGACGCCTCTGCACCTCTGGATGAAGTGGCGCGATATCAGCCTGCCTGGGAATGCGTGACGGGCGAATGTGGACAGAATGAGAACTACTAGTTGGCCACACCAGAATAGAGCGATTCGTGGAGAATAATACCCTGATATCATCATTCAGGATGGAAAGAGCACAAGATACCTTACTACAGAATTTTCTGATGTATACATACGAGTATTGCTTTAGATCGTTCTGACTTCTGTAACATGGAAATAATGATTATGTCATTGATTTTAATGAAACTTAGACACAGTATTATTACCGTGGCGAGGATAAAAAATGCGAATTGTTTTCAAAAATCGTGTCAGTGACGGCGCAGCAATAATAAAAAAACTAAAAATATAAAAATGGCTCAAAATTTCTTTTTAAGCAATTTGGAAGTTCCGGATTATTTCGTTTCGTCCAGTTGAAGCTCGTAGAATAAAAATTGTGTCGTTTTAGTTCCTACGCAGAGATTTAGAAAACCATTAAATAGTTTTTGTTTTGGATTGTTTTTGAGAACAGGCGGGTGATGATTTTGTTGCGGACTCGGACTACAGCTTCATGCAAAGGGAAAATAATAAAATTATATCACTGTTATGTGTGGGAAGTACTTAGTCAATCAACTTGACTCCATTTTTTCCGTTTTAGCAGTTTCATTTTCTTTCACTATAGGCAGCTTATATGAGATGTTAATGGTCTGGGTATCTCGAAATACCTAATTTGTCCACGGCCCTTTTTGTGCAACCATTCTATGTATTAGACAATATACGGATAAATTCCTTATGAATCAATTTTGTGAGTGCAATACAAGGAGATGCTATATCACTCTATTTTTCATTTGAATTGTTATTTAAGGAATTAGACCAAATTTTATACAACAAACTGTGTAATCTATTACAGTGTCAAGCCTTTCAAAATATCGAAGGTAGATGTAGAAAAACCAAACGTCCTGAAAATAACAACCTTTATCCAAAGACTAGGAGTCATGAACTATTAGGAAATCGCTGCTGAAAATTGAAAGAAATACCAATTTATCTGTGTGCAGAGATGCAACACAATATAAAAAGTATGTTTTTAAAATAGGTAAATCGTGATTTTAGATGACTTATTATAGAGGCTGCTGAAATTGGGGTAATAATGGTATCGGTACAAAATGGGTCAATCGTAGTCTATTTGACCAGTGAATCAACAGAAACATCTACCCCGAGGCCAAATACCCCTACCGCCACTATTGATTCAAGGGCTCCCTTTGGTGAAGCACGAAGAAAATGATTTTCGCTTTACCCAAAGTGAGCTCTAGAATATCACAACCATTGTTTGTAACATGTCCAAGCATAATTTTGGAGCAGTTCACTCATTTTAAAAATTCTTTCTATATCATTTACTTGGCTGCCGTACATGAATTCTTCCTTTTCCCATCTTATTGAATACTCTCAGCTGAATTTGTCATATCATCATCATAGTCACAATGTCTTAACAGAAATGTTGTTGGCTCGTGAAATGCATCAAGTTGGATCTAGAGTATTGCCGACACGAATATTATCAATAGTTTTGAGAACTGTAGCTCGCCATCACTCGCGATCTACTGTCAGTTCAGTGGCGCTCCTGATACTCATATCCAGCAACTGTTTAGTCGTATCCACCCAGCGTGTAGGGGAACGGCCACGGTGCCGCGCAGTCGGGGCATGACCCTGAACTACAGGTTTCTCCATATTATCGCTTTTGTGAATATTTCCGAAGAATGTAAGCATTCTTGTCGACACAATGGAGGACAGTCTCTTTGGATTACCGGGCTCATCCAGTATGGCAACGTTAGTTCGATGGGCGTTATAAGGAACTCTCAGCATCCACGTCCACATTTCAAAAGCATGTATGCGAGCTTGATCTGCCTTTTTAACAGTCCAAGTTTTCGAGGCATACAAAAATATGTAGAACACAAGCGACATTTTGGTAGCTTTAGTGATGTCACGCCATATATTTTAGTAAGCTTTGTTTCCCAAGATTAACTGGAACGTAGTAACGCAGTAGATTTCATTTTCGCTTTTAGTGTTCGACTTTGTTATGCACTCAAATGAGTCTTGTGTGTATGTCATCATGTCTTGACTAAGGGAACCACCCTCCTTGGTAGGATTATTTTTAGCGCGATTCTTCTGGGCAAGTCATCACGTTTCAATTAAGGAAGCTAATCAACTTCTCAGCAGAGCCTCCAACTCCAATCTTCCTCTTGTGGAGAGCAAACCTCTTGGCATGAGCTAAGAGACTATTCTTTCAGATTCTGCTCTTGGCAGGGGCCAATTGACTTCGTATGCAGAATCAAGAAACTTTGACATTGAGGCTCATTATCAAGATACTGACCGACAATTCTCATTTCTAATTCTGTCCTTGAGCGACTCGATCAAAAAAAAGATAAAAAAAAGGCAAAAAACGGAAAAAGCTCACTTTACTACAAAGCATCGATGTTGGTAGCAGCTTGCGTTAGGCATCTGTCAAATTGTTGTTGGTGTGCTACATCGGACTTATATATTTGTATTCATATCACAGTGGGCACGTTGCACTATCTAGATAACCTGGAATGGATCAAATTAAAGAAGACATATTTAGCTTTTCATTCTCGCGGCGCGAACTTCGAACCATATCTATAAGACTAATGTGACAGGGCCGCACTCAAAACTTCGCAGCGAACAAATAGTATTTTCTTACCATTTTTTATTCTTCTGTAATATATCTTTCTGTTACACACTGCACTAAACTGGAGGCTTAGGGGAGCCCTGAGTAAAATCGCCTCATACTTGAAACTTGGTGTATATTGATCTGACCTCGTTACAAACTCCAGGTGTATCTTATGTCTAACCCACATCCTATTGACATACCTACTTAACACACTCACTCTGTTTATAAACAATCTTAGTTAAACAAATATACGCTTATTTTCTAATATCTCACGCCCCGATCTGGTAACCTCCTTACGAATTGGAGCAATAGAATGTACTGGGTGTCACCAGTTCCCTTCACTTTAGTAATCTACATCACAACCCTTAATGTATTATAAATATACAAATATATACATATCACACCTTCTCCGCAGACAAACAAAATATATTAAAAAAAGGTCTGTTCACACATATACAAGAAAATTAATCAAAATATGGTTTGACTTTATTTTTATGGACTCCTTTAGTCTTACGCCCTATACTTATCAAAATATTTGGAGCCTTATCTTCAATAACTACGGCCGTTGTACAACGCTTCCATTTGTGTTCCAACCTCATTTTACTTCCCAGACCGATAGGCGAGGGGAGTATTGTGATCGCGAAAATTTTCGATTTCGAGATAATACGCTTTTTGGGCGTTTCATGATGTCTACATAACGAAAACCCACGTCACTCATTCCCGTCGGTCTGTCTGTCTGTCGGTCTGTCGGTCGGTCTGTCTGTCTGTTGGCGTTTTTCTAATGTCGTAATCTCAGTAACCGCTACATGGATTGTGATGAAATTTGGGTACCGATATTTTGTGGGGTCGTAGTAAGTAATGTTCCTATAATTTTGGGATCGTTGTACAAGGGGCGGAGTAATTAGCAAGCAACAAAAATTTTCAAATACTCCTCAAATTTCGCTTTTAGGCGTTTTAGGGGTTCCTGATAATTTTCTGCTTTTTTTTGGTGGGGGTGAATTTGGGGTAGTTGAGGGGTGGGGGGTTGTAAAACTGAACTGTGAATGAAAAACCTAGCGGCATAATATACTCTTTTAGGTCCATATGAACATTGCCTTACTTATAGAAACCAAGGGACTTAGAATTTGTGACGTATACATATACGAGTATTGCTTTAGATCGTTCTATATTCCGTAACGTGAATTGGTTTAAATGAAATTTTGACACAGTATTACTACCGCGGCGAGGACGGAAAAAGCGTATGTTTTGGAGAAATCGTGTCAGTGGCGGCACAGCAATAATAAAAACACCAAAAATATAAAAACAGCTCAAACTTTGTTTTTAGGCGTTTTAGGAGTTCCTGATCATTTTCTGCTTTTTTTTGGTGGGGGTGAATTTTGGTGGTTGGAGGGTGGGGGGTTGTAAAACTAAAAAAATTGTTGTATTTATAATGGGCTGTCATTGACCTGTGCATGAAAAACCTAGCGGCCATAATACACTTTTTTAGATCCACCCGAATATTGGCTTGCTTATTATAAAAACCAAGGGACTTAGAATTTGTGATGTAGCTATACATACGAGTATTGTTTTAGATCGTTATATGCTGCGTAACCCGAAAATGGTTGAATTGATTTTAATGATATTTTGACACAGTATTACTACCGCGGCGCGTATGTTTTAGAAAAATCGTGTCAGTGGCAGCGCAGCAATAATGCAAGGGAATTTCAAACTATAGGTTCAGGCAATATGGAAATAATAAAATGGTATTATCATTATGTGTGGGAAGTACTGAGTCAATCAACGTGACTCCATTTTTTTAGTAAAATTTTATCCGCTGACTTGTACGTAAACGAGTTTGCTCTCGAGTCGTATCTGGCTTTTCGTTTCATTTTTGAGCTTATCAACCTCTTGCATCTGCCCGTGCTTGTTGTAACCGAAACTTTAACTCTAGCGGATAGCTGTCAAAGTTGTATAAAGGATCAACTTGCCGCTTTACATGTGAAGGTAGATTACAAACTTTGCCAAAAACTAACTCCAGATGTATCTTATATTTAACCCACATCCTATTGACATATAATAATAATATAATAATAATATCTATCCTATCCAGGACCAAGTGATTGCAACACGAAGCTACAAAAAATATATAATTAAAGATCCATCCATAACAGACGATAATTGCAGAAAATGTCAACAACAAAAAGAAACAATAGATCACATAACAAGCGGGTGCAAAACTCTTGCCGGTACCGAATACACAGCCAGACATAACTCTGCGGCCAAGGTCATACACCAAGCATTAGCCACAACAAACAAGCTAATAGAAAACACAGATCCGTATTACAATTACACTCCGACATCAGTACTCGAAAACGATAAATACAAACTATACTGGGACGTTGAAATACATACAGACAAGACTATCCCAGCCAATAGACCAGATATAGTTTACCAGTCAAAGGCCGACAAAATTACCTACTTGATAGATATTGCGATTCCCAATGATGTGAATATCCAAAACACCTACGCTGGGAAGATATCTAAATACAAGGACCTTGCCATGGAAATAAAACGACTTTGGAAACAAAACAAAGTCACAATTGTCCCCCTCATTATGTCTGTCTCAGGCCTTACACCAAGCACGTTTACACAACACCTTCAACAGTTGGGCCTGGACGAAAAGTTACACAAAGTATTCCAAAAGTCTGTAATCCTAAAGACCTGTAATATTGTACGATCCTTCCTAAATTCCGATCAATAATAGTCCGGGTGTTGACTTGGCACAGCCCGTCAACACTTGTTGCTACCGCAACTATGCGAGAGGAACTTAGAAAGTCAGATAATAATAATAATAAAGTTACCTACTTAATAGATATTGCTATTCCCAATGATGTGAATGTTCAAAACACCTACGCTGGGAAAATATCTAAATACACTGACCTTGCCATAGAAGTGAAGCGAATTTGGAAACAAGATAAAGTTATTATTGTCCCCTTCATTATGTCGGTCTCAGGCCTCACACCGAACACATTTACACAACACCTACAGCAGTTAGGCCTGGACGAAAGTTTACATAAAATATTCCAAAAGTCTGTAATCCTTAAGACCTGCAATATAGTACGATCTTTCCTAAATTCAGATCAGTAATAGTTCAGGTGTTGACTTGGCCTAGCCCGTCAACATTTGTCGTCACCGCAGTCATGCGAGAGAAGCTTGAAAAAACACAATAATAATAATAATAAGCTTTATTGCCCAACAGTATAAACCATTTACAGAGCAATTTATATTAAAAAGAAATTAATAACGCCTAAAAACAAAACCAAACAAAATTTGAGTTGCAATATTGTGCTAAATAATTGATTCATCTATATTGAGATCAGTGATTTGCTTAAATTCATAAAATTTACAATATTTTATTGGTAAACAGTGCAAATCACTCACAGTTTTGAATAAAAAAGGAAATATTTAATGCTAAGACATTAAAGACAAACAAAATTTAAGTTACATTATAGTGCTATAAATTGACATATCGTAATAAAAGATTTGCCAGACTACATAAAGTTCACATAATCTTAACTATAAACCGTTTAAACTATTTACATTAATTTTAAATAAAAAAGAAATTAATTAATCATGCCAATAATAAAAAAAAACAAATTTGCAATGCAGTGCGCAATAACCGATGCATACAACAAAACATATTCTAATAAATAAATATTTGCCAACCAACATACAAAACCCAGTATCTTAAAGGTAAGCATTTGCCATATCTTTTAATTCGGTGATGCTACATGAAAATATATCGCATACTGACGACAATTTGTTAGCATTGACACACATAAAATTTATAGGTGCTTTTGACATTAAATTAGTCTGGGCTCTATTGCATAGAAATGTTACGTTATTTCTTGAATTAATTCTGGGTATCTGCAGATTTAGTTGTGATAGAAGGACAGAACAGTCAATAGCACCATTCAAAAGTTTATAGACAAATATGACTGCTGCCTGACTCCTAAGACTGCTTAGTGAACGTAGACCGAACCTACCCAGTAACTCAGAATGATCAAAGCCTCTGGGGGGATAAATACCATCAATTTTGTAGCACAGATATTTTAAAAACTTTCTTTGTACATTTTCCACAGCAATGTTGTATGCGTTATATATAGGATTCCAAATGATGGAGCCATATTCCAAGTTAGACCTGATTAGGGATAAATATAATGCCAACAATGTAGAATGGTTGAAAGTTTTACAGTTTCTGATAATAAATCCATATACTTGATATGCAGAAGTAGTAATGTGCCTTACATGACTGTTAAACGTCAGTTGATAATCGAAGTATATTCCAAGATCTTTCACTTCTTCGGTCCTTTCCAATATAGTGTTACCAATCTCATAGGGATATATTATAAAAACCTTCCTACGACAGAAAGTCATAACCTTACACTTTGAGATATTGAGAGGCAAGGAGTTACTACTGCACCAACTTTGTAAAGTATATAACTGATTTTGCAGGTTTATGCAGTCGTCTTGGTTAGAGATTGACGTGTACAGTTTCAAATCATCTGCAAACATCAATTTGTTACATTTCAATTCCTTACACAAATCGTTGACGAATAAGATAAACAGTAGTGGCCCTAGGTTTGATCCCTGCGGAACGCCACTGGTCGCAGTGTAATTGAAAGATTGGTAACCGTTGTAATACACAAATTGTTTTCTCTGGTATAAGTATGACTTTATCAATGATATATAAGCATCACTAAAGCCCATACTTCTAAGTTTGAAAAGTAGTTTTGTATGACTTACCCTGTCAAAGGCCTTGGAAAAGTCTGTATAGACCACATCTATTTGTCCTCTGTCATCCAAGTTTTCACATAAATACTGACTGAATACTGCTAAATTACTAATTGTTGATCTTGATTTCATGAAACCATGTTGATGAATTGAAATGTAATTATTTGTGGCTATGTAGATGCGATTGTATAAAATTATCTCCAAGACTTTGGCAAAGTTATTCAGGATAGCTACAGACCTATAGTTCGATATGCAATTGCGCTCCTGAGACTTGTATAATGGACATACCTTGGCTACCTTCCATTTAAGAGGAAAAGATGATGACTGTAAAATTGAGTTGAAAATAATTTGCAATGGTTTTAGGAAAAGTCTTAAACAGTCTTTTAGAAAAAAAGACGGTATTTGGTCTGGCCCCGCCGTAAATTTGTTTTTTAGCTTTTTACCAGCCTCCAAGATTTCAGTTTCAGAAATGGGCTCTCTACTTACATCAGTCACATTATTATAGCTAGTACTAAAGTCATTGTCTGAAATTGAATCGTCAGGCTCAGAGTACACACTGTGAAAAAATGAGGCAAAAGCATTGACAATGTCTGTAGGATCGGTGTAATTTATGCCCTCATAAGTCATTGTGGCAGGGATTCTAGAAGAGTTGTTCTTACTATGAATAAAATTCCAAAAATGCTTGGGTTCCTGCCTCAATTGATTTTGAGCAGTTTGCATATATGTTTCATATGCCTCTTTAATCTTTTTCTTTAATGTAACTCTGAGCCTGCTGAATTCATTATAATAAATGGCGTTATTTGTTCTTTTGTATTTTTTCTGAGCTTTGACTTTAGCCTTTACCAGATTGATAATTTCACTATTATACCAGACAGGATATTTGTGCCTGAAATATCTCGTCGGTACATGTTTATCTAATATTTCGTACAACTTTTTATAAAAAATCTCAATTGTGTCATTGACATCTGTATTCAAGTTATCCTCAAGAAAATCCCAATTAGTACATAAAATTTCACTATACAATGCCGGATAATCTGCTTTCCTGAAATTATATCTTTTATATGTACAGAGATTATTAGCACCAAACCTATCTTGTTTAACATACATATCATTGATTGTTATACATAAAGCAGGATGATATGCATCTTCCTTGACTAGCGGAGCATGATCGCGAGCTACAGAACAGTCTAAAGAACTTACAACTAAATCAAGTGTTTTGTTATAGCTATTACGCACACTATTATATTGGTTCATCTGAGTACTTGCAAGCCAATTACAAATTATGCGCGATTTTCTATCTTCACATTTGTCTACAAAACCTGCACAGTTAAAGTCTCCCATCATCATAACCCGCTTCGAGTGAATGGCTTGAAAAGTAGCTAACATATCAAAAAAAGATTCAAAATCCTCCACAGGAATATTTGGAGGGAAGTAAGCTGCCGCAACATAAAACACACAATTAGATACAGAGCATTTGCATAACAAGAAGTCAACTTGCGGAAAATTATCATCAAATATACATGTATCAATGATTTCAGGCTTCAGCTCATGATCAAATGCTAACAAAACACCACCACCAGTTGATAATCCAATATGTTGACATTTCCGGTCCTTCCGATAAACTGTATAATTAGCAGGAAAAAGTTCAAAAGAACTGACATCAGGTTTCAGCCATGTTTCCACAACTGCAACGATGTTGAACTCACAGTCACTCACTCGCGAAAAGAACTCGTTCACTTTGCTCTTAAGGCCTCGCACATTCTGGAAGTATAACTGAACTGGATCATTTTGGGAACTGTTGGGCTTACTTAGTTTCCCTGCACTATTCTTGGAACATCGTTGAAGAATTTAATCCAACAATTTGTGTCTCCAGCTCTATGTCGCTCCAGAAGCTCTTGCCTGATTTTCCCATAGTATTCCATTTGCCTTTTTGTGCGGTCCTTGGAAATTCTGATGTTACTGTACATTCTATTGGTTTTAAGTTTCTTAGCGTTCATCAAAATTTTGTGAGTTAAATCCGTAGTTTGCAGTGTGATTTTAACAGGACGAGTTTTTGTATTACAGAATACGCCTAGCCTCACTGGTTTAATGCCGGTAACAGGTAAATCAGGAACAATTTGGTTAAGTATCTCAGCAGCAGTAGCCTTATCAGCTTCCATTTGCTCTCTGGCAGATTTAGTTTGATCAGCCTCATCTATATTAAATATTATTATATTATTTGTCCGCTTCTGTCTTTCGTTAATCTCCGAAATAATCTCCTCAAAGTCAACGCTCGAGGAACTAGCAATACGCATATTTTCTGTCTTCAGTTCTTGTATGTTGTTCTGAAGCTGAATTATTAAGGCTTTCAGGTCATTTAAGTCCTTACCAATAGCTCTACATTTGCCACACGTCCAATCGTACCCTTTATTGGCATTTAGAGTACGTACCTCGTTTGCAGTGATTTCAACACAACTATGTTTATATTTTTCCTTGCATACACAGCGAGTTACCAGTAGGTGAGCATCACATAGCTGGTTGCAGCATTTGCATAATGATTTTGCTGGCATTGTATAAATAAAATGCAATCAAAACAATCGTTTCAAAACAGCTACTGGTACGCCTATGGCTGTGTTATTTAGCTAGCAGCACAATCAACTGCAATGTTTACTATCTAATATCTTCTCAAATACATGCAGCCTGTCTATACTAATACTCACAGTGCTCGCTGATATATCTGCTGAAGCCACACTAGTTAAGACACAATTTTTTAACAAATAGAAACTGCCGAAAACTGCACTTTATAGATGCGATAAGCGTAAGAGTTGTAGCACGTAGCATGGGCGTAGTTATGTCTCTCATATCTCATATCATATTATCTCATATACTTAAAACACTCACTCTATTTATAAACAATCTTAGTTAAACAAATATACGCTTATTTTCCAATATCTCACGCCCTGAACTGGTAACCTCCTTACGAACTGGAGCAATACAATATACTGAGTGTTCCCCAGTTCCCTTCACTTTACTAATCTACATCACAATCCTAAATCTATTATAAATATACATAGGTATATACATAATCACACTTCTGCTGGTAATTCACCGTTACATAAATTTGTCATTTCAAAGGCAGTCGTTTCTGAAAAGGAAAGTCCCAACTTTGAAGCCACTCTGTATTGGCGGCTCAGTGATTTAGTCCTTAGTAGCTTAAGGATTGACGTTCTGACCCAGTAATCAATTATATTTGTTACAATGTCCCAAGTCAACGACAGCGCTGCTTGAGAGCCTAGATCACCCCTCGGAAACGGAATTACATTTTACAGCCAAACGATGACAAAAATCAGAAAATTCACAAGTATACTTGTCTCTTAGAATATAATTGGGAAGAGGGGACAAGAATTAGTTTTTCAAAATTTTTCAAAAAAGTTTTTCAAAATCTTTATTACTCAGTTTAACTAGATTCTAAATCTTGTCCCCGCTTCCTAATCATTTTCTAAGCAACTTTTATTCTTTACGTTTTTTTAATATCTGTGTTAGTTTGGGCGTAAAATGTAATCTCCAAAAAAATCGTTAATTCCTGTTAATTCCTTACGACCTGCAGTGCGCGTGCTGAAAAAGCAACGGTCGCTTCGGTACCACGCAATGTGCGTGTGCTGTGGGCAGCGCGGCGGTTGAAGCTCAAATGCCCGAATGAGCCGGTTTCGCAGTCGCAGTTGATCAGCTGATGATCCGGTCTCTTAAATCTTCCGGATCTTATCAGGTGTACCTGGGCAATGCCCTGTATAAGACTACTTGGTTATTTACGTCACATGTTATTGAAACTGTACTTCAGCAGCGCAAATAAGGGTATCGGTCTAATTAGAAGCATTTCCATAAATCACCCTTATCAGACAGGGTTAGCAGGCAAATATGTTTACTCAACCTTTTTAATAATGGAATTAATATCGCTCGACAGCTCCAGCGTCCCAGTATCGAGGCGTCGCGTCGGCGTCGGGGCGCGTGGCGTCTGTTTCCAATATGCCCCAACGCGATTTATCATTGCTGACCTGCCGATGGAAGGTTTACAATTTATTACGTTACCTTGTCACTTACAAGGCAGCAACAGATTGCAAGGTAGCCATTCGAACGAACGTTAGCTTCAACCGGGCAGCCTTTTTATTTTGTTGGCAAGGATATATTCCCTTCGGGTGGAAATTGTGGATTACCTGCATTTGGAGGATTATATATGTTACGATGTGAGATTCTCATATCTGCTCTTCATTGGACCAATAATGCGATAATAATACTACGTTGTTAATCCCACAATACGGGTAAGAGCCCGTTCACACGACACCGATTTGGGTACTTTACCGAATCGTCTTTTTTACTGTGTACTGCAGTGACACAAATCGTCTTTTTTACTGTGTACTGCAGTGACACGTACATTTGAATGGACCTGTTCACACGGTGAGTCTACAACAATTTCGTCGTTTCAGTCGCGTGTTTTATCCGAAAACCGAATAAAACCTAATGTGTAATTAGAGGCAATGTGTATGCATGCGAAGTGTTTACAACAGTTTTCTGTGTGAACATACGTTCGGTTTGGGCCGATTCGTTAAAATTACCGAAACCGTTCACACGACGGGGCAAAATCACCGTTTCGGTAATTTTAACGAATCGGTGCAAAATGAAAGAAACACCTAGCGGAAAAATACCCTTCTTTAGGTCCATCCGAACATTGCCTTGCCTAACCCAGAAATCACGGGACTTTATTGATGTATACATAGGAATATTGCTCTAGATTCTGTATTGAGTAACGTGTAAATTATGGAAGTGATTTTAATGAAACTGAGCACGGCACTATTACCGTGGCGAGGATGGAAAACGTATATAGATTTTAGAAATCTTGTCAGTGGCGACGCAGCAACAATAAAAATATGAAGTCAAGTTCATTGACTTAATACTTCCCAAACATTACGGTGATACTAGTTTATTATTTTCCGATAGCATGAAGCTCTGGTCTGAGATCGGAAAATCGGAAACCCCCAAATTGCCCAAAACGAAGGTTCACATATTTATATATTTTTATTTTTTTATTATTGCTGCGCCGCCACTGACACGATTTCCAAAAACCTTACGAATTTTCCATCCTCGCCGCGATAGTAATACTATGCCGAAATTTCATTAAAATCAATTTCAGGTTACACAATACAGGATGATATAAAGCAATACTCGTCAGAGAATTCCCTTGATTCCTGTAATAGGCAAATCAATGTTCGGATGGACCTGAAAAGTGATATTATGCCGCTAGGTCTTTCTTTCACAGTTCAATGGACAGCCTATTATAAATGCAACAAAGTTTTGACTCTTACAACCCCCCAACCCCCTAACCACCCCAATTACAGCCCACCCTAAGAAAGTAAAAAAAAACATTAGGAACCCCTAAAACGCCTAATTACGAAGTATGAGGAATATTTTTTTTTGCTTTTTGCTAATTACTTTGCCACCCCTGCACCGGTTTTTTAAATTATATCAGTATTACCTACTAGGACCTCACAGCACATCGGTACCGAAATTTCATCACATTCCATGGAGCGGTTGCTGAGATTACGAGGGTAGAAGAACGCGAACAGACAGACCGACGGAAATGAGTGACGTGGATTTTAGTTATGTAGACATCATAAAACGTCCAAAAAGCGTATCATCTCAAAATCACAATACTCCCTTCACCTATCAGTATGGTAAGTAAAAACTAAAAGTATAAAAACAGCTCAAACTTCGTTCTTAGGCGTTTTGGGGGTTCCTGATCATTTTCTGCTTCCTTTGAGTGGGGGTGAAATTGGGGTGGTTGAGGGTGGGGGTTGTTGTAAACCAAGAAAAGTTTTTGTATTCATAATAGGCTCTCTTTTGACCTGTGAAAGAAGGACATAGCCTCATAATATACGTTTTTAGGTCCATCGGAATATTGCCTTGCCCATTACAGAAATCAAGCGACTTTTCTGGTGGATATACATACAGACGAGTATTCGTTCGGTATTTTGTAACCTAACATTGATTTTAATGAAAATTTGAAACAGTATTGCTACAGCGGCGAGGACAAAAATGCTTAAGGTTTTTAGAAATCGTGTCAGTGGCGGCGCAGGAATAATAAAAAAGTAAAAATATAAATATAGCTCAAACTTCGTTTTTAGGCAAATTTGGGATTCCTGATCATTACGTTTTATTCAGTGGAAGCTTGCAGAATAAAAACTGTGTCGTCCTTGTTCGTATAGAGGTGTAAGAAACTATTTACGAGATTTTTTTTGTTGCAGGGTTTTTTTAGGGCAAGCGGATGATGATTCGGTTGCAAGGGGATCTCAAACTATATTTTCATGTAATGGAAAAAAATAAAATGATATCGCCGTTATATGTTGGAAGTGCTGGGTCATTCCAAAATTGCAGCTATTTCGATCCGTCACTCAATTTAACATTGTATGGGATCTCAGTGTCCACGACCTTTGGCATCTTGCCCTTCCCGTTAGATATCTAATACTTTATAATTATTGATAAAAATGATCTTCGATATAGGGCTATGAGGCTGCATGCTCATTATTAAAAAAATGTGGCGTAACGAATCAGAAAATGTAATTATCTCTACGCAAAAGGATCATTTGCCATACACTAGACCTAGATGCACAACTACTATTTCTATGGATTAAATGAAGGCGTAGTGAGTTTCGTCGCGCCGTGTCACATTTCCATCGCAAATGGGCAAACAGCTTAACAATGGTCAATCCGATTCAGTCAATATCGATTTCTCAAGTCGTAAAAGGTTAATATAGGTACTTGGGTAATGGGTGTATACGGTTACGAGCGATCCTAAACGTCCATTCTGGAAATCATGAAGCGGATTTCAGCTGTCTTCGGGACCGATAAGGCGCTGCGTTAAATGTAAAAATGGCCGAGAAGGGTCGGCGAATCGCCTGGAAGTCTCTACTGCATTTTCAGGATTAGAATTGATGCCAGTGTTACCCTGACGTCTAGATACAGTTTGTTATGATTCATAGCACAACAATGCACTAATTTCTCGTACTACATACTCGTATGTAGGCGTGATCCACGGTATTGAACAAGTATGTTCATTGTAGCAGCATATTCTCTCTCCCAGTAACTAAAAAATGCTGCAGAGGTATAACGTTATAAAATTGGATGCACCCATGTCATCTTTCAGTCTTCAAGGTTGTCGATAGTTCGATAGTTCGCTCGAAATTTGATGAACCCAAATTTCTTGTGTCTTGTGTTCAAGAGAAAAATAAAAAATCAGTCTGTATCAAGTTTAATCGTAATTTTAAATCAAATTTGTCAGTGGCTTGTGAGTCTTATTGGTCATGCTCTAGGGAAAAAAAGGTTATTATTTCTAGTTTTCTTATGGCTTGTTCTAATATTTGCTCATAAACAGGCAACTTTGTGGAGACTGAGACGAAAAGGTAATTTTTTCAGTAGCTGAAATTGCTTTCGACGGAATCTCTTTCAAACTATTTGACAACCGTTGCCAACTCTATTTATGAATGATCTAAACCAATTTGAGAGCAATAGCGCAAACGTAACTTCTTGTGATGGAATATGCCAATATGGAATTGTAATCAATGTTTCTGTGTATCTATGCAGAATAATTATTTTGAGGCTGCACGTTTATGTGCTTTATTGGTGATACTATCGATAGCTGTCATCTATGAACATGTATGTAGATGAAAGATCACGGCGTACTGAGTTCTCAAGGAGATAACGTACACATCAGAATTACTGCCAACACAATATTTTCCGCAACATTTCTAGATCACTAGATATTTAACAGGATGGACCCAATTTTTAGCGTATCACACGGATCGAATATGGTTGTTTTGCTGAACATTTTTTTCGAAGATGGATGGAACTGGTAATTGTGACTTGCTTCACAAGAACTTTACTTAGTGCTAAGGCGTATTGCCACTTAGAACCGCTTAGAAATTAAAAAATTCTAAGTTAACAGCTGAGATTTTTTGAAGAAGCTAGAATTGTACAAAAACGCAAAATATTACATAATTATTTTCTTTTGACAATTTTTTTGTCATTTTGTGAAATGAAATTCGAAAAATATTTACCACTGGTTTATGGTCTACATGTCTCGCTATCGAATGAGACCTACTTTGTGTTCCTAGGACCTCTACTTGGGCAACTATGGCTAAATTAGTACAACACTCATGCTCATGCAAAAGCAAAACAAAATGGCTGCCACGTTATTATGGTGGGAGCAGAACTACTTATAGGGGGTGATTTGTCGATAAAAAATACTGTATTTCACCGCCCTTAAGGCTCCAACACCGATCACCGGATACATTGTATGCTCAGATGTAGCAGTCCAAGGACAGACATGTTAGTTATGTTTCCCATTTATGTTATGTGCAACAACCATGAGTTATTTTATCGCTGTGATATATTTATATGTTATTTGAGGGAATTAGCGAATCAAGCGGCTATATATCTTTAATTTTGTTTCGTATTGGTTATATTAAGATGTTTATTTAAATGATTGTAAACGGAATTTGTTGGGTAACAAAGCTATTATTATTTTGTTTAAAACAAAAAAGTGCAGCCCGGGCTCCGACACACCGGGCTGCTGTTCCATTACCCAATGACTACTCCTCACACCGTGAGGTGAGCAATCACTGGGTCCGCGAATCGTGCGCCCTAAGTAGACGAAGGGACCCAAGGATGACTGCCTTCTGGATTCTGGCGGCTAAGATGTGCGCCGCCGCACGGCACACCGGTATTTTGCGCAGTGCAGAGAGCAGCGTATTCCTCATTCCACCTAGGGATCCAGTGACCATAACCAGCAGACTTACAGTGTAGTCTGGCCAGAGCCTGCGAAGTTGTCCGAGTAACTCCTGATATTTGGTCCGCTTTTCCTCCTCCTTAGAGACGATGTTCACTTCGGCAGGCGCCGAAAACTCAATAACGAACATCGTCTTCTGTTGGTGGTCGAGAAGGACTATGTCGGGCTTGTTTGCCTGTACAAGCTCGAGCGTGGGGAACGAGTAGTTCCAGTAAATCCGGCATCTCTCGTTCTCCACAACGGACTCTATATCCCCTGGAGCGTATGGCAGCACCGGTGTCTCATCGATACCGTATGAGTGCCTTAAATGATAGTAGAGCACTCGTAGAGCCGCGTTGTGCCGATGGACGTAAGCCGTCCCAGCGTACGTCTTACACGCCGACAAGAGATGCATAAGCGTCTCTGGCGCCTGTCGGCAAGCTCTACAATGGGTGTCGGGTACATCTACACCCATAACCCTTCTACGGTATACCAAGGTGTTGAAGACACTGTCTTGGCAAGCCATTATAAAGCCCTCAGCCTCCGACTTCAACCCACTAGACCTTAGGAAAGAGAAGGTCAACTGCTCAGACAAGCCATGCTCTTCTAGATGTTTGTAGAAGATTCCATGCATTGGCTTATCTTTATGAAGTCTTAAGAGGAAGTCGACTTCGGCAGTTTTAATGTGGGCTTTTAATTCTGCGGGAGCAAGTTCCGTAATGGACTGCTGACACCTCCGCTTGAAGTCGAGTGTGAGGCTGAGCTCCTCGGCTGCTCGTTTCGCTGCGCTAAAAAGAAAGGCTCCTTTTCCCGCATTCTCGTGCTCTCGCACGAAGCGGATCAGGGGATCGGTGCTGTTCGTTACATAGCAGGCAGTGGCCAGTACTACTCTGTTGTGCAGACGCTCCAAACTCAATAGTCCACGCCCTCCCAGGTGTCGCGGGAGGTATATTCGCGGGACAGAGGACTTAGGATGCAGGCTTCTCTCCATATTCATCCTTTTGCGGGTCTTCGTGTCGATTTCCTTCAGCTCGTTCACTTTCCAGTGTATAGCACAAAAGGTGTATAATAACAATGGGACCGCAAGCATGTTTGTGGCAGCGACTTTGTTCTTGCCGGACAGTTCTGACGACCAGATCTGCTGGAGTCGGTGCAAATACTTGCGGCGGAGACACTCTTTAACCAATGTTGCCTCTTGGACATGACGCTGCGCCACTCCAAGGTAGGTATAAGTATCTCCGGCATGCAGTTGTCGCAAGATGCTCCCATCAACGAGCCGTTCCTCATCTCCACTATCTCCGCTTCGTCCTTTCTTGAGATGAACCAATGCACATTTGTCTGTCCCGAACTCCAATCCGATAGCATGACTGTACTCCTGCACCACCCTCAGCGATTGTTGTAGTTCGCGTTGGCCGGAGGCATAAAGTTTTAGGTCATCCATATAAAACAGATGGGTGACCTTGTGCCTCCGGTTATTGGGCGTGCCACAGCTGTATCCTTTAGTATTTCTCAGCGCTATGGACAGGGGCAAAAGTGAGATGCAAAAGAGCAAGGGACTCAAGGAGTCTCCTTGGAAGACACCTCTTTTCAATGACACCAACTCTGTCTGAACCCGAGTTTCACCTGATGTTATAGTGAACCGGGTCTTCCAGAGTGGCATCAGTTGTTTGATGCATCCCACTATCTGATTATCCACCGAAAGACATTCCAACAGCCGCACAATGAGCTCATGAGACGTGCTGTCGAATGCCTTGCGATAGTCAATCCAGGCCATAAAAAGGTTTCGCTTGTACTGCACGGAGTCCTGCGTGACACATCGGTCAATCAACAGGTTCTCCTTGCAGCCAGCTACTCCTTTCTTTGACCCTCTCTGTTCATACACGTCGAGAAATACAGGATTCACAGCTTGAAGGAGACGCATGTACAAGATTCTGGTGAAGAGCTTGTAACATGCGTTCAGACATGTTATTGGCCTGTAGTTTTTGGGATCAGACAAATCTCCGGTCTTCGGGAGAAGCACGGTTCGACCCTCGACAAACCAAGCCGGAATTGGCTGCTCCTGATTTAGCCACGAGTTAAAAACTCTAGCTAAATGCCGGTGGCAACTGGGGAATTTTTTCCACCAGTAGGTGTTTATGCCATCCGGGCCAGGTGCTGCGAAATTCTTTGCGCCTCGTAAGGCGTCAAGAATTTCTTCCGTGTTTATCGGATGACGCAGTACATTCAAGTTAGGAGTCCTCCTACAAACGGACTCGAACTGCGCCAAGGCCGGAGTGTCTGCTGAGAAAGGTTTGGGTTGTTCGTAAATGTCCCTCCAAAAGGCCTCCACGCGATCAGCAGTTGGCGGCTGCTCTATGGCTGGAGGCGGCTGTTGGAAAAGGCGAGAAGGTCTTTCGTAGAACATTCTGTTCTGCTCCAGACCTCTCGCCCGCGCCACCAACGATCGTTTAGCAGCGATTAGCATCCGTATCCTGTCAAGACAGTGTTGCTTGACAACAACCAGTACCGCTTGACTGAGTGTATGATGGTCGCGCCTCAACCCGTAGGCTATCTGGCGCACTCGGCGCGTAAAGGGCTTCCCAGCCGCTCTATATTCCATCACACACTGGATACGGGATGCTTCCTGGCGAGCCAACTGGATTTTCGCTTCCATTTGGCGCACCCGTCTCTGTGCTCTCTCAACAGGAGAGTCTCTCACTCTCCTCTGTCTAGCTAGCTAGCCGCAGCGTAAATTTCGCAATTGATGCTCCAAATGTCAGAGGCCTCCGATAGACGTTCACCAACAACCTCATCCTCTCTCTTCAAATCTGCCAGCTTCAAGGACCTTCCGTTGTTATGCAAGGCCCTTCGGTCCCTGAAATCCCCAGGTGAGACGACTTGGTCGATTTCCCTCTCAGCGGGCCTTACCGGCGAACTTTCAGCCTGGTTAACAGGCCTTCCGTCCGCCGAAGGGGCAGGCTGAGCTGGAGCACGAACATATCCCTGCCTCCGGAGGTACGATACATAATCTCGCAAATTCTGAGAGGTAAGCGTGCTATGCTCTGGGTGCATTTCACACCACCTCTCATACATGCGGGGCATGTATCCCCTACGGCGCGGGCTACTGCTCTCGTAGCAGCTCAGCAGGTCATCCTTGAGCTCCGTCGTCCACCTAAAACGGTCCATATCATTGCGGGGGTCGTCATCAGGGCGATTCGAAGCACCGCCACCTTACCCAACGCCGGCTTCCGAAACCGGCTCGGTGTGGGTGCTTTTCCTTCGAGGTGGTCGAACCCGAAGATAGGGCCCGTCAGGTGGTTAGCCTTAGGGCCCGCAGCCAACATTTCCGGAGGCAGCCGTCCAAATTGCCTCCAGAGGATGGACCTGTGAAGGTTGCCGACCGACTTGCATCCTTTGGCTTCAGTATACCCCTCGGTGTCGCCACGCACCGAATAGCCTTTTGATGTTGGGCGGCTTCCTGGGGGTTTATGAAAACAGCCGCTTCTAACATGAAGAACAGACGCTGTCGGAGTACCGCTCCTCACATGGAGATCCGTCGTGTCCTATTAATTGTGGAATAGCCGATCCTCTGGATGCAGACGCTATTCCACTGAGCTAGTTTTGGTCCGCCCCGGGTATTTGATTTCCCCGGTACCACCCATATCTGGGAGGCGTTCCCCTATCCGCCACCTTGGGGAGGCGCCACTGAGGGGATCTAGCAACCCCTCGCGGAGACTCTATAGCTATTATATATTATATTATGTGTTAAAAACAAAAAAGTGCAGCTAGGGCTCCGACACACCGAGCTGCTGTTCCATTACCCAATGACTACTCCTCACACCGTGAGGTGAGCAGTCACTGGGTCCGCGAATCGTGCGCCCTAAGTAGACGAAGGGACCCAAGGATGACTGCCTTCTGCATTCTGGCGGCTAAGATGTGCGCCGCCGCACGGCACACCGGCATTTTGCGCAG
Organism: Callosobruchus maculatus; assembly: GCA_951848785.1. Classification (NCBI taxonomy): domain Eukaryota; kingdom Metazoa; phylum Arthropoda; class Insecta; order Coleoptera; family Chrysomelidae; genus Callosobruchus; species Callosobruchus maculatus. The sequence continues at coordinate 11,283,706 of CATOUR010000054.1, read as the reverse complement.
TGCAGAGAGCAGCGTATTCCTCATTCCACCTAGGGATCCAATGACCATAACCAGCAGACTTACAGTGTAGTCTGGCCAGAGCCTGCGAAGTTGTCCGAGCAACTCCTGATATTTGGTCCGCTTTTCCTCCTCCTTAGAGACGATGTTCACTTCGGCAGGCGCCGAAAACTCAATAACGAACATCGTCTTCTGTTGGTGGTCGAGAAGGACTATGTCGGGCTTGTTTGCCTGTACAAGCTCGAGCGTGGGGAACGAGTAGTTCCAGTAAATCCGGCATCTCTCGTTCTCCACAACGGACTCTATATCCCCTGGAGCGTATGGCAGCACCGGTGTCTCATCGATACCGTATGAGTGCCTTAAATGATAATAGAGCACTCGTAGAGCCGCGTTGTGCCGATGGACGTAAGCCGTCCCAGCGTACGTCTTACACGCCGACAAGAGATGCATAAGCGTCTCTGGCGCCTGTCGGCAAGCTCTACAATGGGTGTCGGGTACATGTACACCCATAACCCTTTTACGGTATACCAAGGTGTTGAAGACACCGTCTTGGCAAGCCATTATAAAGCCCTCAGTCTCCGACTTCAACCCACTAGACCTTAGGAAAGAGAAGGTCAACTGCTCAGACAAGCTATGCTCTTCTAGATGTTTGTAGAAGATCCCATATATTATATATATATATATATATATTATTATTATTATTATTATTATTACTGTTGGCCTGAGCTGGCGTTTAGATTAAGAGAAACTCTCGGATGTTATAATGAAAATTCGGCGAACAAGGATGGAGGGATACTCGATTTTCCTCCCTTATTAATAACTCAGGACCGAAAATTACGGCCGGTAATGAAAACGGCCCAACTCAAAGGGCAAACTTTGGCAGCCACTTAAGAACAAAACACCCCGATGAAAAATTAACATTGTTTCTCTCGCAAATAAACCCGACGTTATCCTCCTCACGGCCTGCTTACGCCGAAAAAGACGAACTGGGATTAAATAAATGGTAGGTTGTTCCGTGGATTGAGTTTTCCCCGGTTGAGAAAGGACGGAAGTCTCAGTGAGTTTTTTTTTCTAGCTGGGTGTCCTCAATTCCTCATTATTAATATTTTTGCATCCCAGCATCAGTACATTTCAACTATCGTGGAACCACTTTTGCATAATCCGTTGGTAGGTATTTTCGGATGCCAACCTACGAGAATAATAGCACTCGATACAGTATCTGTATGCTCCCTAACAGAGGGTGTCCATTTAGTGTGTAATTCCTCGATGTCTCGCAAGGTATGCCTTATATAAGAAAATGTCAAATACAAAAGTTATTTGGTAACTTCAGGTGCATATCCTAAAGATATTTTGAAGTATACAGGGAGTAGCAGGAAATAGGATAGTGATCAACTTGATTCTTTTATATGGAACTACAACTTTTTTTCTTTAAATTCTTCTAGTGTCCATCATTGATCTCTATTTAACGCTAAAACATTTTTCGGACAGGTTGTGACGTTGCCAAGTTATAATTTATTTTCTATTAATTTCCGGATTTGCAAGGTCGCAAGTAAGACGTTCAAATTGACATATTCCTTTAACTTTTCTCAACAATATTATACAGTGAGTTACTTGAATATCAAATGAATATTATTTTACTTTATTTCTTCAAATCTAACAGCATGTATGTTTTATTTTAATTCGAAATATCTACTAATACCCTATCTTAAGTTGTAATATTTTTTTCGCGTTTGCGACGTTGCCAAGTTATAAATTATTTTTCCAAATTTTCAAACAAATATCTCCGATTTTATTAATAGAACACACTGTATATTTTATTTTACATAGGCGGCGTGAACAAGTTTTAACTGGTGTTCGTAAAATAATAAAACCGTTTTCCTTACTCAAAACTTGTACACGTGAAACGAGAAAATCAATACCTGCAGGTTTTTGAACATACAGAATTTAATAATTCTAACAGCACTGTTGCCAGATTTACCACTTTTACGTTACACGTCATAATTTTGTTATTTTAAATAGAGTCTTCTACTTACTTTTATTGCAATGAGTTGCGCATGTCGAATTTAGTAATTTCAAAATTTTGTTTCTATTAATTACTGAGATACCGCAACACCGCTTTTTTAGTAAACAGTTCCGGAACGCTTAAATATTTCCAAAACTGCCACAGCTGGAGCGGTGAAATTCAATACTTATATCGGTGCTAACATCGGTGTTGTCAAATTAACCAATTTTACCTTTCACGTCATAATTTTGAATGGAAAGTCCTATTTATGAAGTCTAACGTAAAAGTGGTAAATCTGACAACCTGCATAAAAAATCGGGGATATTTGTTTGAAAATTTCGAAAAATAATTTATAACTTGGCAACGTCCCAAACGCGAAAAAAATATTACAAGGTGAGATAGGATATTACTAGATATTTCGATTTAAAATAAAACATATAGGGTGTTACATTTGAAAAAACAAAGTAAAATGACCTTCAACTTGTCGTAATTTAGAATTCTGCCAAAAACACCCTGTAGATGCACATTGCTGGTAGCATCCAAAATAATATTCATTTAATATTCAAGTATCTCACTGTATAATATTGTTGAGAAAAGTTGAAGGAATGTATCAATTTGGACGTATTACTTGCGACCTTGCAAATCCGGAAATTAATAGAAAATAAATTATAACTGGGCAACGTCGCAACCGATCCCAAAACTGTTTTAGGGATAAATAGAGATCAATGATGGAAACTAGAAGAATTTAAAAAAAGTATTTCCAAGGCCACAATACGTGTGGTACTCATGGCATTTCCGCATAACAGCTGCCACATGGCTATTGACTTTTTGCAGAACAAGGTAAACGTGATGTGTACATGTGGGTGTACTGTCATTCGTCACTTCGCATATTTGACGCTTTGAGTAAAAGCAGTGTAGCACCCTGAAGGCTGAGTCATTTGAAATCATCTACTTTCCTCCTGTCATTCTTTCTAGAATATACTCAGAGACCTATTTCTTAACAACACTTCTCCAAAAGCCGAAATACTTAAAAAACCGAAAAACAGACCAGAAGAGCCAAGCATAGGTAAGCTCAATAAACTGAAAAACACAAAAATATAGAAGCCCCAAAACACGAAAGTTGAATCACCCGAAAGCCCAAGAAGACATAAATCAGAAAACCTAAAAGCCCGATAACATGCAAAATCCGAAAATCTGAGAGCCTGAGAGCCTACAAGCGCGAAAAACGTGTAAACACACACGTGCTTTATCTCGGAGACTACTCCCAGAGTCACCTCTTTGTAGAAGACACCTTCTTCCATAGTCTCCACTAGTGCGTGTAGGATAATATACGTAGATCTTGAGGACTTCGTCAACTCAGGTGGCTCTCCACGATATTGTCAGGGTGAGAAAATTTTATAATTCAAGAATACTATTATACTATAAGAGTGGAGTTAAACATGCACCGTAAAAACGATGCCTTAAAGTATTAGGACAGAAAGAATTTCAATCGAGAGTAAGATAATAATCGATATCCGGCCGATATTATTTTCGATACATTCCGGTGAGCTTCACAATAATTTAGGCGGTCCGGTATATTACAATAAGGTCCGAAGTTGCGTATAATTTTACTTAATCCCTGCTGGGAATTGCGTTCGTCCCTTCAGATTAGTCGACCAAAAATATCATTCTACGTAGTACCACAGGTACAGTTATATTTCGTACAACTAAGACGTCTTGTGTGTGAGGGTTGCTCTATAGGCAGGCAGATCTTTTCTGTCGCATACTCTCACGTCTTGTGAATTGTTTGTGATTGTGCAACAGCTTGGGTGAGTTTATCTCACAGAGTACTCAATTCTACGAGTTGTATCTTTATTTATTTTATTAATTCATTTAAGGACTAGTTTACTAGACAATTGACTAAAACTTCTCATACACACATTTATACCATCAATGGTTTGATAATTCAACTTTTGAATGTCTGCGATATGAAAACAGGTAAAAATCTCGAAGTACGTCGCGAGTTGACCCTTCGTGGTGAACTAGTACAAAGGAGTGGATGCTTTGCAAGTTGATCCCTAGTATCTTAGTGATTTGGCCTCACAGTTATCATGATAATTCTCCATCCTGGTGATTGGAGCTCTTGGAGAGGTATTTCGCGAGTTGACCCTTAATATCAAAGACCCAACTACTGCTCGAGTTTGGTTATATGCTTTTTGTATATCATTTCATCTACCTATTTGGTGTTTAAAGAGTTATTTGGTGTGTATTTCTTTATATTTATTTGTTTAAATTATAACAATTGCTAACCTGTAGGTTATGTGAATCATACTAATATAAAATAACGTCATGTTCTTTAACTAAACCTATGGTAACCTACTTTTAAAATTTGTTTTTCTTCACTGAACTGGTTACTCAGTTATGTTTTTATTTAATTTTCAGATGTGTCATCTTGAGCGCTTTTCCTGATACAGGCCCAACTTCTATTGATGTTAAATTTGGTAGTTCTAGTAAATTATCATTTAAATATTTAACTGTGATCCTACTTAATTTATTTTATCATTTGTTTATTGATTGAACTACTACTTTAATAAACATTTTTTAGACACGCCCAGAATAATCATTAATTCGTTTTTATCACCCTACAATATATACAATGCTTTCATAAGAAAGGAATTACTGACTCAAAGGTGGGCCAAATTAAGAACGTAAGCTTAGTTTACGTGAGCTTGTATGACTTTAAAATTCAATACTGTAATGTGCACTAATGTGCAGATCCTTGATAATACTCGCCCCTCGATTCTTCTACGACTTCGCCTATGTCATTGCATCATAAAATATAATTTAAAATCTATTGAAACCGCTTTGTTAAGAAATCTACATTGTTGAGTTTGAATAGAGCCTACAGTAGCTCAAAAACCTCTTTATCCTTGTTACCGCTCAGTTCGCGAATCTCGTCGCGACTTGATGATGTTTTAATTCAGGCTGGAGTGTTGCTCCGTAATAGGGTTATCCATCTACGTCGCTAATGAATGTCTGTTTATTCGCGCGCGCAGTATGTACGAATAGATGGCGCTAAAGACGCGGGCGCCGGTTGTAAATCATTCGATTGTGAAGCTCGGTTGCTATCTGGCGTTGAGGGCGTAGGATGAAGGGTGCATGCCACGTCGGGTGGGTGCCCGGAATTTTTAAAGTCCGGGATGATTAATCTGTTCGTACGTAGGCGCTCGTTAACGCCGTGGAGTGTTTGCACAGTGGAAGGGTACTTATTTTGAAAATGGAGTTATATATATATCGACGTGGCATGAAGAATATCTCAAGGGGGATATGGGGTTGGTACAAAAGGATGCTTTCAATTAAATCGGTTTTGTTTCATTACACAAAGACTACCCATACCGCGAGGTAAGCAATCAGCGGGTTTGGAAATCGTCAACCAAGAACTGCTGTCCTCTAGATTCTCGCAGTCTAGGTTTCAGCCGCTAAACGGCTTAGTACTAGTGTTCGTAGTGTATCCTCATACCACCTAAGGATCCAATGGTCATATAAGTAGCAGACTAGGTGCCAGAAAGCTATAAAACTAAAAAATTTGAAAACATGAAAGGCTGAAAGCACAGTAACTTAGAAACTTGCATACCTGAAAAAATATGGAATACCAAACACTCGAAAAACCATAAACGTGGAGACTTGGGACCCGAAACCCAGAAAATAGGAAAGAACCATAACCAGTGTAAAATGACGTACGTAGACTGATACAGTAACAGAATAAAGTATAATATAATACTTAAATTAATTCACGAGGGTAATACGGAATGAACTCTAGTACTCTCGAGTAGTCGGGATATTGGAGAGGCCAGTTACTTGGTGAGGAGACGACCGGAAAGATCTGCTGGACAAGAGGTGACTGAATCAGTCGGAGTCGGGCCTGTATTTCAAAAAGGCTTATGAGTACCTTCCACATTCCATTCCACTATTCCAATATTACTGCTATGTTAGTCTGCTCTGATACTGATATTATCTCCCAATCAATGCTGACAGGCCCAGAATACTTTCAAGCTATATCAGAGGTTTCGGATGTAGCTTGAGTATTATGATCTTAGTATATTTATTATATATAAGATATAATTATATAAGGCGCAATCCCTCGGTACCGCCACTCGTCCGTTATACGTGCGCACCAGAGGTGAACGATACTGTAAGCTGCACACGAACGGCAAAAGAGTGTCTTGGCTTCACAATAGAATAGAAGTAGAATAGCGTTTATTGTAAATATAAAATAAATAAAATACAATAAACAAGTGCCCCAAAAAAGTTAAAAACTTGTGCTTGAGTATAAGGTAATTATTATAAAATAGACACAACAAATAAGGGTCAATTCAGGAATATTTATATTTAAATATTATGTATTCTATATATACAGGGTGAGTTTTTAGTACCGGCTCGGTCGATAACTCCACTACTGTAGAAGATAGCGAAAAAAGTTGTATACAAAAGTTGTAGCCACGGATATGCTCCTTGCTCAGAAAATATTTTGATTTATACAGGGTGATCCGTAACTACGTGGTGATGCAAACATGCATTTTTTTAAATGAGACACCCTATATATTATTCCATATTTAAATTCTACTAATGATTTCCGTTCTTCCAATATAGGGTATTGTTACATTATACAGGGTATTTTAAAAGTTATGACCATTTTTGTATCCAAATCGCTGTCAAATGAACGTACTGTATATCAAAAAGTGGTGAAGCAAAAATCATTTTTTTTACACGGGTGGATGAAAAATATCATTCAGTCTTGAAATCAGCTATAAAAAAAGCCCGCGACGCATATTAGTATACAGGGTGATGCAGAATGCAAAATCTAGATTTTCTCTATTTTTTTAAATGTAACCCCCAATATTTTATTATACCAAAGGATTGTTTTTATTATGCTCTTTCATCCTTGTATAGCACTTGTTATGGCTGCATTCATTAGTTTCTGAGATATTTCGATTTTTTTACAAATTTTAAATATACCTTCTATTTGGTTACTAAAATTTATTTATTTTGAGAAAATACTATCAAATTTTATTTTTGCTCAACAACTAACTAAAATATAAGGCCATAATAGTACTTGATCAAGTCAAAAGACGGAATTAACGAGATATTATAGGTCAAGTGTGCTGAGGAAACAATTTTATAGGCGTCTCGCGTAATTATCAAGCTAATCTATCAGGTAGGCTATGAAATATCAAACGACACAGTCCAAATAAAACGATACTCCAAACTTTCAAACGCATTAGTTTTAGAGTGCCTCCGTTCTGGGTATTGCTGTTCATAGTTGATAGTTTCTAGAGGCAAGTAGGCAATTTCTCAAAGATTCTCCTAAATACCCCCAATGGAAAAATTAATTTTTAAAGCTGGTTTTTCACACAGTACAGAATTATCGAGCAGGTTATGGGAACTGTCAATTTTTCAAAGCCTACCTGATAAATCTGCTTGATAATTATGCATCACGCCTACAAAATTGTTTCTTCAGCATACTTGACTTTATTATCTCGTTAATTTAGGATTTTGACTTCATCAAATAGTATCATGACCTTATAATTTAGTTGTTCGTAAAACAAAAAACAAATTCGATAGTACTTTGTCAAAATAAATAAATTTCAGTACACAAATAGAAGCTATATTTTAAATTTACCGAAAAATCGAAATATCTCGGAAAATGATGGATGTAGATACAACAAGTGCTATACAAAGATGAAAGAGCATATTAAGAGCAATTCTTTGGGATAATAAAATATTGGGGGTTACATTTAAAAAAAAAATAGAAAATCTGGATTTTGCATTCTACATCACCCTGTATACGAATATGCGTCGCGGGCTTTTTTTATAGCCGATTTTAAGACTAGATGATATTTTTTATCCATCGGTGTAAAAAAAATGATTTTTGATTCACCACTTTTTGATATACAGTACGTTCATTTGACAACGATTTGGATACAAAAATGGTCATAACTTTTGAAATACCCTGTATAATGTAATAATACCCTATATCGGAAGAACGGAAACCATTAGTAGAATTTAAATATGGAATAATATATAGGGTGTCTCATTTAAAAAAATGCATGTTTGCATCACCACGTAGTTACGGATCATCCTGTATAAATCAAAATATTTTCTGAGCAAGGAGCATATCCGTGGCTACAACTTTTATATACAACTTTTTTCGCTATCTTCTACAGTAGTGGAGTTATCGACCGAGCCGGTACTAAAAACTCACCCTGTATATTAGTAATCAAAACTCAAGCTAGATGGCTGGGTAGCGGCAAATAAACAGCGAAGTGTACTCTTAAAACTCTATTTCCAAGCTTTCGGGATCATTAATTTGATCCCTTCTTCAGGGAAAAGTTTGTGAGGATGTTGCTGGAAGATGTTATAAAACAAGCCAAAAGAGCAAGTAGCAACACATATCTTGCATGAAGCACGTTGTACAGATACAGAAATTTACGAAAAACATTACACAGTTTACTGTTCAAAGTTAAAATCTTAATAAAATCGTAAAATGTCCATTCGATGATTATTTTGCGTGCCGGCAATTACGTCTTTATCGAAACGGTCAAGCCAACCAACAAGGCTTGTAAAATATTCCTGAAACCCTTACCTGATATTTCAGCATAAATTATATACATTTTTTTCGTTGTTATATATCTAATGTAGGTGACTTGAATTTCATTTTCTTGTAAAAAAGGATTTTGTTTAAGTATGGTCTCTTCTATTTGTTCCACTGTAGGCGTCTCATCAGATTTAAAACCCGAAATTTGAATTTTTGGCTTGAGCGTCTTCGGTTCCGTAATTTTGTATTTTTTTTGGTAATTTCTGACCCATTTCTTCTTTCATTTTGCAGCAATCGTTTTCTTCTACATGTATTTCTACGCAACCGTTTTTCATATTACGAACATTGTCTACTCGTAGCTTAAGATTTTGTAAATTTATGTGTTTAGTTAAGTCATTTCTAGTTTCATGACACGGTTGGATTACGTCAGGCTTGACAGTGATCCTTTTCAGTTTTCTGTCTTTCTTTTCAGTATTCTTTTTCGTGATTTCTGCATACAACAACCTGTTGCATCCTTTTTCCTCCAAGTCATAAAGTCTTTTGACGACTGAATCTAAAGTGTCTACTATAGAGTCTTTTGGCGCAATATTAGATCTAATCAACTCATATTGTTCCTGTAAACGTCTATTTTCACTTGTAATTTGGTATATAATATTCTCCTTTTCTGCTAATATTTCCTTTAGGTATTTATTTTCTTGTGTTAATAATTTTTTGTTATTTTCATACCCATTTTGATCTATAGTTGTCTTGAGAATTTTTATTTCTTTTCTTCCTATTCATATTGTGACCTACTGTATGTACATAGGCATTGGGATAGACATTGACTTTAGTTCACTTCCACTGACCTTGACGTTTTTATCTTGAACTGTCAAAATGTCAGTACAAATATGGCCGATCGAACCCCTCACACAGTTTCTCCCGGGCTGCCTTTATGTCCAGCGATACAATTCAACTTAACCATAGGTAGGTGCAACAAGGAAGAGCTTTTTAGAACGTAAGTGTGAGTCAGTAGTATCTTTAAGGTACCTCAATAAAGGACTTTGACCTACAAGTGACACATTTTCTTGTGTTAATAATTTTTTGTTATTTTCATACCCATTTTGATCTATAGTTGTCTTGAGAATTTTTATTTCTTTTCTTCCTATTCATATTGTGACCTACTGTATGTACATAGGCATTGGGATAGACATTGACTTTAGTTCACTTCCACTGACCTTGACGTTTTTATCTTGAACTGTCAAAATGTCAGTACAAATATGGCCGATCGAACCCCTCACACAGTTTCTCCCGGGCTGCCTTTATGTCCAGCGATACAATTCAACTTAACCATAGGTAGGTGCAACAAGGAAGAGCTTTTTAGAACGTAAGTGTGAGTCAGTAGTATCTTTAAGGTACCTCAATAAAGGACTTTGACCTACAAGTGACACAGATACTACCCTCCTGAATTCAGCAACACCTCATTCCCAGGCCGAACAAGTACACCAGCTATTAATTACTGCAGATAGGGTGAGGTGTTCAGATTATTACATTAAGTACCTCACCGTGCTCTACAGGAATCATGTGACTGTACCCAACTGTCACAACTTTGTTCCAGGTCTCGTTAGGGTGTCGAAACAGTACCCCAGATCTCGTTAGGAGGTCCTCCAATTCAAGTAAGGTGATGAGCTGGAGTTAGACGGGTACGCTACTGCTACTGATGACTTCAGATCGGATGAGGTATTTAGAATAATAGATAAGTAACTTCCACCGCCCTCCCAGTAATCTTGTGATCATACCTTACTGTTACAACTTTATCCCAAGTTTCGTTAGAGAGTCGAAACAGTACCCCAGGTCTGGTTAGGGGAGAGAATCTCCACGAGGGAGGATCCCTATCTATATCTTTCAACGATTGTTCGCTTACTATACTCAATATTACAATCTGAGGATTGACAATATGCACATGAAATGAGGTACGGAGGAATAGAGAAAGACACTCAGTGAAAAACACCAATTAATTGCAATCACAACCACTGAAGCACCAAACGTTCCGATAGTTAGCCGTAACCTGGAGTGTATTTGGTTCTTGTGCATTTTTTGTGCAGGCAAAACGGATATAGCCATTAAGATCCGCCACACTCTTACAACTAAGACAGCGCATAAAACTTTCGATCCTATCACCTATCATTATGAAGTGATTGCCATAGAGAGTAAGCACATGATACCGAAATTTTGTAAACATAGGCGGGTACCTACAGGGTAAGTGTCATGTAGAACGATGGCAAAAATAAAGTATGATTACACCAGTAAACTGCAATTAGAAAAAACGGAGAACTTGAAACCGGCTACCTAAAACCCGAAATGATGGAGAATAAGGGGAGAATGTGAAATACTGAAAAACGGCAAAGAACCCTTGAAAACAAAAACCTTAAGGACCAAAAAACCAGACAACTCAAAGAAATAAAACAGATGTACAGGCAAGCTGGAATACTAAAGTAACTGATAACTCATAAAACCCATATACCCCAAAACATGAAGACCCAAAGGCTAGATAACTCAAAAACCTGAAAAGCCAAGAACCTGACATTTTGAAAACCAGAGAACCAGCGGAGGCTCATAAACCCTAAAACTCAAAAACGTTAAAGCCAAGAAAGCTGAAAAGTCGAGAAGACGAATGCTCTAAAATCAAAGACGCCTGACAATCGGAAGATCCAAAAACCAAGTACGGAGATGTAAAAAATAGACAACGTAAGCGAACTCCATCCCAAATACAAGAAAACTCAAAAGCCCAAAAATTATAAAAACAGGAAGGCCGGAAATCTGTCATATCCCTGTCAGACTGCGTATAATCGAGATATATCCTTCCAGGTAGCATAAAGCTGCATCGCTCAAGGGTCGGTATTCGTCCTTCCGCAGAATGTGCGGAGGTAACGAAGTCTGGTTCATATCATAAAGTATTGTGGACTTGCAAAGAACTTTTGGTAGCCTAAAAATTCGAAAAGTAATCCACCTAACATGGACAACCAGGAAATATCGGTCATGAGCAGAGAAAATTGAGACCGATATTTTGACAATAAGAAAAGCACTTTTCCATAGAGTAGTCGGCTTTCTTAGGGAGACGAGGCTATTGGAAGAAAAATGAATGGCTGGAGGCCACAAATTGGTCAAAGTTACAGTGGAAGATCAAAGTTACAATCCAGTTTTTAATCCTGACTGACAAACAATTATCGGAGTATTTTTACGTATCCCGTCTGTGGTACGACGGAAAAAAATTATTACCTAGTTGAATTATACTTTGCGTAGGCATTATTCAGTTATTTTAGACAGCTCTTGTAATTGGAAGGAAATATGTCAGATTTTTTTCAGAAGAAAGTATATTGTTGAATAAATTATTGATAAAAAAGTCTCCGGGAGAGTCACATTACTTCTCTTGTGGTTCAAAAATAACAGTGAAAGCTTACATTTTGAATTTATAATTCAGTTAAGCAATCCCTCTTTAAACAGTTGATACACAGAAAATAATACTGAAAGACAAAACAAGCATATGAGACCGCAGGAATCCAGTATGATGATATTTTTTAATGTATGTTACTAATGGTTCTCCACATATCATATGCAGACTTTTTATGCATTCCAGATAAATGGGGTTTTTTAAAAGGTGGGCAAGATATTTTGTCAGATGTATTTTTATAGGTAGGTTACTGAATATGTGATGCATTTTTTCAAAACCTTTTCCATACAAGAAACGTTTTGATGCCCTAGAAATGCGTGTACTATCTTCTGTTCTCCTCACTTGTAGCTCAGTCAACTGTTTTGCTAATTTGAGAAGGATCTACTTTAACATCCATTTTTATTCAAAACTTCCCAGCCACCCATGATGTGTCGTCCACAAAACGAACCTTAAGGGTCATTAAGCAGTCAAATGAGAGTACACGAAGCTATTCGAAAAATATTGTTGATAACAGATTTATCGTATTGATATCACGAGTCGCCTGACAGACGATAAATCACTACTTAAGTCTTCGAGGCCGTTCACACGACACCGATTCAGCTATTTTACCGAATCGTCTTTTTCGCTGTGTACAGCAGTAGTGCTCACATTTAAACGGACGTGTTCACACGATGAGTCTATTGGTGCGTCCACATTTGAGCATTTTAGCCCGCAAGAATAGAACGAACAAACCGAATAGTGCGAATTCACCTAGCCTGGACTTTTCTCCGAGCAGAACGGAACACGCCGAACGTTTTCTGAGTGCTGTTGGTGAAATATGGGACTGCTCAGAAGGATTAAATATTCGCCGAATGCTCAGTGTGGACAGGATTTGTGTCTGTTCGCACTGTTCGTCAGTTTCGCAGTTGTAAGGACTCAGGCGTGTTTATGTTTACGGATTATCTTTGCGAGAGTAGCATAATTTTGAGTATAAACTGGAATGAAGAAAAATGTCTATCCATTATAGACGAACATGAAATATGTCCAATTTTGTAGAATGGGCGTTAGTACAATAAAATCAAAAAATGGAGTCAAGTTGATTGACTCAGTACTTTCCACACATAATGATGATACCATTTTATTATTTCCCATTGCATGAAGCTATGGTCTGAAATCCGCTTGCAACTAAATCATCGCCCACCCGCCCGCAAAACAAACATCCAACACAACAACCCTCGTAAATAGTATCTTGCGTCTCCCTGTTCAGGAAATATGCATTGAAAATCAATTGAACAATTTTCACGTTACGCAATCTAGAACGATCTAAAACAATACTTGTATGTATACATCACATATTCTAAGTCCCGTGGGTTCTATAATAAGCATGCAACGTTCGGATGGACCTAAAAAGTGTATCATGCCGCTAGGTTTTCCATTTGCATATCAATGGACAGCCCATTACGAATACAACAAATTTTCCAGTTTTACAACCCCCCACCCGCCAACCACCCTAAATTCGCCCCCACCCAAAAAAAGTACAAAGTGATCAGGAACCCCTAAAACATCTAAAAACGAAGTTTGAGCTGTTTTAATATTTTTAGTTTTTTTAGTATTGTTGCACCGCACTGAGACAATTTCTAAAAATCATACGCGTTTTCCATCCTTGCCAAAGTAGTAATACTGTGCCGAAATTTCATGAATAGTTTCCACATTATAAAATACAGAACGATCCAAAGCAGTACTCGTATGTCATACATCGGAAAAAGTTCTTTGTTATCTGTAATATGCATAAGGCAATGTTCAGATAGACCTAAAAAAGTTATTTATGTCGCTAGGTCTTCCTTCACAGGTCAGTGGGCAGTCTATTATGAATACAACAAATTTTTCAATTTTACAACCCCCCAACCCCCAACCACCTCAATTTTCACCCCCACACAAAAAAAGTAGGAAATGATCAGGAACACCTAAAACGCCTAGAAATGAAGTTTGGGGAATATTTGACATTTTTCGTTTTTTGCTGATTGCTCCGCCGCCAATGCACCGATTTTCAAAATTGTAGCAGCATTACCTACTACGACCTCACAGCATATTGCTGCCCAAATTTCATCAAAATCCATGCAGCGGTTACTGAGACTACGAGGCTAGAAAAACGCGCACAGACAGACAGACCGACAGACAGTCAGACAGACAGACCGACGGAAATGAATGAATGAATGACGTGGATTTTCGCGATTACAATACTGCCCTCACCTATCGGTGTGGGAAGTAAAAGCACTATGCTTGGGTCAGTATCTCTGGATCAATTGGATGTACCTCTGCTGATGCAAAGGAAAAAAATTGAGAGCCTCTTAGGTAGTTTCAGGTGAGAAAGATCAAAAGTAAAATATAGTATGGCCACCAACAAAGGTAAAAATATTTGTATACTGTTAGCAGAAAAAAAAAGATGTACTGTGAACTCAAAAAATAACAAGATTTCAAAGCAAATTTCCTGGATTTTGATAGCTTGCAAATCATAAAGAAAGCGCCTGCAGCCACAACTAAATCGGACCATCACGAATCCATTACTGGAGAACAAGTTTATGTAGATACGATTCTAGAGCACAAACAAATGACTGTAGGCGGCAACACAACGAATAGAACGAATGCGTGGTAAATGCTCAAGTGTGGACGCACCATATGAAACGCCTACAGCAACTTCGTCGTTTCGGTCGCGTGTTGTCTTGTCACCGAATACGGAATAGCTGATTAGGGAATAAAACCTAATCGATTGTAAGCACCCATATGAGATACTTGGTTTACAATATGGTGAATGCAAAATTTTCTTTTAAATAATCTACGTCCCCTTTGACGATACCAATACGACATTAGAAACGTATTTACCGTACGTATCATCTCGCAAGAAAACCGTTAAAAAAATGGAGTCAATTTGATTGACTCAGTACTTCCCACACATTCCGATGATACCATTTTATTACCTTACCATCGCATGGAGCTATAGTCTGAAATCTCCTTGCAACAAAATCATCGCCCACTCGCCTGCAAAAACTCATCCAACTCAAAAAACTCTCGTAAATAGTTTCTTGCATCTCCCCCCTTAGGAACTAGGACGCCACGGTTTTTTTCTGAATGCTTCAACTGGACGATGCGGAACGTTCAGGAGCCTCCAAACCGTCTAAAAACGCGGTTTAAGCTGTTTTTATATTTTTGGTTTTTTTATTATTGCCGCGCCGCCACTGACACGGTTTTTCAAAAACAGACGCGTTTTCCATCCTCGCCGCGCTGGTAAACTCTGTGTCAAAATTTTATTATAACCAATTCAATAATTTTCGCTTTACGCAATATACATAGAACGAACTAAAGCAAAGCTCGTATGTATACATCACAAAATTGATTTCTGTAATAGGCAAGCCAATGTTCAGATGGACCTAGAAAAGTGTAATATACCGCTAGATATTTCTTCTACAGGTCAATGGATATACTATTATGAATACAACGAATTTTTCAGTTTTACAACCCTCCACCCCCAACCACCCCAATTACAGTCCTACCAAAAAAAAGCAGAAATTGATCAGGAACCCCTAAAACGCCTAAAAACAAAGTTTGAGCTGTTTATAAACTTAATTCAATAATTTTGGAATCACGCAATGTAGAACGGTCTAAAACAATACTCGTGTGCATAGTCACAAATTCCCACAGTCCCTTGGTTTTTATAATAAGCAAGGCAATGTCAGGATGGACCTAAAAAAGTGTATTATGCTGCTAGGTTTTTCACTCACAGGTCAATGGACAGCCCATTATGAATACAACAAATTTTTCAGATTCACGACCCCCCACCCCCCAACTATCCCAAATTTACTCCCACCCAAGAAAAAAGTAGAAAAGCAGGAACCTCTAAAATGCCTAAAAACGAAGTTTGAGGAATATTTGAATTTTTTTGTGTCTTGCTAATTTCATCACAATTCATGCAGCGGTTGCTGAGATTACGACGTTAGAAAAACGACAACAGACAGACAGACAGGCAGACCGACGGAAATGAGTGACGTGAATTTTCGTTATGTAGATATCATAAGAAGCCTAAAAAGCGGATTATCTCAAAATCGAAAATTTTCGCGATCACAATACTCCCTTCACCTATCGGTGTGGGAAGTAAAATGCACCGAGACCCCGGAATCAGCTGAAAACCTGTATACAACAGTTTTCTGTGTAAACATACAATTCGGTTTGCGCCAATTCGTTAGAATTGATGAAACGGTGATTTGACCGCATCGTGAGAACAGGCTGTTAAGGTTCTGCAATAGTCACGACAGAAATAGCTGAAGACGTTAAGGTGACCTATGCTCCTGATACTTCCTCCCAGGAAGCGCAAAGTGGCATCGCTTAAGGGTCAGTATCATCCCTTTCACGGAACGTGCCTCTCCCACTCCTCCTCAATCCCGTTGCATATTATTAACGAGGCAGGCCGTACAATGTTATGCGCCGGGTAAATCATAATGCGATGTCGCTATCTCAGCACAACCGCCGCCGCCGCCGCTTGGTGCCGCGCAACGCCGTGTACACAACCACCCTAATTTAAATATTTCAATCGCAATCCTGGACACGCTTATCGCTGTTACAACGGCCGCGCGTCAGGGATTATTCCGACCGACGGCGACGCGACGACCGGGATTGATGCTCTGGACGATGGCGGCGTTGTTGTTGCAGAATAATCATGGGAAAAAGGGGTCACAACCAGCAACAACAAACATGAACTAAGGCTAGAGGTTAGAGTAATGTTGTAACTATTCGGTCGATTTTAATATTCGGATCATACGGAATCGGGATACTCCGATATTCGAATTAATTGGTATTACGTATTTATCCGCATCCACAGCGTTGTAGCCCCTTACGACCACCTGATTACAAATGACGGACTTTTCACCATGTAACCTCCTCACGCTATACAGGGTGTCTAGTTAGTATGTAATATCTTCGATATCTCGCAAGGTATACCTGATAGAACAAAATGTCAAATGCAAAAGTTATTTGGTTACTTAAGACGCATATTGTAAAAATATTATGAAATATACAGGGTGTTGAGGGAAAGTAGGATAGCGATCAACTTGATTTTTTTATATGGAAGTATAACTTTTTCTTAAATTCTTCTAGTTTCAACCAGTGATCTCTATTCAACCCTAAAATAGTTTTGGTATTGGTTGTGACGTTGCCAAGTTATAATTTATTTTCTATTAATTTCCGGATTTGCAAGGTGGCAAGTAATACGTCCAAATTGATATATTCATTTAACTCTTCTCAATAATATTATACAGCGAGTTACTTCAATATCAATTGGATATTATTTTGGATGTTACTCACAATATGTATCTACAGGGTGTTTTTGGCAGAATTTTAAATTACGGCAACTTGAAGGTCATTTTACTTTGTTTTTTAAATGTAACACCCTATATGTTTTATTTTAAATCGAAATATCTACTAATGCCCTATCTCGCCTTATAATATTTTTTTCGTTTGCGGCATTGCCAAGTTATAAATTAGTTTTCCAAATTCTTAAACAAATAACCCCGATTTTAATTTATTTCAAATAGAATTCTCTACTTATTTTTATTGCAATGAATTGCACATGTCGAATTTAGTAAGATCTCACAATTTAAAAATTTTGTTTTTGTTAATTATTGAGATACGGCAACACCGCTTTTTCAGTAAAGAGTACCGGAACGCTTCAATATTTCCAATACTGCCACAGCTGGAACGGTGAAATTCAATACTTGGGGGTTTTTGATCATACAGAATTCAAAAACGCTAACATTAGTATTGTCAGATTTACTACTTTTACGTTAGACTTCATAAATAGGGCATTCCATTCAAAATTATGACGTAAGATTGGTAAATCTGATAACACCGATGTTAGCGTTTTTGAATTCTGTATGTTCAGAAGCCCCTAATTATTGAACTTCACCTCTCCAGCTGTGGCAGTTTTAGAAATATTTAAGCGTTCCGGTACCGTTTCCTGAAAAAGCGTATCTCAGTAATTAATAGATACAAAATTTTGAAATTGTGAGATCCCACTAAATTCTACATGCACAATTTATTGCAATGAAAATAAGGAGAAGATTCTTCTTAAAATAAATTAAAATCGGGGATATTTGTTTAAAAATCTGGAAAAATAATTTATAACTTGGCAACGTCGCAAACGCCAAAAAAAAATATTGATATTACGATTTAAAATAAAAAATACAGGGTGTTACATTTAAAAAAAACAAAGTAAAATGACCTTCCAGTTGCCGTAATTTAAAATTCTGCCAAAAACACCCTGTAGATACAAATTGCTATTATCATCCAAAATAATATCCTCTTAATATTCAAGTAACTGGCTGTATAGTATTATTGAGAAAAGTTAAAGGAATATATCAATTTGGACGTATTACTTGCGACCTTGCAAATCCGGAAATTAATAGAAAATAAATTATAACCTGGCAACGTCGCAATCGATCTCAAAAATATTTAAGGATTGTATAGAGATCAATGATGGAAACTAGAAGAATTTAAAAAAAAGTTATAGTTCCATATAAAAAAATCAATCAAAAATCAAATTTTAAAATATTTTTAGAATATGCGTCTTAAGTAACCAAATAACACACACTAACTGCACGCACTGTATAAAGCCCAGATCAGACCTGATGGTCTGGAGGATTGCTCTCATGTCTGGGGAGCTTCTGCCCCTATTACCCTATCTATATCAGATGCCGTCCAGAGAAGGGCAATTCGACTAATTGACGACCCGGTCTCCGCCACCTCCAACCACTTTCTCACCAGCGTGTAGTTGGTGACCTCTCACTCTTCTACCGATATTCAAGCGGAATATGCTCCTCTGAGCTATCCTCTATCGTTCCACCGCTTACCGCTCCTATCAGATGCACGCGCGCGACCGCGGCATCCCATCCTAAGGCGCTGGTTCTTCATACATCAAGAACCGAGCGGTACAACCGCACATTTACTCCCAGGGTGTCCAAGGCTTGGAATGGACTGCCAGGAGATGCATTTATTGGGCCTGCGGGTATTGGCCCATTCAAATCCCGCGTTAAAAAACTTCCCCTAACATAACCCTTTTACAGCAGCCTCAGTACTCTGGCATTTAGGGTCTGTCTAGGCGGTCTGGTCAGTTATAAAAAAAAAAACGTAATCGAGCTGAGAGTCGAGAGCGATTCGGCATTTGGCGTACGGTTGCGTTGCAGTTTAAGTTCCTACATGACACAACTATTATAAGTACCTGATAATAAATAATATCAGATCCTATTTTT
The DNA here is from genome assembly GCA_951848785.1 of Callosobruchus maculatus. NCBI lineage: Eukaryota > Metazoa > Arthropoda > Insecta > Coleoptera > Chrysomelidae > Callosobruchus > Callosobruchus maculatus. The sequence continues at coordinate 11,264,432 of CATOUR010000054.1, read as the reverse complement.
TTATAGAATCACTGTTGTTTAGCTTGTTCATTCGTTTATTTGTTTCTATTTTGTTTATATTTCTAAATATTTGGTTGATCAATATTAGGTACATAGATGCCTACTATCTTTCTATAAAAGCATTTTTTTTATTTTTGTTAAGCTTATTCGGCGTTCATATTTTTGTTAACGCTTCCCCGTTTCCCAGATTTCATACTGTTTTTTCATATCAAGAATGTACGATCACAACTTTATGATAAATGCTTTAAAAATGGTTAACGTTTATTACTATTTCACATTATTTTACAAGTTAACCCAAAAAACGAATACGTGGAGTTGTTTTTTGCTGCACTAAACTGAACACTGAAACCGAAATTAAACCTTCAAAACGCAAAGCATAACAATACGTACCTTTCTGTAGAGATTCAAGATCGAATAATATTTTCCAGTGATTGACGGTAGCGGAATCGAACGGTTTGCGGAAAAAGAAACCACGCCCTAAACAAATGATTCCGATTAGATACGTATCCCAGCAAACTATTCGGATGAGTTTGTATGGATGTTTTAATACGTATTTTTATATCACTGGGCTAGAGTGAACCGAAAACGGAGTCAAAATAATTGGTTTTCAGAAACGGATCTACCAGTACACGCAAAGAAGCCCTAGCTAACAAAAAAGTTCTCTTGCTATATGATTTGTTTGCTATCAAATAGCGAAAAGAATAATTTTTGCGCTAGCCAAAGTGACCTCCAGGATATCACAATCCTTGTTTGAAACATGCCCTGAATAGCATCAGGCACTATGTCCTTAGTCCACGACATCAGCGCTGTTTCGATCCTTTGGATTTCATCAGGTCTGCATATAGACTATTTGACCAAAAAACTCTAAATTTTGACTTGACATTTCATTTAAAACAATACAACTTGAATTCGTAAAGGTAACTTCGAGTTGAAAAGGTTTTGGTGCCGATGGGATAATGGGTAGTGGAAGAGGGTGGGAGGTGCATAAAAAATGTAATATAAAACGGTATATGATATTTTTTTTCTGAAATAGAGGCTAAAAAGATTAAATAAATTGAAATACTCAAATGCATGAACAACAACCACTTGAGTCGAGGAAGTTCCTAGAACGAGGTCCACCTCGTTCAGCGTCCACATTTTTTTCCTTGAAAAGGACATATTCGTTTCGATTAATTTTGTTGCATATGTTAGTAATCTAATTTATTTAGTGCTGGCGACTGAGATTTGGTTTATTTTTTTATTACCAGGTACTTTTACACTTATGTGCAGCTAGTAAAGCACACTATCATTTGCCTTGACCTGGAGATTGAAATTAATTTCTGAGAGGATTACCCAGCGCATCAGAAGCTCCCATCTAAGCAATCCACTTACGGTTTTAAAACCAGCAACAGCTTTTCGCGCGGCGTTACCCCAAATACATTACTACCACCACATAAATCTCTTCTCCCATCAAAACCAGAGCCGTCATCGATATTGTCATTTACACCCCTCGAGGGAGCTACACAAAGGGAGGACCACCCGTCATCCCCATTTACATGCAGGCAGCAGGATGAGGCCTCCTGCTGTTGGCTCCTGCGAACTGATGCATGCCATTAACGATTGTATAAACAACAAAACAGATGTTTGCTCACATCGGTGTGATACCTTACATTGGCTCAATTTTATACGGCGCATTACAGTTAACCTTTTGATTCCGAGGCGAATAGTAGGAAGAAGTACTGTAAGTGAAGAAATTCTGTCAAGTTGATATTGAATTAGTACTTTGCATGAAGTCTGAGAGCCTCTCCTTGCAGCCATATAATCGCCCGCAAAGAGGTGTGTTATGCGACTAGGTATTATTTCTTTCATCACAAGTCAATGGACGACCTATTATGAATACAACAAAATTTTCAGTTTTACAACCGCCCACCCCGAACCACCTCAATTTCACCCCCACCCAAAAGAAGTAAAAAGCGATCAGGAACTCCTAGAACGCCGAAAAACGAAATATGAGCTGTTTTTACATTTTTAGTTTTTTATTATTGCTGCGCAACCACTGACACGATTTTTAAGGACCATACGCGTTCTCCATCATCGGTAATAATTCTTTGTCAAAATTTCGTTAAAATCAATTTAGTAGTTTTTACGTTATATAATTATAATACAGGACGACCTAAAGCAACACTCATAGGCATAAATTAGAAATTTCAAAGATCTTTGGTTTCTGTAGTAGACAATAAGGCAATGTTCGAAAGGAACTAAAATAGTGTACTATGCCGCTAAATCCTTCTTTCACAGGTCATCATCGTCATAGTCTTAACAGACATATGTCTGTGTGTTGTGAACTCGTAAAATGTATTAAGTCAGAGCTAGAGTATTGCCGACACGAATATTATCAATCGTTTTGAGAACTGTAGCTCGCCATCGTTCGCGATTTACTGTCAGTTCACTGGCGCTCTTGATACTCATATCCAGCAACTGTTTCGTCGTATCTACCCAGCGTTTGGGGATCGGCCCACTCGGGGCATGACCCTGAACTACAAGTTTCTCCATATTATCGCTTCTTTGTATATGTCCGAAGAATGTAAGCATTCTCGCCGACACAATGGAGGATAGTCTCTTTGGAATACCGAGCTCATCCAGTATAGAAACGTTAGTTCGACGGGCGGTATAAGGAACTCTCAGCATTCTCTTCCACGTCCATATTTCAAAAGCATCTATGCGAGCTCGATCTGCCTTTTAACAGGCCAAGTTTCCGAGGTATACAAAAATATGGAGAACACAAGAGACTGAACCAGTGACATTTTGGTAGCTTTAGTGATGTTATGGTCACGCCATATTTTAGTGAGCTTTGTCAAGGCCACACGTGCCTGTTGAATGTGCCGTCGAATCTCATTTTTACAGCTACCCGAATTGTCGATCAAAAAACCGAGGTACACAAAACTTTGAACTACTTCACAACGGCCTACTGACTTTATTGCTCGATGATTATCGTGCTCTCTATCTACTATCACAACCTTGGTCTTGTTGTAGTTAATGCCAAGACCACACGCTGCACTGTGTTGTTCTAATATGTTTAATAGTCCTTCCTGATAGGCAGCAATAAGGGTTGTATCGTCAGCAAATCATAAGTTGGATATTTTGCTTCCACCAATAGTTATACCGCCATTCTAGTTGGCCAATACCTGTCTCGTCGCAAATTCAGAGTAAATGTTAAATAAAATCGGAGATAATACACATCCCTCACATCTCTTCACAAGTCAATGAACAGCCTATCATGAAAACAATAAATTTTTTAATTTTACAGCCTCTCACCCCTAAGCACATGAATTTCACCTCCACCCAAAAGAAAAAGTAAAAGTTTAAAGTCAACACGAACCCTTCACCATCTAAAAACAAAGTGCACCGACTTTAAAAACCTCTAGCAGCATGACCTACCACGACCCCTCAGCACGCCTCTAACCAAATTTCTTAACAATTCGAGCAGCGATTACTGAGACTACGAGACAAAAAGAACCACCAACAGACCGAGAGACAGACCGACGGAAATGAGTGACTTGGACTTTCGTTATGCATATATCATAAACCGCCCGAAAAGCATGTTATCTCGAAGTCGAAAATTTTCGCCACGATACTCTTCTCACCTACCGGCGATCGTAAAACTCAGAATGTCATGACTTTGCCATATGACTGAACATTAGATATTATTTTGTATGTACAAATTATGTAGTATAAAAATAGAAAAAAAAACAGAAAGTGTTTAACGAACTGCACATACTTGTAATCCTGTGGAGTATGTGGGCTTCATCTGAGGCTGTGGAAAACGTGCTTTAGAAAAGCAAACAATAAGAAGCGATCCCGCTATCCAGATGGCTTCTAACAGATATAAAATTATGAGTTCCACATAAATCATATTATATAAATAATAAAGATTTACAAGGCTGGCGTGCTAAAACTTTTATCTACTTCTATTAAGTTATACCGCCATTACCAAACTACATCTGAACAGCATATATGCTACCCACAAAAAAACAGCGTGAATTACTTCTCATAACTCACGGTCCAACCGTGGGTTATAAAGACCGCCTACTCGACACCAGTACTAGCCTCTTGGAAATGCATAGGATTAAACAGACGCTATAATAGCTGCAAATGTCGCTATGAAACGTCAAATGCCAATTCCAACGGTCACAGTATTTGGTTTGGTGACAGAAGTGAGGTTGAGTTGTCGATATTGTGATTATGTATTTAGGTCGTATTATTCATAGCTTCGGTCGTACATAAAGTATAGTATTCACGTAGTGGTCATGGTAATAAGTCACTTGTGGACTCCAACTTTGTGAGTTATTAGAGATACCACTACTCGTTGAACAAAATACTATTATCTATGTCAAGTTCACAAAGTACGAACACTTGAAGCGGGACTAAAAGCTTCGTTCTAGATTCGTGTAACAGAACTAAGATAATCTCCGAAAGATAGAAAACTTTGTCTATACGTACCTACTAAAGCCAAACTGTTGTTGCTCTACACTCTACAGGCATGAGATTTATTTCAACCAGTCATTACAAACCCGGCATACGGGCTCTTTGAGGAACAAACACATCTCACAGATTGTGACGATGCTGCGTATTTTCGTGGCACTTGATTAATTATTCTGAGAAAAATAAAGCGTTCTCGGATATTTTGACGTTCTTACGCCTCTTCCGCGTAAAATACAACCCCTCAAGCGTCAGCAGTAATGCGGCCACACACGCTCTTGCGCGAAAAGCTCGCGATACAAACGCCCCTATAAATCAGGGGCACTGACGAAAGTAGGTGGTGCACCACACCCCGATACGTATTCAGTAGCGTGAGCATACATGCTAAGAAAGGGCTATGAGCCACTGTTGACTGCATACTCTTGACTATACCTGTTGCCATTTGAGAATAAATATCAATCGCGGACTGCTGTATTACACATGAATACAGTACATTAAGGACAGATAAGATTGCTTTTCTCTTTGCAGAATATCCTTTGGGTTCAACATCCTCCATAGTGAAGACGTCGGTATATTAAGTACAACTCATTGAACCTAATAGAAAAAGAAATAACCTTCAGTTAAACTGAATGGACTCGAAATATCATTTATGGTATAATAAAACTTTCAAGACAGCAGATGCATAAACCCAGTGTTGCTTGTGTTTATGGTTTCGAGCTGATAAACAGCTGTTAGCTGCTGTGTGACCAAAGTAAATTGACCAGCGAAAGGAATGCGGTGAAAGAAGTAAGGACTTTGCCATAACTCTTAATAATTTCAGCGTATTTAATTCTTTCTATACTTGTTTAATTTTATATATAAATGAAACTTTATATAATTTATATTCACTTAATACCCCTCAAGTACAATCGGCAACAGCAGATTTTATTCCCCACCTTAAATACGGTCCAGCATCGGGATTGGATAATCGCAGCAGACGAGATTTAATATCTCTGTTATGCTTATGTGTTTTCTATCTCTTTTTAGACTCGGCATGGTAATGTCGATCGCTACCTCCCGTTTTCCTTCCCCATTTTGCCCTGGCCAATTTACACTGGTCACACCGATGAATCGAAAACGATACAATAAGGACCATTTATTTATGTACATATGAACCGATGTTGTCATGAAAATATAGCGAAACTATTTGACTGACCCATTCTAACACACCATTATTTAATTGTTGGAATGTGTATCTCAGAATACTTATACAGGGTGTCCAGGTATTCGACCAACAACGCTCGACAGGTGATAGACCTCGCTTTTCTATGAACATTGTGATAGCAACATGAAGGCTTAAAATGCTTAGTTTCAAAGTTTTAATTTTACTTTCATTTTTCTCTCAATTATTCAGCAATAAAATGGCACAAAGATCTAAAATTACGTACCGAAGAGTTTTTTAAGGCGGGAAATTCTAATTCAAAAGTTGTTTTGCCAGCATGAATAAAGGAAGCTACGTGCTACCTACGGCACATTTAACTCATTCAAATTGTCAAAACTTTTTTTTCGGTTTGCTGCATCATTATGAAAATCACAAAAACCGTTTCCTCAATACGTTTTACGGGAAAAAGGTGTTCTCTGTTTAATTTCCTAGAGGTAATTGTTTTCGAGATAACCTTCACTGAAATTTCCAATGCGACTGAATTATCGGTATTTCCGCACAAATAAATATTTCGTATCATTAACTAAGTACTTTTAAACTTCAGCACCATCTATTTATAATAAATATGTTTGAAACATGTTTTTCAATTCAATATTAACTCGTTCGACAATACCGATAATTCCTACAATCACATTTTACAACTTATTGGGGAGCCTTGGAAATTTCAAGAACGGTTATCTCTAGCGAGCTAAACAAGGTATACCTTTTTCACGTGGAATATATTACAGCGACGGTTTTTTTCATTCACATTGATTCACCAAACCCAATAAAAGGTTTGATAATTTCAAAGCAGCTCGATGTGACGTAGGTGGCGTCTTCTATTCGTGACAGTAAAACCGTGGTTGGATTTAGATTTCTCGCCTTAAAAAACCCCTCAATACGTAATTTCAGATCGCTGTTCCATTTTACTATGGAATAATTGAGGAACAACGAAAATAAAAGTAAAAATCTGACACCCTGTATCTTGAAAGTTAAGCATTTTAACGCTTCATGTTTCTATATCAGTGTTCATAAAAATGTGACGTCTATTACATGTCAAACATTTCCGGACGAATATCCAAACACCCTGTACATAATGTAGATCGTTTAGCATCTAGCATTTACGTTTTTTCTCTTATAACTCCAAAGGACTTCGTTTAGGACAAATACAAATAAGATAAAAATGTTGCATGTCAGGTTAGGCTAGGTTAGGTTGAAAATGAGTGGGGCAGTGCTATCTCCTTCCACTGCGACTGAGTTGTGTCGATTGTGGCTCGCACCTTTTTAGCGTACCGTCCGCACCTCTTTGCGAAGGCGATCAACATGAAGGGTGAAACTTCGTTGAAGTCATGAGGGTCAAGATGGGCAAATGCAAACGTCTCGAACCTAGCGCTATCCAGTACTGGACAGGAGCAAAGAATATGCTGTTTCGTCCAACCTGGATGCGGAGATCATTCCTGTTACATTCCATGATCCTCGGGGGGGGGGGGGGGGGGGGGGGCTGACTCGAGAGATATCTTATAAACGCCTTCGAATGCAGTAGCCCTGGTGTATTTCGCCAGTTCAGTAGTGCTTTCCTCTCTGTCCAGTCTGAGATGGTCTTTTTAGCGGTGCTTTTTGCAATGCCCGCAAATGATTCTGGTCCTCTGCACACAGATCCAGTTGCTCCTTTTGCGAGCGCGTCGGCCAATACATCGACTCTGCTGTGACCCGAAACTCAAATCAAGATTGCCCTGTTCCCTGTTCTGAGTTTGTTGAGGAGGTGCATGCAGTTCCTTGCTAGTCTTGAATCAGCCCGAATGGAGCACAGTGCTTTCAGTGCAATCTGTCTGAAAAGATTTTTATAGATCTGTTTGTCAGGGGCCTTTTGATTAGTTCCCTGACCCCCAGTTCTATGGCAATTATTTCTGCTTGGAAGACTGTGGTATACCTCTCTAGGTTCACTGAAATTTCAACTCTTGGACTGGTACCAATTACTCCCGCTTCTGCCCCCAGTTCAGACTTGGAGCCATCAGTAAATAGCGCAAGATCGGAGGATGATATGAAGCCATTCCTCCTCCTCCATTCGTCCCTGCCTGGGAAAAGAACGTTATAGGATCGCCCTATGTGTGCTTGGGGAACCATACAGGGTGGGCCAATAGTGCGTGGACGGAGGATTGTGGGCTTACTGAAAAATATTTCAAAAATCTGTCACTTGATCATGGTAGGGACCCTTGAGGGCTATAACGTAAAAATATTTTCTCTTAAATTTTGACGTTTATACAGGGTGATTCATATCAAAGTTAATTTTTTTTTAATGGAACCCCCTATATATTATTGCACATTTGGATTCCTCGGTCAATTCCAGTGTGACCTTATGTATCACACATGAAACTTTAAATGAACCGTTTAGACGCAAATCACCATTTTTGGTATAAGTAGGTATCAGAAAAAAATGAATATCGCAGCGATTATAAAACTTCGAAGGCCGTGACTTTGCGGTACGACTAGGCATGAAATGCGTCACCTTAGGTCAGAGGGGTAAATTTGAATTATTTTTGCACTTGGAGAAATCAGTAGATTAATTAAGGAAAATTCAATCACAGATAACTTGATTTTTTCAATTGGGAATGCCTATTCTGGTTTAAAGAATGAAATGTAAAATTTGATTACCTTTCTAATGATATAGCATTCTCGATATCAATCTTTTTTAGTTTTAATTTTATTCCAAATTTTCAGTCAAATCGGTGTTTTTCAATTTTGCTGAATGCAAGCAACCTAGCAGGCCATGAAAAATAAACAAAAGCTCGTTAATATGGAAGAAACCAACTAACTTAGTAGAAAGATGCAAACTAACTAGAGCAACGAGGCAAGATTATGAAAATTCCTTACAACATGTTAGCTCTAACCAGAAACAATAGCGGTAACAAGAACCCTCATTTTTTAGAGCCTACTAGCTATTAGCCAATTTCTAAAGTCAGTAAAAAAATATCTAATCAGAGGAAAACTACTACTGATTATTGCTGGCAGTAGAATATCTATGTCTTTTGAATAAATTTTCACATTTAGTGCTATAAAAAAGTAGCCATTTCCGTAAGTCAAAAGTAATGATACCTCTGACTGGAACCCTTCAAATTCTTCAGTAGGTACTTCTACTTATTAGCAAAATCGCGGAAAGTGAAACTTGATTTGCAGTCTGTTTCAATTGTAAAATATAATTTAGTTTGCAGAAAACTACATAAAGTAAACACAATTACAACATAGCGTAATTAAAAAATTCTAGCATTATTTCAATAGATGTTTAGAATGCTCCAGTTGGAGATATCTTCACTTTTGACTTTGGTGTTAGACTGTAAGCAAAAATCGCTGGTAGTTTTCCTTTTGTTTCCAAATTTTTAATCATTTTGGAAGGTTGTCAAGCTCTAGTAGACATCAATAGCTAGTATGCTGTGAAAAACAAACACTTCTGCCATACCCCAGCTCCTCATTGACATTAGATATCTTGCGGCTGTTGTATCCGGTTAGAGCTAATATGTTGTAAGGAATTTGCATAATCTTGCCTCGTTGCTCTAGTTAGTTTGCATCTTTCTACTAAGTTAGTTGGTTTCTTCCATATTAACGAGCTTTTGTTTATTTTTCATGGCCTGCTAGGTTGCTTGCATGCATGAAAATTGAAAAACGCCGCTTTGACAGAAAATTTGAAATAAAATGAAAACCAAAAGAGATTGATATCGGGAATGCTATATCGTTAGAAAGGTAATCAAATTTTACATTTGATTCTGTAAACCAAAATGGGCATTCCCATTTGAAAAAAATCAAGTTATCTATGATTGAAGTTTCCTCAATTAATCTACTGATTTCTCCAAGTGCAAAAAGAATTCAAATTTAGCCCTCTGACCTAAGGTGACGTATTCCATGCTTAGTCGTACTGCAAAGTCACGGCCTTCTAAGTTTTACAATCGCTGCGATATTCAATTTTTTTCTGATACCTACTTATACCAAAAATGGTGATTTGCGCCTAAACGGTTCGTCTAAAGTTCCATATATGATACATAAAGCCACACTAGAATTAACCAAGGAATCCAAATATGCAATAATATATAGGGGATTCCATTAAAAAAATGTAAGTTTAATATGAATCACCCTGTATAAACGTCAAAATTTGAGTGAAAATATTTTTACAGTATAGCCCTTAAGGGTTCCTACCATGATTAAGTGACAGATTTTTGAAATATTTTTTAGTAAGCCCACAATCCTCCGTCCACGCACTATTGGCCCACCCTGTACAGTCCGAGACGATTCCGAGTATATGGTGATGGGTAATTTCACCCATGATACCCGTCTTGTCTGATCCTAGTTCCGTTTTGTCTAGTCTGCCAGTTGACAGCAGTCTGTAGGCGACACCACTTTTGCAACTCTCTCCACCTCAATGTGTAGAGGTGTTAAGTTTAGAAGGGTCTCCATGACTATTGTAGGTGTGGTAGACATGGCTCCAGTGATAGCCAAACAGACGGTGGGTTCTGCCTGATTAAAAATAATGCTTAGAACCTGTCCTGTGTGCAAGTAGGAATATATACCTAGTGAGAGGCGATCTTGTCACACGTAAGTAATGTATATATCGTATTTACACTATTTACAGTGGCGTAAGTTTAGGGTATAATTGTGCTCTTCTAGAGTTCCTAATCGCCTAGCTTGAGGTAAAAGTCGCACGCAGCTGTGGCACACACAGCTGGCACTTGATCTAATAAAACGTGTTTTGAAAAAATATTTTAGTTTAAGAATCCACCATGAAACCTCTAAGTTGAAATCAGTTGAAGGGATCAGAAATATATTAAGCAAAACCATATTATTTAAAAATAAATGAGCAGTACAGCTTGGAATTAATAATCTTGGAGTAGGCAAAGGCACGAGCTAATGTAAGTTCTAGCTTAGGACATATAGACCTACTTCTAAAATAATATTTTTTTGCTAAAGGCCGCTTACAATGTTTAATCATCAGGAAAGTAAAGTAGCTTATTGTGCGATGAACTTGCCACTTAGTGCTAAAATGGCCAGATATTCAATTGAAAAGACTCGGAATAAGTTGTCTGTACTATTCCAATCGATATATTGGAATTCAGAATCAGAAACTTTCTGTTAGGTAGGGCATACTATGAGTTGCAAGGATTCTTGAATGATCAACTAGTACTATGACAACTGCCTACTTTATTTACTTTTGTTTGTTTCGTTTATGTATAGTATGTGATGAGGCATTTCATGTGAAGTGCTAATAAACTTTTAATATGAATATATATTTTACACAATTTGGGGAATATTATGGGTGAGTAAAGATTTTTGTATGTTTGTATGTTTTCATTAATTTTATTTTACGCATGTAACTTATCATGTTTTGAAATGTTCTCATTTGGAACCAATAAGGATTATTTATCTACCTACATCTACATTGGGTTGTAGATATAGTACTCTGCTGTCTCTGTTTTTACACAAATCATATTTGTTATTTTTGAGTGCTTTATTATGATGATTTCATTGATTTTCTTTTTCCTCACCTGTAAGCTACTTTATTACTTTTAAAGGATTAATAAAATGTTTACTTTGTATAATGTACTTTGATGTAACAGAGCTAACGATCAACTCCCATATTCAGTATATTGTTTTGTTAAATGAGGACTGACGACACTGAACACATTTAGGTTAGGTGTCTGAGTTAACACCTTGGATGTTTACAAAATACACTAAGATGATGCAAGCAAACAGTGACTGAGTTGAATAGCTACCATTACCTATCTAGTTATATATGATCGAAAGTAAGGTTTGTTATAATATACTTATTAAATCCCATCAGGTACTTGTATGTTTACTCGTTGTGAGTGTTGCCCAGCGTTGGACTATTTACACATGCACTTGCTTATCCCGAATTCCTTCTTGGTGTCTTCATTTTGACGTTTCTGTATTTTAAACATTATTTTCAGCTGCACATCGGTATCCACCACAAATAGTCTTTCTACAGACCAATATGCTGCTTGTATATAATATAGTTATTATAATTAAAAGTTTGCATCCGTTGCACGTCACTGCTTTATACAGGAGGTAGTGCGCTAGGTTCTCAATCTCCCCTCCTGACCACAGCCCCTTTCTAAATCGCCCCATCTCAGATTTATGCCGGGGCGGTAATTTTTGTTTCGGTTTCGAACTGCGTGTTTCTCAGATTTATTTGCTTTTAGAAGATATATGTTGGCAATACAGACGCAGCGTAGTCATGAGTTCTACTCCGAAGATGTATCTGAGTATTTGGGAATGGCTCAACCAAGATAAGCAGCAATATTCGAAAGGACGATACCGAGTAACGCGTTTTAGTTGCTTGTATGAGCTTTGTACCCTCATAAACACCTGAAAGTACAAAATTATAAAATATATTGGTTGAGTAAGAGCTAATAGGTAAAATTGTCATTTTCGTTTTGAGCGGAGGTTCAATATTATTGTAGAAAAACATAGACACGCACTGTACTAATACCTGCTTTCATCGGAGTGAAAGATAAATTAATATCAACAACCACTTTGTAGAATATCTCGGTTTTCTGTAGGTATTGTTAGGTTTAAACTCGGGTTTAAACCTCACAATAAACTTGAAGAACTATTTTTAATACAAATCGTACGGGACGATAAAATGCGTAATGCGTTTGGTTTAAACCCACTTAATAAATAAACTAGAAGAAAATTCAGGGCAATTTTTCAGGAAGGTATTATCCGAGACCCATATTTGTCTACAAGTGTTTCATCAACATTAATGGATATTGAGAAAACAAGATAGTGCGTTAATAAAAATAAGATACTCGTATTTCTAGTACTGTGCTGTTAATATGAGTCCCAATTTACACGAGAGAACCGCTCAGAATAAAGCAAATGGTCGAGATCAGTTAGAGGTCTATGACCCAGAACACTACGTCCATAGCAGAGTACATCATTTATATTCACACGGAGAGCTGGCTCTCGATGAAAACATCATGACAGTAATAAGTCCATAACTGTTCCAGGCATTACAAATCCAACATCTCTGAATACAGCTGCAAATATGCAGCCAGAAGATGAAGCCAGAAAAGATATTGATCTTTTCTGGCTTCATCATAAGTCTCATATTCATATATATATATAGATTCAATTTAATGCGGTTATATTATTGTAATTGATTGCATATGATTTAAATATATGTAAGTAGAACTGATCATGATGTGATCTTAAAAACTAAGGGCCCGGTCGATACTGCCATCGCTGTTGGATACCTAGAGAAAGGTCCTACAATTTGGGTACAATATTTCGGCTACTACATTGGTGCTGGTGCCTCTTTTGGCATAGAAATAATATCACACATTCTGAGAAATATCTAGTTTAGCTTTTTTGATGCATCTTGAAATCATTATCCGAGGTTATTTCTAGATTTTCGTGATCCAGATAAAAGTACTGGAATTTGATTTTTTGTATTTCTCTAAAAAGTATAAAATACGTATCGCGTCAAAAGAAATGGCGCAATCAATGGCACCTTTTACGGTCAAAAAGTGCCGCTCAAGTTACAAGACATTAAGCCGTATGTCTCCGAAGAATGTTAACCCACAACTTGTTAACATTTAGATTTGTACAACATTGCAGAGTAACGGTGCGTCATGTCAAAGGTAATGTCAAAAATTACGGTACTCCTCTTACTGTGAATAAGCTCAACATCTTTATTGATATTGCTCCCTTCAAGTATTTCCGTATAGCATATTATATTATTTAGAAGAAAACTTATACTCGCGAATAGTGAAAAACAGTGATCTGTACATTTCCAATAAAATACATAACGTGAACGCAGAGTTTGCTAGAGGAGCAGCTGGAGCGTGAGTTGTAGAAAGTGATTCACGATGTTTGTTTCTAGGTAGTATTATCTGTCCAAAGCATAGTTTGGTAAACGCTGTTTGACTTATGGCAGTAGACAAACATATCTAACTCTATTCATACTATTTAGCACAATACGGTACTTATCATGTCATCAAAAAAAAAGCGCAATGTGCTTGTTCCTATTTATTATTACAAGTACCTATTTTCTAACAGGTGACCCTTTTCTGTAATGTAATACTGAACTTTCGCGTAAGAAAACTTATCCTGCTCACCTCGTGCAGCTCAACGGTTCTTTGTTTGCATACAAAATGTACCCAGGCTCCAACTCAATATCTGCACAAAAACGGTGCAATTTGCAGTCGGTTACATTACATGCACTAAGAATGCTTTTAGAGCGTCCAACCTAGATAGTTAATTGCTCGGAAAGCCTATGAGACGTCTTTACGTGTCGTTAGCAATTACAAAAGAGTCGAGCCAAAAAGAAAGAGCACATCGGATAGCATCAGAGGCGACTTTGATGCAAAAGCTCGGAAATTCATTCTTTCAAAGCGGCACGAAAATTGCCGTAAATAAAAATACATAGCTGCCTCCACTTTTATGCCATTTTTCAGCGGATTGCTGTTACTTTACTTGCATTACACGAATATACTGAAGTTACTCAATGCATGTGGTCAATGGAAATAGCACACTAGAAGACTTGTGGCAAGAAGGTCGTATATACAGTACTGATTACACGATCTGAAAAAATCCTCTGTTATTTGACAAATTTTATGAAATAAATTGGGAAGGTATAATAAACAGTGAAGTATACTGAAAAAAGTTGGCAACCCCAGCGTCTTGTTACCTAGCCATGACCTTCATCACACTGCATCTATATCGGCCTATGTGACCTATTTCCTGGAAATGAACTTGGTGGTTTCACATGGCCTTTCACACCCTGTAGGGGGTATTCTACTCGCGAAAGTTTTCGATTTTGGGACAAGTTATTTTGACGCTTTATGATGCCTGAGATTGCTGTCGTTATTCAGACAGCGTAATCTCAATAACCGTACTACCAGTTCTAATAAAGTTATACGCTTTGGAGGCATAGAGTAATTAGTAAAATCCTTTGGCGTTTTAGAATTTCATGACCATTTTTTATCTTCTTCCGACAGGAGACTATCCGCTACATAAAATAATGTCCTTGATGATATGCTGTACTTAAGGGTCTAGGGTATAGCGCGCGAAATTGAGAATCTAAGAAAAGACGTATTCCCGTTTTAGCGAGGAAGCGTGACCGCCTGTTCCTTTCTCCAGCGTGTGTATCTAAGATGAGGGGAGATAAGTCCAAAAATCCAAAGGTAGGCTCAAAAGGTCCAAAGGTAAGGTCCAAGGGTCACCATAAAAATGAATTTCGCATTTCCAAGCTCCTGACGTTACCTGTAAACCTACAGTAATGACTCAAAGAGCAAATTGAAGAAGAAAGCTTGCGCTTGTGCACCTATTTAGCCTTTTTTTGATATCGTGTTTGGTTGTTAAATTACAGGCATTTATAGAATGTATGATTTTGCATTGCGAGTTTTTTTGCACATTAAAAAACTTTTTTGAGAAAATCGAAAATAGTTGTCATTCATTAAGGTCTTAACTATCGCCTTCTGAAATATTATATATGTAGTTTGAGTTGTGCGGGAAATTGCGAGTCCCTGTTTTACATGGCAAATACGTATGTATAAATGTGTCTACCCAGGCCCTTTAACAGACTAAACCAAATGTTGGGTTTGCAAATATACCTGTGAATTTTTTCGTCAATCGCCAGAGGTAGCGAGAGTATTGTGTATCCTTGGAATCTCGTAATCTCAGAAGTCGCTGCACAGATTTAGATGAAATTTGGGATATCATATCATGTGGGGTGTATTGGTAGCGAAGTATTTAGGAGAAAACTAAAATCCTCAACACGGTCCAAGCAAACGTCGTTTTTAGGCAGTCCAATCGCGGGAAGATGGGGATTGACGTTCAAACGGATTTTGCTAATTGGTCACCATTTTCAAAACAGTATCAATATACAGTTTACAAGTTTTATATTCTTATCTCAATTTAACCGGTGTGTTATCAGTAGCTGCTCATTATTTGTATTTGTCAGCTTAGAAATTTAGAAAGTTAGCAACAACAGAAAAATTTGGGTGCACTATTTTGCACGTAGCTTTTGGTATGTCCAGCCCTATATTATCAATTTTTTAACTGCTTAGTAAACACTTAAAACATCTCTTTTAATTTTCTTGATATGTTGTATATTTTACCATCAGACATTATACTTTTGCCTAGAATCAATGTAGGATTTCAAATATATAGTAAATATAGAATGTATCATTCAAAAAATGTAACTATGGTTCCCACGACTTTATGATTAATCCAATTTTTTTTTGATGCCTTCAATATTTTATTTAATGAAATGCTTCCAAAGTTTCATAAGACCATCAATATTTACCAAGAAGTAGCAATAAATAAATGTAGAACAAATAAATATTCACCATATGCAAAGGGGGATGAAAAAGGTACCTTTGTGGCATTGCTGCCTACTTGAACACTGTAATTTTTTTGTGGCCGCAGGATTTGTGGACTGCTCCTTTTTCCCTCATCCTCGCTATCCTGTCTAGGTGAAATGTTGGTGTAATATATATTTTTGAGGATATATGTATGCATGTGTACACACGGCAGCGAAGTTGAAAAACGTGCGAGGCCGACTGTATGAAGTAGGGCTGTTGTATTTTTCATGAACTTCATGATGCTGCGCTATTCTCTCCGTTGGAACATTTGTAGCGCATGTCATAAATGCGAAGTTTGCAGGTCGGGGTCATTCTGTATTCTTACAATAGACGTAGGAACAAAAAGCTGAAGCATTTAGAAGAAAGTGTCTGAAGAGTGAAATATGTTATGAAACTTGAACCAGAAGAAACTCTGGTAAAAAATGCCCGTGCTTCTTGACAGTTCAATAACAGTCCAGTTACTGGAAGCTAAGAAAAAATTTATGAATCAGAGTTATCTAATATAAATGCTTGATAATTTATTTTATACAGTGTCCCACGACGACTTAGACAAGTAATATATCGGAACTGGGCAGTAGTAGCGAATTATATTTTTTAGGGCTCTAGGGTATAGCGCGCGGAATTGAAAATCCAAGAAAAGACTTATTCCCTTGTTAGCGAGGAGGCGTGGCCGCCTGTTCCCTTTCTCCAGTATGTGTGTCTAAGATGAGGGGAGATAAGTCCAAAAATCCAAAGATAAGGTCAAAAGTTCCAAAGGTAACGAGCAAAGGTCACTATAAAGATAAATCTCGCATTTCCTAGCTCCTGACGTTACCTTTAAAGTTACAGTAATGGTTCAAAAAGCAAATTGAAGAAGAAAGCTTACGCTTTGTCACCTATTTGGCCTTTTTTTAATATCGTGTTTGGTTTTTAAACTACAGAAATTTGAATAATGTATGATTTTTCATTGCGAGCTTTTTGCACACTAAAAAACTTTTTTAGAAAATCGCAAATAGTTGTCATTCACTAAGATCTTAACTATCGCCTTCTGAAAAGCTGTGTATGTAGTTTGAAAAACAAGTGACTTCTGTCGGAAATGGGAACCGTGTTTTAGGTGGAATACAAAAAGTCACAAATATACAGGGTGTCCCATTGAATATTTTGAGTCTGACGTCACAATAATAGGAAAACATAATGTATTTGCTCTAATTTACACCCCTAAAATTATAATTCGCTACTACTGCCCATATCCGATATATTGTTTGCCTTAATCGTCGTGGGACACGCTGTATATGTATGATATACAAAATAATAAGACTAATAATAAACCGTCTTTATTTAATTTCATATAGATATCTATATCTATGTTAAGTAGGTGAGCCGCTCATTGGCGAAGCTTAGCTACAGCTACTCTTACACATAACCAATACGTGCATACAATTTTTGTTGTTCTATAAGAGTAATAGCTAAATTAGAAAAACAACAAAAAACGTTAACTATATGTATAGTGTGCCAAAAATATAAAACATACAAACGTACATAAAAGTAATAATTTTTTCGTTAGCCGCAAACATTGCGGTTAGAGGCTCTTCTTCGTTCGGAAGAGAAGGGCTTTGAAATAATTCCTAAAACTATAAAGAAGCATGGTTTTATCTATTTGATCAACGTTGTTGTTCAAAATGCAAACACTGTGTGTGAAGGACTTTGAGGTATTGCGTATCCATCTTTGATGGATGTTGTGTCTAAAAATCAACTTCCTACGGTATGTAGGAGATCCAGTAATAAATAGTTGATAATTTGACGAATAAAATTAAAAAACTCTATTTAACAAAGTCGTGCATTTTCAACCAGCTGATTATAGGATAGGGATCTGATACATACCGATTTTCTCAATGTGAAAATAAAACGAATGCAGTTATTTGGTACAACAGCTATTCTATTACGACTGACTACATCTAAGCAAATATGGTAAGCTATTTACAGTAGTTGAAAATAGTCAAAAGATTCGCACAATTTTTGTCGCACCTTAGAATTCAGCAAACTTTTATTTGCATACAAGATCCAGTTTTTTTTAAGAGGTTGCTTAGGTGTTCGCGAAACCGCAAATTTTCTTCCCCAATCACTTCAAGACAATTGCACTTTCAGAAAATGGAACAGTTTTATTGTCAATGTTTACTTTTAAGCCAGCTTTTAAGACACCTTTTCTGAAGCCATGACAACAGAATGACCATAGATTTATTAGCAGTTATAGTTAGATTATTTTGAGCTGAATATTTACAAATCGATTCAAGATCATCATTGATTTTCATGTAGTATTTAGGAAGCCTCAGGATAAGAAATGCCATACAGCAAATAAATAATGGTTTATTATATGAATATATAAAGCTCTTTTTTACTCATATTTTAGTAAAAAAATGGAATTGATGGGCATAGATGTAATTTAGCCTTTAGCACAAAATGGCTTGGTAATATCTACAATTTAATTTTTTCACCTGAAAATTGTGCAATGTGGAATAAAAAATGGTTATTCGTAGGGAAAATATTGAAACGTTTGTCTTCAATTTACAACAAATGGCACCCTACGCCCGATCAAATTTCTAGCTTACCAGGTTCTAATTCTCAGATCTAGATTTTGATTGTATTGATATCGAAAATGGTGATGAGAAGCATATCTTCCTTCGATCATGAGAGTTCTATTAAGAAAATAGATCACAGTTAAGTATATATGTGTAGTAAACATACAGGGTGTCCCACGACGATTAAGACAAACAATTTACCGGAACTGGACACTAGTAGCGAATTATAATTTTGGGGGTGTAAATTAGAGCAAATATAGTATCTTTCCCTATTATTGTGTCACCCAATGAGGTATTTGTTTTTAATCACGAGACGTCTGATTCAAAATTTTTAATGGGACATCCTGTATGTCGGTGACTTTTGTGTTCCTTCCGATAAAATAATTCCAACAAACTAGCACACTTGGGGTCTAAAGTGATTAATTCAAGAGCTACAGGTACTTAAAGGATTGTACCACTACCATTGACTATAATATTATGTACCCCTACAGTTGAATTATTTTGGTAGTGTTTCATAATGGTAGTGGTACAGTCCTTTAAGTACCTGTAGCTCTTGAATGAATCACTTTAGACCCCAAGTGTGCTAATTTGTTTGAATTGTTTTATCGGAAGGAACACAAAGAGTCACAGATATACAGGGTGTCCCATTAAAATTTTTGAATCGGACGTCACGGGATCAAAAGCAAATACCTCATTGGATGACACAATAATAAGAAGAGATACTATATTTGCTCTAATTTTATTTCTCTAATTCTCTCTCTAATTTTTTCTAACACCCCCAAAATTATAATTCGCTACTAGTGCCCAGTTCCGATATATTGCTTGTCTTAATCGACGTGGGACACCCTGTATGTATGTGTAGTTTATTTAGCTTATCTACTGAAGGGTAACCGTAAAACCTTGCAAATTATAATATGTAGAGCATGCAAGACAACATCCAAAATCCATGGAACAAACGCCATTGTACTATGCATATACAGGGTGAGTTTTTAGTACCGGCTCGGTCGATAACTCCACTACTGTAGAAGATAGCGAAAAAAATTGTATATAAAAATTGTAGCCACGGATATGCTCCTTGCTCAGAAAATATTTAGATTTATACAGGGTAATCCCTAACTACGTGGTGATGCAAACATGCATTTTTTTAAATGAGACACCCTATATATTATTCCATATTCAGATTCTACTAATGATTTCCGTTCTTACAATATAGGGCATTGTTACATTATACAGGGTGTTTCAAAAGTTATGACCATTTTTATATCCAAATCGCGGACAAATGAACGTACTGTATATCAAAAAGTAATGAATCAAAAATTATTTTTTTTACATGGGAAGATTAAAAATATCCTCTAGTTTTAAAATCGGCTATAAAAGAAGCCCGAGACGTATATTCGTATACAGGGTGATGTAGAATGCAAAATCCAAATTTTCTCTTTTTTTTCAAATGTAACCCCCATTATTTTATTATCCCAAAGAATTGCTTTTAATATGCTCTTTCTTCTTTGTGTAGCACTTGTTGTACCTACGTCCATCAGTTTCCGAGATATTTCGATTTTTCGGTAAATTTAAAATATAGCCTCTATTTGTGTACTGAAATTTATTTATTTTGAGAAAGTACTATCTGATTTGTTTTTTATTTAACGAATGACTAAATTATAACGTCTTGATAGCATTTGATGAAGTCAAAACCCTATATCATCGAGATAATAAAGTCAAGTATGCTGAGGAAACAATTTTGTAGGCGTCATGCATAATTATCAAGTAGTTTTATCAGGTAGGCTTTGAACAATTGACAGTTTTCATAACCTACTCAATAATTCCGTGCTGTGTAAAAAACCAGCTTTGAAAATTAATTTTTTCATTGAGGGTATTTAGGAGAATCTTTGAGAAGTTGTCTACTTGCCTCTAGAATATATCAACTATGAAAAGCAATATCCAGAACGGAGGCACTCTAAAACTAATGCGTTTGAAAGATTGAAGAATCGTTTTATTTGGACTGTGTCGTTTCATATTTCATAGCCTACTTGATACATCTGCTTGATAATTATGCATGACGTCTATAAAATTGTTTACTCAGCACACTTTGACCTATATTATCTCGTTAGTTCAGTGTTTTGACTTGATCAAGTATTATTATCGCCTTATATTTTAGTTGTTAGTTAAGCAAAAACAAAATTTGGTAGTGTTTTCTCAAAATAGATAAATTTTATTAAACAAATAGAAGGTATATTTAAAATTTGTAGAAAAATCGAAATATCTCAGAAACTAATGAATGCAGCCATAATAAGTGCGATACAAATATGAAAGAGCATATTAAAAGCAATTCTTTGGTATAATAAAATATTGGGGGTTACATTTAAAAAAAGAGAGAAAATCTAGATTTTGCATTCCACATCACACTGTATACGAATATGCGTCGCGGGATTTTTTTATAGCGTATTTTAAAACTAAAGGATATTTCTAATCTTGCTATGCAAAAAAATAATTTTTGATTCATTACTTTTTGATATACAGTACGTTCATTTGACCGTGATTTGGATACAAAAATGGTCATAACTTTTGACATACCCTGTACAATGTACCAATACCCTATATTGGAAGAACGGAAATCGTTAGTAGAATTTGAATATGGAATAATATATAGGGTGTCTCATTTAAAAAAATATATGTTTGCATCACCACGTGGTTATGGATCACCCTGTATAAATCAAAATATTTTCTGAGCTGGGAGCATATCCGTGGCTACAATTTTTATATACAATTTTTTTCGCTATCTTCTACAGTAGTGGAGTTATCGACTGAGCCGGTACTAAAAACTCACCCTGTATAATGAAGCGAGCTTGCCTCTACAAGAATACATCTGATGACGTAGGTAAAGGTTAGTAACAGAAACAAGAGAGAAGGAAGTTTCATCCAGGCGGTAGGACTAGCCTACTGGGATTTGCCCATATAATGGACCCGATATCCCGCCGACTCTAAACTTAATTAGAATAAGTTGGCGGCTCTGATGAATACTATGTACCAGTAGCGGACCAAGGAATAATATTTTATTTTTTACAGCTTGGTATACTAAAACTCTTAATAAAAATTGTGACTTGTCAGAGCAACCACATTTTATGGTTCAGTCGTTGAGCTATTATTATTGTACTTGTTCACAAACACTACACATTCCAATCACTCTCCCAACCGAGTTCTTTAAACCCGAGGCGTGTTTCGCTATGTTAGTACTTTCAGGAAAAGATTGCGTCTAAAAACTATTTTAAATTTAAAACCAACGTGTGCAGCACAGATGTGCAACCGTAACAAGACCTAACTTTGTTACCATGCCCTGCACACTCTTTTAGTTCCTAGCGCAGTCACGGGTAGCGCTTGAGCTAGTTTGTGAATGACACTTGAGACGCTTCGACTCTGTCAAGAGCCTAAGTAACCTTATAACCTTTTTACTAGCGTTTTGCAATGGAATGTCAACTTAGCGTTTTGCGTATTTAGCATGCATTGTGATTTTTTCGGTGTTATTTAGCTTTTCCCTTGGATTATTTCATTATCTGCGCTTTTTCTTTATAGTTTTCAATTATAATGGTATCGCACTGCTGCGTGAAAAACTGTTCTTTTAAGAACAAAAAAGTGCATAGGTTCCCTAAGGATCCTGAGGTGAGTACCTACATGAAATATTTAACTTATCGTTTTGCAATATCCATAATGTAAGCAATGGCCTATGGTTTGAGCTTGAGTATGTGAAAACTGTAGGTGAAAGCTACCGGTCGTGTGGATATTCAAGAGAAGACCGTTACCACTTTGAAGAACAACTTTGTGGTATGTGATGCCCATTTCGATGATGATTCCAAATTTGAAGCCTTCCGCAACAGAACAAACCTCACGACTATTATCTATAACACAAAGCAAAAATTATTGCTATAAGAAGAATAAAACAACATAATGACCAACGAAAGCTATTACCTCAAAACCATATTTTTCGTTTCCAAAACGATTTTTCTAAAACCATATTTTTCAACAAAAATGTATCGCATTCTCTGTTAGCCATCAAAATTATTTTAATATTTGTATTTTAATATTTGTAGGATAGATAATGTTAAATTGGTTAGCTATACAAGCCATATATTTTATGCCCAGCATCTGTGTCAATTACTATTCTAGGATTTCTAATTGTGTATATGTTATGACTGGTATGTATGTGGCAAAATAATTGTAAAATAAAATACTCAAACACTTCAGAGGCTTTTTCAATTAAAAAATTGGAATAGCATACCTGCAAGTGATAGGTCTAAAATTTAAATTTCCTGCTAACGTAGCTGTCAAGACGATCTGCGACAGTAGCGACATTTGTCACTGCGGTAAGAACTAATAGTGAATAGATGTTGTACTGAGTGTCCCATCTTCTTAACCCAACCTATTCTGATAATCTGTGTTTGTAACCTGTCAGGGGGACACGTCAGACGTCAGATAATCTTTAGGAAGCTAAATCAATTAAGAGGCTATTTGCTGACAGTTATTTATCTCTATTCATTACATTACCCGACCTCTTTGTAATTTTCAAGGTTTCATATGCGTCTGGTTTCTTAAACGTCGCTACACTATGGACTAATTTTAGGCTAGATAATTCTACCTTACGTTCACTTTCGAAAACGTGTTCCGCTACGCTAGACTATTTCATTCTACCAGTTGAGTTGTATCTTTTGAACCTAGTCCTAGGTGATTTCCTAGTTTGTCCTATGTAGCATCTACTACAATAGCTGAATTCTTATGTTCCACACCGACCAAGTTTATAAATCTGATTTTTTGCGTTGCCTAATAAATCTTTGAATTTGGGACCAGACTGATACACGTATTATTACAAATTAGTAAGAAAAAGAAGTGTACGAAAGATGGTTTGCACAAAGACTGCAAAAATCGCTTTATTTTAAGTTCAGGTTTAACACAATATGATCGTATCCACGGAGACGGGGTTCGTTTGTGTTTATTTTGTCAGGGTTTCCGATACGTCTCGATAATTCAGCAGATGGCATAGGTTGGTTCAAAGAAACAAATTCTGGTTTTTTATTATACGTGACTAAGTTAATTGTGCCATTATGTAATTTGCATGCTAGCAAAAGTAATTCTTGATATTAGGGTTGAATGTAGCAGCTTTGGTAGCAGACTTAATTAGAATATAATGTTATTTACCTCACTGTGGAGTATTAGACTGCCTGGTAGTTGTATACCTTCCTGCACTACTAACCAAACAGTGATTCTGCAGAAATATTTAGATAATTATGCTCATTGTTAACTGAGCTCCATATTATTTAAAGATAATATAATATTGTATCGTAAGACTTTCGCGGCCAAACTTTCAATTTTTGGACTGTTTGTCCGGCGTCGACAGGCTCCGCCACCTTGGCATCGTTGCGCTTCGCTTGCTCATCCTAGCAGATGACAGGTTAAATATTTTGACCCTTCAAAAGTCTGAGTTACATCTTTATCTTCTATCTGCAGTAGATGATATCTTCAACAGCTTCTTTCAGTTGAAAAGTATATTATCTGGCAGCATAAGTAGACATCAGGTCTCTAAATATACAGTGTGTTCATTGGAAAACCTCCCACAACGGATTTATCGAAAATCACTGATTTAAAGAAAAAACACCGAGATACGTCAAAAGATCTGTCAAGGGGGGCAACTTTTTAACTAAAAACTACTTCAACTCTTTGTACCCTCTGCCTCCCAGGATCATCTTGAAAATTTTAAATGACCAGAGGTATCGAGTAACGTCTCGTTTTAAAGGTGTCTAAAGTCCTTTATTTTAACTATTATCAAAATCTATCTTTATGTATCCTAATTGTTCAAACAGAAAACAAAAACTCACGAAAATATCACTTTTTATTGCAATAAGTGCTCAAAATATTGCGTATCATTGCCCAAATAATGATATAGGCGATGTTTATATTCCTGACGGACAGTTGCAAAACATGTTGTGGGACCTATAATGGCTGCTTTCGATGATACGTTGACGAAGGCCATTCAAACTTTCAGGTTGGGAACTCAACACAAATTTTAAATGGCTCCACAGTAAGAAGTCCAATGGCATCAAATCAGGAGATCTAGCAGCGGATTGATGGCATTTCTCAAAATACCCAAATGAATGCCTCCATTTAAATTACCATTAATAGACAAAGACTTGGCCACTTTGTTTCTTGAAATGCCTGCCCACAGCACCATAAATTAAGTTTTTGGGGGTACGATGTTTCTATATAAGCATGATGAATACAATTTGCCGATTGAAATCATCTTCGGTTAACTCTTGCACTATTTTCATTTTGAATGGACATATTTTATGGAGTTTAGTAACTGTGTGTGTCTGTGTATTTTTGCAACTGTCCTTCAGGAATTTGAACAACGCCTATATTATTGTTTGGCCAATAACGGGAATACTTATTGTAATGAAAAGTGGTATTTTCGTGTGTTTCTGTTTCTTAGTTGAACAAATTAAGATGTATGAAGATTTTTATATTTTTTCCGAAAACAAATGACTGGATTTCAAAAATTCAAAAGCAATGCTCCATAACTCAGCGTCCCTTCGGTTTTTTTGAATATATTTATTTTTCACTTTTTAGATCAAGATATTGAGACCATGTCATTAAATTATCTTCTTGCTACCAATTCTTGATAGGTGTACATAGTTTGAAATAAATCTGTCCGTTTGGAGTGAGTCAAAATCAAGTCCAACAGAGTCGGTTACAAACATACACACAAACATGCAGGTGAAACTAATATAAAAGCGCGCTAATAATCACGAGATATACAGGATGATTTTTTAGTACTTGATCGGTCGATAGCTCCACAACTGTAGCAGATAGCGAACAAAGTTGTAGCCACGGATATGCTCCTTGCTCAAAAAATATTTAGATTTATACAGGGTGATCCATAACTACGTGGTGATGCAAACATGCATTTTTTTGAATGAGACACTCTATATATTATTCTTTATTCAAATTCTACTAATGGTTTCCGTTCTTCCAATGTAGGGTATTGTTACATTATACAGGGTGTTTCAAAAGTTATGACCATTTTTATATCCAAATCCTGTCAAATGAAAGTACTGTATATCAAAAAGTGATGAATCAAAAATCATTTTTTTACACGGATGAATAAAGAATATTCTCTGGCTTCAAAATCGGCTATAAAAAAAGCCCGCGACGCATATTCGTATACTGGGTGATGCAGAATGCAAAATCTAGATTTTCTCTCTTTTACTTCCCACACCGATAGGGTAGTAAAACTGAAAAATTTGTTGTATTCATAATAGTCCGTCTATTGACCTGTGGAAGAAATACCTAGCGGCATATTACACTTTTTTAGGTCCATCCGAAGATTGGCTTGCTTATTACAGAAACCAATTTTGTGATCTGTGCATACGAGTTTTGCTTTATTTCGTTCAATGTATATTGCGCCAAGCGAATATTATTGAATTGATTTTAATAAAATTTTGACACAGAATTTATTACCGCTGCGAGAATGGAAAACGACTCTGTTTTTGAAAAACCGTGTCAGTGGCGACGCAGCAATAATCAAAAAAACCAAAAACATAAAATCAGCTCAAAGTTCATTTTTAGACGGGTTGGAGGCTCTTGATCGTTTGACATTGTCCAGTTGAAGCATGTAGAAAAAAACTGTGGCGCCCTAGTTCCTAAGGAGGAAAACGCAAGAAACTATTTACGAGGGTTTTTGTGTTGGATGTTGTTTTTGCGGGCGGATGGGCGATAATTTAGTTGCAAGGGGATTTTAGACTATAGCTTCATGCAATGGGAAATAATAAAATGGTATCATCATTATGTGTGGGAAGTACTGAATCAACCGACTTGACTCCATTTTTTTTAAATGTAACCCCCAAAATTTTATTATACCAAAGAATTGCTTTTAATATGCTCTTTCATCTTTGGATAGCACTTGTTATGGCTCCGTTCATTAGTTTCGGAGATATTTCGATTTTTCTAAAAATTCTAAAGAAGAGAAGATACTATCAAATTTTATTTTTCTTAACAAACAGCTAAAATATAAGGCCATAATAGTACTTGATCAAGTCAGAACACTGAATTAATAAGATATTATAGGTGAGGTGTGCTGAGGAAACAATTTTATAGACGTCATGCATAATTATCAAGCAGAACTATCAGGTAGGCTATGAAATATTAAACGACGCAGTCCAAATAAAACTATTCTTCAATCTTTCAAACGCATTAGTTTTAGAGTGCCTCTGTTCTGGGTATTGCTGTTCGTAGTTGATTTATTCTAGAGCCAAGTACGCAATCTCTCAGAGATTCTCATAAATACCCCCCATGAAAAAATTAATTTTTAAAGCTTGTTTTTCACATAGTACGGGACTATTGAGCAGGTTGTGAAAACTGTCAATTTTTCAAAGCCTACCTAATAAATGTGCCTAATAATTATGCATCACGCCTACAAAATTGTTTCCTCAGCATACTTGACTTTATTATCGCGATGATTCAGGGTTTTGACTTCATCAAATACTATCATGACCTTATAATTTAGTTGTTCGTTCGATAAAAAACAAATTCGAAGTACTTTCTCAAAATAAATAAATTTCAGTACACAAATAGAAGCTATGTTTTAAATTCAACGAAAAATCGAAATATCTCGGAAACTGATGGACGTAGGTACAAGTGCTATATAAAGCTGAAACAGCATACTAAAAGCAACCCTTTGGTATAATAAAATATTGGGGGTTACATTTAAAAAAAGAGCAAATCTAGATTTTGCATTCTACATCACCCTGTAGACGAATTATGCGTCGCTGGCTTTGTAGCCGATTTTAAAACTAGAGTATATTCTTAATCTTTCCATATAAAAGAACTAATTTCTGATTCTTTTTGATATACAGTACATTTGTTTGACAGCGATTTGGATATAGAAATGGTCATAACTGTTAAAATACCTTGTATAATGTTATAATACCTGATATTTTGAGAGGAGAAATCATTAGTAGAATCTAAAAATGGGATCATATATAGGGTGCTCATTTAAAAGAATACATTTTTGCATCACCACGTAGTTATGGATCACCCTGTATAAATCAAAATACTTTCTGAGCGAGGAGCATATCCGTGGCTGTAACTCTTATGTACAACTTTTTTCACTATCTTCTACAGTAGTGGAGTTATCGACCGAGCCGGTACTAAAACGCACTCTAGATATACGAGGTATAAAGCTGAAATGAAATTACATTAGTTATATGATAGTGGACAGAGCCAAGACATTACCACCTTTACGGCTCATCAACGATATTGAAACGAACGATCACGTTATCTATCTAGGCGCACGTATACAAAACAAAGGAGGTTTTGAACCCGAAATAAAGGGTAGATTCGGAATGGCGAAGGAGGCGTTGAGTAGACTGGGGAGAATATGGAAGGACCACAACATCCACAAAGTAACGAAAACCAGACTAATGAAAGCGCTGGTTTTTCCCCTAGCAACTTATAGGTCAGAATCCTGGACTCTAAACGCCTCCTGTCGTAGAAGAATAGAGGCGTTTGAAATGACCCGTTATCGGAGGATGCTAAGAATACCCTGGACAGCACACAGAACGAACATCTCCATCCTCAGGGAGCTCAAAATCAAGGATCATGACCAGCTTTTACCAACCATACAACGTGGGATGCTCAGATTTTTCGGACACGTTATGCGCAGGGACGGGATGGAGAAGCTCATGGTCCAATGGAAGGTGGACGGCAAAAGAACGAGGGGCAGATCCCCTATAAGGTTCACGGACCAAATAAGGGACCTTACGCACATGTCGGTCCCAGAAGTAATGCGTGCCGTGGAAGACCGAGAAACATGGCGATCACTGACACACCATAACCATGTATGAGTCACGACGTTCGGGAACGAACTACGACTGAAGACAGAGAGAGAGAGAGAGAGAGAGATATGTACCGGTTCTTGATAAGTGTACAAAGTTTTAATCAAAACTGCTTGATGAATGTGAGCCAAAATTGAGTCCAAAGGGGTCGGTTACATACATACAGACAAACATACAGGCGAAGCTTATATGAAAGCGTGTTGAAAATCAAAGCGAAATTGAAATCACAGTGGCTATATAGTAATGTGTTTCAGTATCTAGACCACAAACGTCATGATTAAGCTTTCATTTGTTAAGTTCTCTAACCTTTTCTCCAAAATAAGCACTTTTACCATTTCCCAAAATTAAAAGAGGTCTGTTACAATATAAGGTCACATTCACCATTTTTTGAGCTGCGAAAGGTCTAAGACCTCCATTTGGCGATCATGCTCAGGGTAATGAGACAAAATTATTAAATTATTGTACTGTCACCGGTTCTTTATAAGTGTACAAAGTTTAAAATTGTTTATTTAAAGTGGGTCAATATCTAGTCCAAAGTAGTCGGTTAAATATAAACCTAGTTAGATCCCTCACCCCATTTGCTTACGTCGGAACATTAAGTATTAGCCAACGGGCAGAGAGGAACGGTGGGGTAAGCAAAAGTGGCCGCGATGTAGGCCGACGACAGAGAATCCGCCCGACAGAAAAAATGAATGACGTTAACGTAAACTGTCGTAAATAGCAGAGTATACCATCTAGTGGCGTTTCCAGGGTCATAATAGAGCCCCAACTCCCCAACCTTTGTACGAAATTCTTTAACTCCCTCAGGGATTTATAGACATTGCTCATTGCTCAAGCATTATATTCATGTAATATTATTTGTAACTTTTACTTCAAGCCCTATCTTCAATAGGTCTAATGAAAATCATGGACATGCATTTGGTAAATTTGGTTCTCCTACATTGCATTCGGGTAACAGTGCTCCAATGTCTCAGCCAAAGGCTTTTGTAAATAGATGAGTCTACCTAGGTTTATAGTCGGTGCTACATACAAACATACAGGTACATGAAGCTAATGTAGCATGCCAAAGACAGTAAATAGTCCTACGCACTGTCATGATAGCTGTGCCTTTGCGCACTAGTCCTGGAATTGCATGTCAATGCCCAACTGTAATATAGGTTACTAGGTGTATAAGGGAAGAAAAATGACACCTGGTGGTTTAAAACTATGGTATTTATGCTGGGCTATGGGAATTTATGAAATCCCAAATTTATCGAAATTTACCGGCCGTGGGGACTGAATTTCGTAACCTATCGCAGTCATTAAAAATGAATTACACAGTTAAAATAAAAGACTTTCACATACCTTTAAAACAAGGTATTACTCGACATCCTTTGTCATTTAAATTTTTTAAGGGGATAATCCTGGAGGGCAAAGGGTACAAGGTGGAAAATAGTTTTTGGGTAAAAAGTTGTCCACCTTGACAAATTTTTTGAAACCTCTTAAGGTTTTTTCTTTTAACCAGTGGTTTATGATAACTCCGCGGTGGGAAGTTTTCAAATAGATTTCCTGTATACGCTTTTTTTCGACTAATACGGTGAAGTGTACTACACCTCGAAGAAAGAAAGAAAAAAAAACTATCAAATGAGTCTAATGAAAGGGTATATTGCTGTTTAAAAATTATCGATTGCTTTACGTTACTCATTAACTTATTTTCTGAAACAAGAACAACTGAATAGTGCCTCATTCTGGGAAAAATATTAAACAGCTTATATAAAAAAATTACACAATCTTTATTTACTAAGATATATATTGTATATACCATATTAATAATGACAAGAATCGCTTTTATTGGCAAATCTATACATGAAAAGAGGAACATATAATGACAACAAGAAAAACTATATAAGTATATAGTTTGCCAAAAGGCACAGGTTGGGCTTCCCGCTATTGCACTCAACCTTATTGTAATCACAAAAATAGATTAATAATTGTAGGATAGAGACATAAAATTTACTAGTGAATAGGAACGAAATGAAGAGAAGAAAATATATAAAAATAAAATTCAATCAGATGGTTATTGTATATGATAGATTTAGTATATAGCAGATAAGTGTATAGTTGATTATATTTTCTAAGAGAAAGCGAATTTATAAAGTTAATTTAGTTACTAAACGTTATTGATTTGTAAAAAATTAGTTCTTTTAGATTTTTTAAACTGATTGCATTTAAGCATTCTTAGTTCACCGGAAATTTGATTATAGAATTTTGGATTTTTTGAAGTCTGTTAGCTTCAAGTTGTGACAATGGTCACCATGTATATTTGCATATGCATGAAAGGAGAGAGAGAGAGAAAGGTACATGTTGTATCTCACCAAACTAGCAAACTAGCTAAGTTCAGTTTCGCATACCGCGGCTAATTCGAAACTGCCCTACAAGTACACGTATATTGTTGCGGAAAAAAGCTCCATCCCCAACTTCAGTTTCTCCAAAAAACAGATATAACTTCTGGTTCACCCACCACTGACCTTCTCACCCCTCCCCCCTCTTTCGGTGCCTCATCGGCATCCCCCAAGTCGATCTGCACTATGCAGCCGGCTAAGTTTTAATATGCCATTATACTCCCGATCCAGGCAGGCTGTGATTACCAACTCCGGTGATTAAGGACAGCATATTCATATTCATAAGTCTCGCGAGTGCATCCAGCACTGTAGTCATTACGAATCGCGATACCTTTTTGCGTGGTTGGATCTGTCATGGCTGTGGATGGTGCTAGTTTATCACAATCGGAGAGGTTATCCGTTATATGGAGGGCGTAACTGCTACCGTTACCTGCAACCGTATCTGTTATAGTTATGTGTAGTTATGTGGTGGTGCTGTATCTCTCTCTCTCTATTATCTGACCAGCGGATCTGATGCTACAAAAGGAATGCGAACAAAATGTTCGATGTTGCCAAGTTTATTTATCAAAAAAGCAAAATTGACGGAACAGCGAATTAAGTTACTTTTATAGATACTTTAATATAGCTGTTAATGAATTTTTATTTAACAACTGATATTTTTATATATTTGTTAATGTATTTTTATTTAATAACCGATATTTCTTAATCTACCAGTTATAAAATGTACATATTTTCTGAAGATATTATCAACTTCAGGTGAATCGGCAACAATTCACGAATCCTGTCATCCAACGTCTTGTCAGGGAACCTTATTGGTTGAGGATCTGCTACCATGCCGTTGCCAAGGAGATTAAATCTTGCTTTTGGCTACCCTGCCACCAACTTTATGTTAGCAAATATATCTGAAAACGGTTGCTATCTCTCTGGGTATCTGAGCTGCTATTATTATAGAAAATTGACGATAATTAAAATGAAAACACAGAAAGAACAAAGCTATATTTTATAAAAATATAATTAAAAGCTGACAGTCTCGCAAGTTTTTTACAGATTTGCTTTTTTGTTTTTAATACAATTGGAAAAATCAAATTACGAGCGTAATTTTCAAAGTAACTCAACACTAATATATATATTTGAAAAGCCTAGATTATTTCCGATTGACTTCAAAAATAATATACAGGGTATTCTATTTAAAAAAATACATGTTTGCTTCATAACTGAAAAATGGTTAGAGTAAGAAAAAATCAAACTACACCACTGAATTCTACAGAAAAAATTCTATAAGACCCTTTATTAAAATTTTCAATAAAGTAGAAGACAACCGAGATACGTGGGTGGTCCCAAAATCGATAATTTTCGATTTCACCCTGTATCTCAAAAACCAAGAGGACCATGATAATTTTGTTGACGGCATCTTCAGTTTTACAAAAAAGTAGCACACTGCCGCGAAAACCGCAACTCTCTATCTCCTAAAATAACCGAGATGCCCCGTAAAGGTGCCCAAAATGGGACACCCTGTACATTGTACGGAAATCTAATTGCGAAGTGCAGATTTGGTAACTCGAAAGTTCTTCTCTTACCGTTTAGCATAGACATAATTATATGTATATTTGTCCATGTTTGTGCGATATACAGGGTGTTAATTAAGTATGTTAACAAACTTTAACCACGAATAGTACTCCGAAAAATAGAAAGACAATGTCATATGAACATGTGTCCGGAAATGCTTCCTAAGGGAGCTACGCTCCTTTGCATGAGGCACCCTGAAGACGGTTTTCCCCCGATATTCTCGAAACCATTCATAACAAAATTACGAAATTAGGTACGATGGGTAAACCTTTGACGTTGAATCTAAATAGCACACACACAGCACACTTTATTTACAGTAGCCTGCATCGATTCAATAATTTGTATTTTTCTCGAAAACAGTTAGCCCTATCGAGATGTACCAAGAGACCATTTTTACGTAGAAATCTCTGAAATACCACATTCTAAAATCAAAATGTCAAAAAAATTACCATTTAGAAAATGGGGTTATTTTTACCCTTAACTCCTCCCGTATGATACGCCTCTGATTAAAATTATGCAATTTTGAATTCAGAATCAGATACAGCGTCAAAGAGTTTACCCATCGTACCTAATTTCGTAATTTTGTTATGAATGGTTTCGAGAATATCGAGGAAAAACCGTCTTCAGGGTTCACCATGCAAAGGAGCGCTCCCTTAGGAAGCATTTCCGGACCCATGTTCATATGACATTTTCTTTCTATTTTTCGGAGAACTATTCGTGGTTAAAGTTTGTTAACATACTTAGTTGTAAATTAGGGTTAAGTGGAATAGCCGTGAGGCCCAACTTCACTCCTTAATGAAAGTATTCAAATACAGACGTTCTATTATTATTCTTATTATTATACCTCAGGTACCTCTTTTTGTTTTCCGGCCTTACCCTGGGACAGTTGAATGTCATTAAGCCCGTGGATCCTCCACTTAGAAGCGTGCGGTGTACGTTATAATTTTATTCCGTCAAGTTTTTCTTTGTAGTCGCAGCCTCACCTCGTTTCTCATCTCTGAAGTTTGTTTGAATTTGTTTCCAGCTACCATGGAAGGATTTAATAAAGAACACCCGGAGGAGTGCAAGAATTTATCATATTTTATACGACTGTAATGAATATAAATGCCTTGGTGGAGTTACTGCAGAGTTTCGGTCTAGTTTTCAGTGCTCCGGGACTAACGTCAGGAACACGGCGGTTGAGTAAAACCGGGTAAAGTTGGGTATCTTCTCAAAGTACATAAATATCATTAAGAAATTTTACATGATAATAGGCTACATCTGTTTGCGGCAATAGGGCTGCTCAGCAAAATGTAGATATATAAGGTGTATTTATGACTCAAATACATTAACCACTTTGGAGCTTGTTTTGTTGTTTCAGGGCTGTCTTTGTCGGAGTGACACAGGCACGTTTTTATCAGTTATTTTTTGTTGGTGTTAGAGTATAAACTTGATGCGACTATCAGATCAGTACGTCCCAACGATATTACAGACTGAGAGCCAGTTGTCGGCAGAGTTACCGTATTTTAGCAAACTTCACATCAATGGTGGTATACTATTACACATGGCATAGGTGATATGGGGATTCATTATCCCCGGCGACGGTTCCTTTGAGTGTGAGCGGGATTCCAAAGGCCCAAAAAAGTGGGTTCTATTAGGTTTGCCGTTTCAATGTGTTGCAGTATATACCATTTCTTATAGAAATACCCAATCGTGGCACCTATTCATTTAGTTGATTTATTATATTCCACATTGGTTTTGATTTGTTCCTAGGATGAGCTAATATATCATCATTCATATTGCGTTTGCTTCCACTTAACTTATCACAATACTCTTTTTGTATTTGCTTGCTCTGTTCTTTATACTGAGGGTCCATTTTAGGTAGACCATTGAATATATTTACTTTCTCTTTCATTATTCTTAGTTCTTCTGATATACAGGCTGATAGAAGAAAATGTCAAATATAAAATTTATTTGGTTACTTAGGACGCATATTCTGAAAATATTTTGAAATATACAGGGTGTTGCGGAAAAGTAGGATAGTGATCAACTTGATTTTTTTATATGGAACTGTAACTTTTTCTTAAATTCTTATAGCTTCCATCATCGATCTCTATTTAATCCTAAAATATTTTTTTGATTGGTTGCGACGTTGCCAAGTTATAATTCTTTTCTATTAATTTCCGAATTTGCAAGGTGGCAAGTAATACGTCCAAATTGATATATTCCTTTAACTTTTCACAATAACATTATATACCCAGTAACTTGAATATAAAAGGAATATTACTTTGTATGTCAGCAGTAAATTGTGTCTACGGGGTGTTTTTGGCAGAATTTTAAATAACGGCAACTTCAAGGTCATTTTACTTTGTTTTTTTAAACGCAACACCTTGTATGTTTTATTCTAAATCGAAATATCTGCTAATACCCTATCTTGCCTTGTAATATTTTTTTTTGCGTTTGCCACGTTGGCAAGTTATAAATTATTTTTCCAAATTTTTAAACAAGTATCGATTTCAATTTATTTTAAACAGAATCCTGTACTTATTTTTATTGCAGTAAATTGCACATGTCGGATTTAGTAACATATCACAATTTAAAAATGTCGTTTCTGTTAATTACTGAGATACGACAACACGGCTTTTTCAGTAAACAGTACCGGAACGCTTAAATATTTCCAGAACTGCCACAGCTGGAGCGGTGAAATTCAAAACTTGGGGATTTTTGAACACACAGAATTCAAAAACGGTAACATCAGTGTTGTCAGATTTACCAATTTTACGTCATAATTTTGAATGGAATGCCCTATTTATGAAGTCTACGGACTCTAAAGCGGCCCACAGACACTCCGGAATCTCAGAAGAAAAACTGCACAGTCCTGGCCTCAAGGATTATCGGAGCATATGTGAAAGTTCGCCGGACTCTACAGGCCGCCGGATGTGGAATTGAAAAACGATTTGATGGACTGCGCAGGTCGTCTTTTGATGCCATGCTTGCTGGAACTGAACTGAACTGAAAGGCTACATGAGCGTCTGTGAAGGAGGCTGTATTCAGCCCAAAGTGCAAGGGCCTTCAGGCCAGGACTGAGCAGTTTTTCCTCTGAGAATTTCCGGAGCGTCTGTGGGCCGCTTAAGACAGTCCACATATTTCTCTTAATTTAAATTATTTCCTGCTAAGGTTGAAGTTTGCTGAGTACTCAGAGTAACAACTGAACATAGAGGTAGTAAACAAACCACTTCAGCATGGCTTGCTCAAAGCCATCATCTTTGTCACTTCAGCCACCAAATATTGATCAGCTGTGACAGTTCAAATTGTAAACAATGCTGTGTAACGCCAACTAACCTGAAAATTCTTCCAATGCAAACCATGTTACAAACACTGCACTTTTCGAATTCTATCTCGAAAAACTATTAACTACACTCGAATATAGCACAGCAAGTCCAAAGCTTAAAGCTTCACTAGAGTTACCAATAAATAGAAAATTCGATTTTACTGACCAAGCATAAAAGACGCACAAACAATAAACAAAGCAAACGTTTGACAGTTGAGAGCATGCGGCGTTGCCAGCTCCTCAAAATTATGTAAGACTCCAGAATTTGCGTTTATGATGAAGCAATATGCAGTAACGCAGTAGAGGTCAAGATAAGATGATTTTGCTCTAATCATTCCTCAGCCGTCAAAATACCGTCTTTTTAACGTAGAATGGAATATTTCTGGATACTATACAATTAAGGCGATAGTAAACAGTTATGATTGGCGTCTAATAGAATTAGTTGTTTACTACCTCTATGTTCAGTTGTTACTCTGAGGCCGAGTTTTAAAGATGTCCCGTCTATACCCCAGCACGCCACTGGCTCATCCAGCAACGTTAGCTTTCGCGTACACCGCACCGCCTGTTTTGAATAATTATATTTGCGAGATATGGCTGCGTTGCGTACTACGACCAAGCCGGAGCGACGCAACGTACTGTTTTCCGTATTAAAAGCTAGTAGGTACACGTTCTTTCGCTAGTTGCTGGGTCTCGTTTGCATATTCATGCCTTAGAAATTTCTAATTAACACTAAAACGAAACGCCTGCCCGCCTTGTCTGATTCTGTGGTATAAAGTGCTCGCGTCTAATGCAATCCGACACGGACTAACCCTTTTCGAAGGGACTTTGGATGGACAGTAAGATCCGTTTTTCGGGCAAGGACTCACGAAATGGTTGATATTACTTGATGTTAGCCAAGCCTAAGTCGTTTGCCGACTTTGTTAGGAAACAAAATTAGCTATAGCTGGGAAGCGGCAAAAGATATATTAAAGCGAAGTGTAATCTTTAAACTGAATTCCAAGCTTTCGGAGAACTATGCCTCCATCATCAGGGCTGAAATATTGAATTAACATAAGCAACAGATAAGCAAAAAATGGAGTTTATACTTACAAAGTTTGTTGAGTTTGTTGCTTAGGTTAGAAAATACGCAATGGAACATACTGGTTAGACTCGCACAAAAATTCTTAAAAAATATTATGATATTTAATAATATCCTCGTCAATTAGTTCATCACACATAACGTAACAGATATCTGTTACGTTACCTCCTTCAATGTGAAAAATTACATAACACCAACAGATTAGCCTTGCTTGATGTTTCTCCCTTTTAAACCGTTAGACAGTTGTTACCAACAACAAGTTTGCCATAATTTAATTAATTAAGAAGAGAAAATGAACAAGTAAAATAATTTATTTTTGTTCCTGATAACTATTTTTGTACCACATAGTTTCTCGTCCATCACCACTTATATAAAAATCATAAAAGTTTTTAGATAATATTAATCCAAAGTTTATTACAAGTAATATCTTTATCTGTGGTTGGTATTACGTTTCCTGGACTATGAAAGAAACATCGACACCTGTTTCGAATTATAATTGATACTTCTGAAATGACATTTGATTGACATTCCCCATTCCAGGTATTTCATAACCTCGCTTCCTGTCTACCAGTCCTCGAACTTAACAGATATCTGATTATATTTTATCAATCTATAGATTTTTTAACCTAAATATTGTGTGTGATAAACTAATTGACGAGGATATTATTAAATATCATAATATTTTTAAAGAATTTTTGTGCGAGTCTAACCAGTATTTTGCGTATTGCGTATTGCGTATTTTGTAACCTAAGCAACAATCTCAACAAACTTTGTAAGTATAAACTCCATTTTTTGCTTACCTGTTGCTTATGTTAATTCAATATTTCAGCCCTGATGATGGAGGCATAGTTCTCCGAAAGCTTGGAATTCGGTTTAAAGAGTACACTTCGCTTTAATATATCTTTTGCCGCTTCCCAGCTATAGATAATTTTGTTTGCTTGATATTACCTAGATGTAGTATTTTGCTGATGAGCCTCAGCAGAGCTTGACGAGCATTTGACGACCAAATTTGGAGACCTGTTCAGAATTTTTAGTTCATACTAGGTAAAACAGTAGATTGTTCAATATTTAACAGCTTATCCAATGTCGGCAATTGTACAAACATTACATTTTAGAATTTTACCTGAAGATAAAGGATGTTCAGTAAAAGAATTAGTAGTATGTAATTAGAGAATAATGACACGGCATATTTAAAACAAAAGCAATATAGTATAACCAAAAAGTAGTTTTTCGGTTCACTTTATGCAAATTTATAATTTTTGTGTTCATCTTTGGAATATTCGGAAGAGGTCTTATTTTTCCAATTTATCAATGAAGCAGCCTCGGTTGACTGAAAATTTGAAATAAAATGGAAACCAAAAAGATTGATACAGAGAAACTTATATCGTTAAAAATGCTATCAAATTTCACATTTGATACTGTAAAGAAAAATATAGGCATTCCCAGCAATTGAAAAAATCGAGCTACCTGTGATTAAACTTTCCTTAATTAAACTACTGATTTCTCCAGGTACAAAAAGAATTCAAATTTAAACCTCTGACCTAAGATGACGCATTTCATGCTTAGTCGTACCGCAAAGTGGCAGTCTTCTAAGTTTTATAATCGCTGCCATACTCAATTTCTTTCTGATACCTACTTATACCAAAAATGGTGATTTGCACCTAAACGGTTAGTTTATATGTTGCACACATAATACATAAAGTCACGCTAGGATTCACAAAGGAATCCAAATATGCAATAATATACAAGGGGTTCTATTTGAAAGAGATAAGTTTGATATGAATTGCACTGTAAAATGTCAAAGTTTGGATGGAAATAATTTAACGTTATAACCCGCAAGGCTACCTACAATGACCAAGTAACAGATTTTTGTAATATATTTTAGTAAACCCGCAATCTTGCATCCGCTAGCTATTGGTCCACCCTGTATATGTACATATATATCTTAGTTACGTATACCCATCGTGAAAAAAGTAGGTAGTGTACAGTTCGTTATCTCAGAGTAGTCTAACTGATTGGGTGCAACTGCAATACAATCCACAGCCTTCAAATGTAGTTACATGTAACGAAAGTTGATTTGATGATCCTGATTTGAAGTTACAAGGTGATCAATGAGAGCATAAAGGCAGCCCAAGGCAGCAAGGCCAACAACCTTACCTTTGGTTTATACATGTGAGAGTATTCACGGTCACGTTGTACATAGAAGGCATACTGTGAGCGCGGAGTACTATTCTAATGTACTTCGTAGATTCTTAAAGGCAAACCTAAAGCAAAACGGTCATTTTGTCAACACAATGGTTGGATGCTTGGTTGGATGCTACATCACGGCGATGGTTCGGCTCACGTATCAGCAATTTGTCAACCAAAAAACGGAAGAATTAGGGATGCAAATTATGGTTCACCCATACTACTCTCCAGAACTTGGTTCATGTGACTTTGAAGTCAAACAAAAATTGAGAAGTTGAAGATCTAAGTCAGATTTGGAGCACAACGAATGAAGACGAATATACTATGGAGACTGTTTCGGACATTACAATATATTGTAAACATTTTTTATATATTTTTTATTGTATCATTATCTCTGTAACTCATGACAACCTGACAACAGCGCACCGGGGTAAAACGACCGCGTTAACATTGTGAATTATAGACACTTCCACCAGAGACTTTCGTCTGAGCGGTAGCATATCGCTGTTGGTTGTCAACCATTTTGGGAAACAATAAAGTTTGTGTTTAATTATACACAGTATAAATTATTAAAAGATACAGTCCACTAGGGAATAATTCCCCACCATAACATTGGTCACAACATTGGTCCTTCGAGCCGGATGTGATATTCACGGCGACGGCGGTTCCTTTGATGTCTGGCTACCGAACCACCTGTGCAGGCCTGTTCCAGTGAAGACGGCAGCGCATCGAGAAGGTGCATGATACATGGGTGCAGTCAACGGTGCTCGAGGAACTTGCAGAGAAAAGCTAAGTCAGATTGTTTCCTTATATTTCCTTTTTCAATATTGAACTTACCTCTTTTTAGTAACGTTTGAAATACGTTCTGTTTGTGTCTGTGATCGATATACATAATATTGGTGTGTAAAAAAAAAAGTATTATTCTTTTCTTATAAATAATGGCTACTAATAATAATGCTAGTACACTTAGACTAAATAGAGGTGTAGTTAAAGGGAAGTTGACTAGATTTCAGTCATATTTTAATAGTTTGAATGTTGATGATATAAATGAAAGTATTATTGCGCAATTGCAATTAAGATTGGAAAAAGTGGAGCGATGTTTTGACGAGTTTAATGACATTCAGTCTCAGCTAGAAATTAGTTATCCCTCTGAAAATGATGAAATTGAAAGGGATGAATTTGAGTCTACATTTTTTGAGGTTGTTTCTGCAGCTAAAAAGGTATGTTCGGATTTTATTAAAGGAGAAAATTCAGAGCATGGAAATAGTGGAGCCAGTGGCTCAGTTTATTCACAGCAACATAGTACTGTCAATAATTCATCAGTGGTCAAGCTTCCTACTATAAAATTACCAACATTTAATGGCGATTATCAACAGTGGTTGGAATTTAAAGATGTTTTCAGCGCCTTAGTAAATGATAATCACATGCTATCACCAATTCAAAAATTCTATTACCTTAGGTCCTCTTTAGGTAAAGATCCATTACAAGTTATTGAGTCTCTTGATGTTACTTCCGCTAATTACGAGAATGCCTGGCAATTATTAACTGATAGGTACGAAAATCAAAATCTTATGGTGCACGGTCATATAAAAGCTATTTTTGATCACCCCGCTGTACAAAAGGAATCGCACGTAGAGTTGAGAAATCTGTTTGATTCAGTATCAAAACATTTACGTTCATTAAAATCCCTAGGCGAAGAGGTTGAGAAATGGGATAGACTCATAATTTACATTCTTTCGAGTAAATTTGACAGTGTTACCAGGAGGGACTGGGAAGCATATAAATATGAAAATGATCTACCACAGATGAGTGACATGAATAGATTTTTGAAAAGTAGGTGTGAGATGTTGGAAAAGTTAGATGTGACAAAGGTAGTTAAGAAATTTGAAAATGTAAATTTCTCATCAAAATCCAGTTCTAGTGTTAGAAGACATACGAGTAGTTTAGTTGCACAAACAAATAACTTGCCTAAATGTGTTTTATGTAAACAGGATCACGCTATTTATAATTGTGAACAACTTTTGAAACAGTCTATATCACAAAGAATTAACGAAATAAAGCGTCTTAAGCTATGTTTAAATTGTCTTCGTCCTTCGCATACGTCATGGCAGTGTAGAGCGAAAAGATGTCAAAAATGTGGTAAATCTCACAACAGCCTTTTACACTTAGATGGGGCAACAACGCGCGAGGTCAATGCCACTCAGGTAGCAAGTCCCACTGGCGAGTCTAGCCGGCCTATCCCGGTAGCGGCGAAAAATAATTTGAACGATATTTCACCAGCTGATGTCACCGCGGTCAACGCAAATTTTGTAGCGTCGAGAAAGATACCCTCACAGGAAATTTTGTTGTCCACAGCCTTAGTAAAGGTTCAATATGGAGGTAAACATGTAACAGTCAAGGTACTTCTTGACTCGGGGTCTCAAAGCAATTTTATTAAGGAGAACTTGTGTAAAGAATTAAATTTAGAAAGAAATGAGATTAATATAACAGCCAAGGGCGTAGGAAAGGGGTTTGTAAAAATAAATAGTTATGTGAATATTACAGTTGCGTCTATTTATGATGACTTTTCGATCAACTTGAACTGTTTGGTGATTCCTGAAATAACAGAAAGATTACCAAAGGTGTGTTTTGATAAATCAGCAATACCCTTACCTAATTACATTAGATTGGCTGATCCTACGTTTAATATATCAGGTGATGTAGATATTTTATTAGGTTCACAAGCCTTTTGGTCTTTGATTTGTGCAGGTCAGGAAAAAATAAATAATGACTCATTGATCTTGCAAAATACTAGACTAGGGTATGTCATCGCAGGTAACATGGATATACCTTCCAACATTTCTCTGACCCATTGTTCTACAGTTGAGTGTGAGCTTAATGAGCAGCTTACGAAATTTTGGTCAATAGAGGAGGTTTGTAACAAAAAAGATTGTTTATCAGAAGAAGAGAAGTACTGTCAGAAATATTTTTTAGAGACTGTAAAGAGAGATGAAACAGGGAGGCTGATAGTCAAAATTCCATTTAAAACGTCTATTGAAAATTTGGGAGATTCGCGACAGATCGCGTTAAATAGATTTACTAGCACGGAACGAAAACTCTGTAAAAATGAAAGCCTTAAAGGTGATTACATAGAATTCATGGAGGAGTACTCCAGCTTAGGGCATATGGTTGAGGTCAGTAATGTAGATTCTAATGGGTATTATATTCCGCATCATGCAGTCATAAAATCCACGAGCTTAACTACAAAATGCAGGGTTGTATTTGATGCCAGTTGCCGAACTACAACCGGCTTATCACTTAATGATGTACAGTTTCCGGGGCCATCGTTACAAAATGACGTTTTTGATGTGTTATTAAGATTTAGACAGTATAAATATGTAATGACGGCAGACATCTCTAAGATGTATCGACAAATATTAATCAGTCCAGATCAGCGACGTTTTCAAAAAATTTTTTGGCGAAAGGATCCTACTGAGGACATAAAATGTTTTGAATTATGTACAGTTACATATGGGATGGCATCAGCTCCCTATTTAGCAGTCCGATCTTTACTTTATATAGCTGATGAGAATAGAACTATGTTTCCAGAAGCTTGTAATGCAATTAAAAATCATTTTTATATTGACGATCTACTGACAGGGGCGGACTCTGCTGAAAATCTTTTAGCGATTCAGCATGATGTATCAAAATTGTTATCAGATTATGGGTTCGATTTGCGAAAATGGCTTTGCAACGATAGCGAGCTCTTGTCAAAGTTTAGTGTCAAGGATAATTTAACCGCTAATATCATAACTATAGGGCCTAATGAGAATAATAAAACACTGGGTGTATATTGGAATGCGACAGCGGACACAATACAATTTTTAGTTGGTTGTTTTGAATCTGATAGAGATAGTGAGATAACAAAACGCACGATTTTATCAAACGTGTGTCAAATTTTTGATCCACTAGGGTTGCTTGCTCCCGTAATAATCGTAGCAAAACTGATTATTCAAGAATTATGGAAAGCACAAATTTCTTGGGATGGCGACGTACCTGATCGAATAAAATCACTGTGGATTAATTTTAAAAGAGATTTGGTTTACATTAATAAATTACGAATACCCAGACACTGTATGTTATCTGATTATATAGAAATCCAACTGCATGGATTTTCAGATGCCTCAGAAAAGGCTTACGGTTGTTGTCTTTATATAAGAGTAATTTCTAAGAATGGAGGTGTTGTTTCACATTTATTATGTTCGAAATCGAGAGTGGCACCTACCAAACAGATTAGTTTGCCAAGATTAGAGCTGTGCGGGGCAGTCTTACTAAGTAAGTTAGCAAAAAGGTCATGTGATGCATTGAACATTAGCTTTCATCGTAAGTATTTTTG
Organism: Callosobruchus maculatus; assembly: GCA_951848785.1. Lineage (NCBI taxonomy): Eukaryota > Metazoa > Arthropoda > Insecta > Coleoptera > Chrysomelidae > Callosobruchus > Callosobruchus maculatus. Next base: position 11,221,094 of record CATOUR010000054.1, on the reverse strand, counting down.
GACTGACTCTACAATCGCGTTGGCTTGGATTAAAAGTGAACCGTATAGGTGGAAAACATTCGTGGCAAATAGAGTGAGTGAGATCCAAAATTTAACAGAGAAAAAAGAATGGTATCATGTCGGCACACTTGAAAACCCAGCAGATTTAATATCCAGGGGAGCATCGGCAAAGGGCTTTGATGAATTGAGTTTGTGGTGGCACGGCCCTAAATACTTGTTACTTAATAGTTCAGAATGGGAAATAGAGCATGACACTGATTTAGAAACGATTCCTGAACAACGAACGGTAGTTTCAGTAGCAGTGTTGTCTTCTGATTTGATACAAGGTATTATAGAAAAATATTCCTCATTTTTAAAACTGCGTAGAGTTACTGCGTATATTTTAAGATTTGTACATAACGTACGAGTAAAGGCCAGTGAGAGAAGATATGGTGCATTGACGTGCCAGGAGTTAGATTCAGCTTTTTTATTATTAGTGAAAAACGTTCAGCTTGAAGTATTTTATAATGAGTATGACTGTCTACGGAAAGGTAAGGAGTTACACAATAAAAGTAAACTTTTAAGTTTAAAACCATTTATTCATGACGAAGTTATACGCGTCGGAGGTAGATTACAAAATTCTGACTTATGTTTCGATAAAAAACATCAAATTGTGTTACCAAACAATCATAAATTTACAACTTTGGTTATAGAACATGAGCATCAGCGTCTGTTTCATTGCGGGCTGCAACAGTTAATATCTGCTGTTAGAGCAAAATATTGGCCTTTGTCAACGCGAAGTACCTGCAAAAAGGTTATACGTAGCTGTGTTAGATGTTTTAGAGCAAAACCAAAAGAATGCAATTATGTAATGGGGGACTTACCTGCGTGTAGAGTGCGAGACTACTCACCTTTTATTAACGTAGGTGTCGATTATGGAGGTCCATTTTTAATGAAGGACAGACAGTCACGAGGAGCCAAGGTAATAAAGGTTTATATCGCCCTATTTGTGTGTATGAGTACCAAGGCAATACACTTGGAGCTAGTTACCTCCTTGACTAGTGATGGATTTTTGGCAGTGCTAAAACGCTTCGTAGCACGCAGAGGTTTACCTAACAATATATTTTCGGACAATGGGCAAAACATGGTTGGTGCTCGTAATGAGTTACAGAAGGTATACACCTTCTTGACTGCAGAAACAGACTCAATTTCTAGTAAATTAAGTGACGACGGAATAAAATGGCATTTTATTCCCAGTCGATCGCCGACCTTTGGAGGCATTTGGGAGGCAGGAATTAAATCTACAAAGTTTCACCTAAAGCGAGTGTTAGGGGATCAATCGGTTACGTATGAGGATATGTATACGATCCTGACGCAGATAGAGAGTATTTTAAATTCGCGTCCCCTTTGTCCTCTATCCCTTGATCCTGACAATCTAGACGCCTTGACGCCTGGACATTTTTTGATTGGACGTCCACTAATGGCTGTACCAGACTATGACGTCACGACAATAAAGCAGAGTCGATTAGACAAATATCAGAGACTTCAACTTATAAAACAACATTTCTGGCGACGTTGGTCCAAAGAGTACCTCACAGAATTGCAAACACGGCAGAAATGGAAGCAGACTTCCTCCGAGTCACTAAAACTTGGAAGTCTAGTTGTAATAAGGGAGAGCAATCTTCCTCCTCAGCGTTGGAAGCTTGGACGAGTCTTAGCAGTTCATCCTGGCAAAGACGGCGTGGTCCGTGTGGCAGATATCAAGACCCAAGGAGGCGTACTACGGCGTGGTGTCACAGAACTGTGTGTGCTTCCCGTTGAGTGACTTATTCTGTTGAAGGGAATCCTTCAACGCCGGGCGGGATGTTTCGGACATTACAATATATTGTAAACATTTTTTATATATTTTTTATTGTATCATTATCTCTGTAACTCATGACAACCTGACAACAGCGCACCGGGGTAAAACGACCGCGTTAACATTGTGAATTATAGACACTTCCACCAGAGACTTTCGTCTGAGCGGTAGCATATCGCTGTTGGTTGTCAACCATTTTGGGAAACAATAAAGTTTGTGTTTAATTATACACAGTATAAATTATTAAAAGATACAGTCCACTAGGGAATAATTCCCCACCATAACATTGGTCACAACAGAGACTATCACAAGTTGATAAAGTGATAGGTATATTGCACAGAATGGAAACTACTTTGAAGCATAGATGCTGAAGCCTATTTAAATAAATATTTCATTCTTAAGCTGTAGCACCAGTTTCGCAGTTTTCCGATAAGTCGCGTTGTTGTATGTATAAGTACTTTTTAAGCAATGAGAGGGGGTAAGGGTTCAGTTGCCTTAATTATCGCCGCTTAGTCTTAAAGCTTATTGTGATAAGATAGATAACATTTTTAGCTGTTTCCTCTGCCTCTCGCACTCCCTGCACAAAGGATTTGCCACATCAATTCCATGTTTTGTAACTGTGCACTAATCGTCCAATGGCCAGTTATAAGTCCAACCACCTTTCGTAGTTCTTTCCTACTCAATCTGAGAGCGTCTGCAGTATAAGCACTTAATTCTAATATTGGATTAAACAAGCTACGTTCACTTTGCCAGAAGGCTATGCTTTTATGGAAAGCGTTCCATACAAACGAATCTGTTTTGCCCGTTACAACAGTTATTGCGACGCGCATTAGGGTAACATCCATGAATATCCACCTCGCTGACTGCACCCTTGTTCCGAAATTAATATGCCATCAGCACCGGCACTGCGTGCCGTCTACTCTTTTACCAGAACGTATTCACATCAAAGGTGGCGCGTTACTGGTAATGACTGTATTCGAATTAAATAAATTATTCTGAGTCAGCCGCATTTTCGCTGGAAGGGTTGTGGTGTCTACTTCCCGTTACGCTGAGTGCCTCTTTTAATGTTGCTGATATATGTACGTGTGCACAGGGGTGTACTTGGAGCAACCATGCGTAATTTTGAGGTGCTTGTGCCGGAAGTTATGGAATCTGACCAACTTTTTACCTTCCATATCATAGATGGGGTCTGTTGATCCACCTGTTCGTCTATCTATCTGCCAGCAAATTGTTCTACGCCATTATGTCAGTAACCACTGCGTAAACTCAGATTCAATTCAGTATGTGATGTTCTAAGAGGTCATAGTAAGTAACGCTTCTACGTTCTTGAGAATGGCACAAAATATCTCTGAAGCAATAAATCGTATGAACAAGTTTTTTTTTTTATGGTCGGCCTCCCGCAAAGGCTGAAAGCCTATGGCGCTGTAGAAGCGCTGCGAGAGGACAAATGTCTGTTCACGTTAGATTTGAAACGCTGCAGGTTGTAGCCGTCGGGAAACAAATTCACCGGCAGCTGATTCCACAGCGTCGAAGTTCTCCAAAAGAAGGAATGCTGGAGGAGGCTGGTTCGGGGAGTAAGGACCTCGACCTGGTAAGGATGAGCTCGCAGAGCTTCTCTAGTATTCCTGGTTCGGACAGCCTTTGGTATTATTATCTGGGAGAGCTCACTCGAACATCTTCCGTGATAGAATCTGTAAAACAGACATAGGTCAGCCACCCTCCTTCGGTGTTCCAGGCTGTGGAGGTCCTTTGTGAGGTTAGGCGTATCGATTAATCTAATTGCTCTTTTCTGGATAGTGTCCAGAAGCTTTAGAGAGTGCTTCGGAGCACATCCCCATACATGGGAGCAATACTCCAGCGATGGTCGGATCTGTGCCTTGTAGAGCAGCAGCAGTTGCTCTGGTGTATACAACTTCCTACAGCGGAACAAAACTCCAAGCTTCTGGGATGCCGTTTTAGCAATACTGACGACGTGGTCGTGCCAGGACATGTTATTGTTGATGTTGATTCCCAAGAGCTTGACGGAAGGTGATTCGACTATGGGGTGACCCTCCATTTCCACGGTTGGTAAGCCATCGTGAGACTTCTTTGTCAGTGTTGTTGCCTGAGTTTTTTGTACGTTGAACTGTACTTTGTTATTTGCTAATCCCCACTCGACAATTGTTTTGATATCTGCGTTGATCTGTGAGGCATGCTGCTGTCGCCGACGTACCGTCTCCTGGGATGATAGTGGCTTGCCTGGTTCCATGCACGACACTAATGTACTGTCATCTGCGAAGCTGTAAATTGGATTGGATGTTATTTCCAGCAGCTCGTTGACGTACAGCTGAAACAGTGTAGGGGATAGGACAGATCCCTGAGGAACACCGGCGTTTATTGAAAATACGTCTGATGAACAACCCTCGACTAAAACAAACAGAGATCGATCGTTCAAAAAGCTATTCAGCCACTGGCGCAGGCCAGGTGGTAGTCCATAAGCAGCAAGCTTGACCAGAAGTCCGTCATGCCACACTCTGTCGAAGGCTTTCGATATGTCAAGTGCAACAACACGGGATTCGCCATGTTTGTCTATTGCTCCGTTCCACAAGTGAGTGACGTAGGCAAGGAGGTCACCTGTAGACCTGTGCTTGCGGAAGCCATACTGGCGATCATTTATGATGTCATTGTTGTCCAGGTATTTCAGGAGCTGTGTGTTAATGACAGTCTCCATAACCTTAGACATGATGCTGAGAAGAGCCACAGGTCTATAGTTGGTGGGATCAGTTTTTTTGCCTTTCTTAGGGATAGGTTGCACGCAGCCAATCTTCCACGAATCGGGAAACACGCCTCGTTGATACGAAAGTTTGAAGAGCTTGCAGAGAATAGGTGCAAGCTCAGCGGCACAGCGTTTAAGGACAATGGCTGGAATTTGGTCAGGACCAGTAGCTTTATTGGTGGTCAGTCTTTGGAGGATGCTTTTTACATCTCGATGTTGAAATTTGACCTCTGCCATTCTCGAGTTCACGCTTATGGTGGTGGTCGGAGTACTTCCTTGAAAGTCTACAGTAGAATTGGCTGCGAAGAGCTTCCCCAAGATGTCTGCTTTTTCTTTAGGAGCAGAACCGATGGACTTGTCCTCTCTGGTCAGGGGTGGTATGGACGAATAGGAAAAGTTCTGACTAACAGCCTTAGCTACAGACCAGAATGTTCTGGACGAACTAGGACATGAGAGGAGCTTGTTCTTAATTTTTTGGTTGTGTTCTTCCTTGCTGCTGTCAATCACGCGTTTGCAGTGATTTCTGGCGTCGATAAAACTGCGGTGGTTCTCGGCATTTGGATTTTTCCTCCATTCTTTGTAATGGTGGTTTTTAGAGGAAACTGCATCTCTACAGCGCTGATTGAACCATGGCTTGTCTTTGGAGGGATGCTTGACGACATGAGGAATATAGGCTTCCATGCCAGATATTAATACCTCTGTTATTTCTTGGGCGCAAGCTGATGGGTCTCGTGACTTAAAGCAGACCAGGGAAAGGACTGGTAGTATTCTCTCAGGTCGTCCCACTTTGCTGACCTGTAATGCCAGACCCGGCGAGGCTTTGCATGGTGGAGATCTGGAGAATGCATTCTGCATAGCGTTGAGACGGTGTTATGGTCAGACGATCCCAGTGGAGCAGTTACTTTCACTGTGTAGATTGTTGGAGTAGTTGTTAGATATAGGTCCAACAGACTAGCAAAATCTCCGTGGCGGCTGGGGATCCTTGTTGGTTCTTTGACTATCTGCTCCAAGCCGTAGCTAATAGCGAAGGCTTCAGCTTCACGTCCCTCGTCGTCCGTTTTGTTTGAGTGTTTGAGCCAGTAGGGGTTGTGAACGTTGAAGTCACCCAAAAAGACTATCTCTGAATGAGGGTGATCTGACTGCAGCGCGTCCACAGTGGCTGAAAGATTCTCGAAGAGCTCTTTGCAGTTGTTATTGCTTGGTGGCCTATAAATGCAGCATATAAACTTGGAATGATTTTGGAAGGATATTTTGAGCCATATGATGTCAAATCCTTCCAGTTCGAGCTCTTCTTCTCGATGACAAGAAAGCCCAGATTTAACGTACACGCATACGCCAAACCTACGTCTAAATCGGGTGTATAAGTCATATCCGGGATATCTGAAGCAGTTATCCATTGTTGAAGAGCCGACTTGAGTTTCCGTAAGAGCCAGAATGTGTGGCTTCTCTGCCTGAAGGTGTTGATGGACAGAGTTTATGTTAGAGGCAAGTCCTCGTATATTTGTAAAGTCGGCCCTGAAAAAGTTTCTCTGGCCTTCGGGCCTGTCGTCAGTGCGAAGTTGCTGCGAAGGACGGCTTCTGTTGTGAGCCTGACGAGGAGTGGCAGCACAATTCTTTAAACAAACTTCGCTTAATGCTCCCCCGGACCACCTGGCACCCGGAGATCCGAACGGCCAGGTATTTTACCTCCGGAATCTTTTGATCCTGGAAGAGCCATTGAGCATCTTTTACTTCTAATTCATCCAATTTGTCACTTATGAGAAACCGGGAACATCGGCCCAGCGACGGAACATGCACCATGAGGCCATTTGGCGCCGCCTATTTGCGGGAACCTATTTCTAGTTTCCCGGAAATATTCCGATGTGGGGGTGATTGCACCGCGGGCGAAGCTAAGTGACTCCACTTCTCCCCCCTGTGGCTGATTGCAGAGATAATAGTACATGATGCACCGTCGTCGGTGCAAGGTGTACCATCACCTCTGGGCGATGGGGTCGCCACATCCCTACGCCAATGTAATATACACCGACTTTTCAAAGGCCTTCAATTGAACTGATCACCCAACTTGGCTAAATAAACTGAGATGATGCAAAAGAATTAAAAAAATCATACTTATCTAACCGCAAGCAGTTTGTCACTTATAACGGATATCAATCTAAAGCTTATAAAACACCATCTGGGGTACCTCAAGGGTCAAATCTTGGGCCCGCTATGCTTTCTAATATCCATCAACGATTTTTCTTATATGGTTGAATGTGGACGCCTCTGTTATGCAGATGATCTTAAAATATATTCAACAATAAATAGCATGAATGACTGCATACGTCTTCAATCTCAACTGGACGTAATTCAATACTGGTGCGCTGAAAACAAGCTTCAGCTTAATGCTACAAAGTGCAAGGTTGTCAGCTACACAAGGAAACAAACTTTATGTGTATACTCTTATTCATTTGGTTGCTCTGTCTCAGAAAGATGCTCATCTGTCACTGATTTGGATATAACATTTGACCAAAAACTAACTTTCCGTTAGCATGTTCCGAAGAAAGCTTCTAAGGTATTGAAAGCATATGGTTTTGTAGTAAGGACTTGTAGAAGTTTTCACAACATCAAATCTATTAAAATGTTATATTTTACCTACGCTAGATCTAAGCTTGAGTATGACAGTATAATACGGAATCCATATTACAACTGTTATAATGTCATTATTGACGTAGATGCCTAAAATGTATCTCCCCTAAAACTGATGGCACATATCCTGAGAGGGGTATCAGTAACGAAGTACTATGTAGCCGTTTAGATATACTGACATTATAGCAGAGAAGAAGTTGCTCTTCATTAAATTTTGCATTCAGCTTGATTCACAATTTAATCCATTGTCCTCCTCTCTTAGAACAAATCAAACTTCATGTGTCATCTTTTGCAACCCGTGACCATATTGCTTTAATACCGCCTAGAGCAAGGACAAACATTCCACTGAAGTCTCCACTAAACGTTATGTGTTCTAATTTAAATCAGCTTGTATGTTACTGTGATGTATTTCCAACTACCATTAGTTTACTCATTAAAACAGCAACTTTATGTTTGGATTCTTGACGACTGCTGTTTTTGCCAATATATGTTTTTTTAAAGAAGCCTTTATTTCAATTTTCTCTGTCAGCAGCTGGATATTCTGTTTGTTGAAGACTACTGTTTTTGCGAAAAGATGTATTTTTAGGGAAGCCGTTATCACTGTCTACTGTGTACTTTGATTGTTTTTTTTCTTGCGAAAATATGTTTTTTTATAGACGTTTCTATTTCAAGTTCTGTGAGCCACCATATACTTTGATTGTTGAAGACTGCTTTTTTGTAACATGTTTTATTTAGGGAAGCCTTTGTTTCGATTACTTTGTCTGTGATTCATCTATTATTATTTTTTACTTCCCACACCGATAGGTGAGGGGAGTATTGTGATCGCGAAAATTTTCGATTTTGAGATAACACGCTTTTTGGGCGTTTTATGATGCCTACATAACGAAAATCCACGTCACTCATTTCCGTCGGTCTGTCTGTCGGTCTGTCTGTCGGTCTGTCGGTCTGTCGGTCTGTCGGTCTGTCTGTTGGCGTTTTTCTAGCCTCCTAATCTCAGTAACCGCTGCATAGATTTTGATGAAATTTAGGTAGTGATATGGTGTAGGGTCGTAGTAGGTAATGTTGCTACAATTTTGAAAATCGGTGCATAGGCGGCGGAGTAATTAGCAAAAAACGAAAAATTTCAAATATGCCTCAAACTTCGTTTTTATGTGTTTTAGGGGTTCCTGATCATTTTCTACTTTTTTTTGGGTGGGGGTGAAATTGGGGTGGTTGGGGGGGTGGGGGGTTGTAAATCTAAAAAAATTGTTGTACTTATAATGGGCTGTCTACTGACCTGAGATAGAAAGACCTAGCGGTATAATACACTTTTTTAGGTCCATCCGAACATTGCCTTTTGTACGAGTAAGACAGAAGGAATTCTGCCGGTGCGCCATCTAGTACCCGAAGGTGACGGCAACCAAAGAGAGAAACGCCACTAGAAGCAGTTTACCTCTCCTTGGTGGAACGACAAGGCTCGCTCGCTTTTTGCCACTAGAGGCGCGGATTTTGACGCACGCAGCGTGAAGCCGATATACGAGGGTTGCTCTATACCTCCGTCAATCCACCAGTACGCAGACAGCTGTTTCACGCTTATTAGCGATCATCAGTGCGCCATAGGTCGATTGACGAAAGTAGAGAGCATCAATTTTTCCATGTTTAATTCAGAATTCCTTCTGTCTTACTCGTACATCTTTCACATGTTTATTAAACATGGAAAAATTGATGCTCTCTACTTTCGTCAATCGACCTATGGCGCACTGATGATCGCTAATAAGCGTGAAACAGCTGTCTGCGTACTGGTGGATTGACGGAGGTATAGAGCAACCCTCGTATTGCCTTTTGTATTACAGGAACCAAGGGACTTAGAGAATTTTCCGATGTATACATACGAGTATTGCTTTAGATCGTTCTGTATTTTATAATGTAGAAACTACTGAATTGGTGTTAATGAAATTTCGGTACAGTATTACTACTTTGACAAGGATGGAAAACGCGTATTATTTTTAGAAATCGTCTCAGTGGCGGCGCAGCAATATTAAAAAAACTAAAAATATGAAAACAGCTCAAACTTCGTTTTTAGACGTTTTAGGGGTTCCTGATCATTTTATACCTTTTTTTGGGTGGGGGTGAAAATTGGGGTGGTTGGGGGGTGGGGGGTTGTAAAATTGAAAAATTTGTTGTATTCATAATAGACTGCCCACTGACCTATGAAGGAAGACCTAGCGACATAAATAACTTTTTTAGGTCTATCTGAACATTGCCTTATGCCTATTACAGAAACCAAAGAACTTAGAATTTTTTCCGATGTATGACATACGAGTATTGCTTTAGATCGTTCTGTATTTTATAATGTAGAAACTACTGAATTGGTGTTAATGAAATTTCGGTACAGTATTACTACTTTGACAAGGATGGAAAACGCGTATTATTTTTAGAAATCGTCTCAGTGGCGGCGCAGCAATATTAAAAAAACTAAAAATATGAAAACAGCTCAAACTTCGTTTTTAGACGTTTTAGGGGTTCCTGATCATTTTATACTGTTTTTTGGGTGGGGGTGAATTTAGGGTGGTTGGGGGGTGGGGGGTTGTAAAACTGGAAAATTTGTTGTATTCGTAATGGGGTGTCCATTGATATGCGAATAGAAAACCTAGCGGCATGGTACACTTTTTAGGTCCATCCGAACGTTGCATGCTTATTATAGAACCCACGGGACCACGAGTATTTGTGATGTATACGTACAAGTATTGTTTTAGATCGTTCTAGATTGCGTAACGTGAAAATTGTTCAATTGATTTTTAACGCATATTTCCTGAAGAGGGAGACGTAAGAAACTATTTACGAGGGTTGTTGTGTTGGATGTTTTTTTTTGCGGGCGGGTGGGCGATGATTTAGTTGCAAGGAGATTTCAGACTATAGCTTCATGGCCTTCATGCAATGGGAAATAATAAAATGGTATCATCGTTATGTGTGGGAAGTACTGAGTCAATCAACTTGACTCCATTTTTTTTATTTATATCAGGGTGTAATATTGTCTTATAAATGGAAGCCTGTTGGACAATAAATGCTATTATTATTATTATTAATTGAGATAGCAGCATTGGATTATAATTAAAAAAAACAAAATACCCCCAACTGCTTCGAACTTCTGTCTGTAATAAGTTTTCGTATTTCTTCCATAAGCTGGGTAAAGCTGGGCTGGTGTGGGGATGGGTGTCTTTGAAGACATACCTACCTGGAATATTAATCACTTCACTACTTTGGCAATCAGTCATTTCATCCCTCGAAAACCATCGGTTTAACAGTCCATGGATGGTACCAATTTGGTAAACATCATTGGAGACATTTACTATGGTTCCTAAGATATTTTTGGGATCCAGAGGTCCTCTATCTACTTTAGGAACTTCGATTGCTACGGTTTAACCCAGTTCAAGAGGTTTTAATTTCTTATTACTTACATTTAACATTTTCTGTGCAGCTCTTTTTTGGCCCACTACACATTCTTTTCTTTGGTTCTTGACTATTTCTTCATTTTTGCGTTCTGATTCACTTGTGAAATTAGGAGGACCTTCATAATATTGTCCACATCCCCTACATACACCATCAGCAATATATTGCTTATCAGAACTAACAGGTTTCTGCTGTGATATTTCAGGAGCTTTCTTCGCGAATTCCGTTGTAGCATCACCATCATTAATATATAATATTTGTACCGCAGCATTCGACTCAATGCCATCTGCGTTTAGTTCTCCTACTTCATAGGTAAGTACTATGCTGCCGTCAGTATTATTTATATCTAGCTCATCCGTAGTAACGTACATTTGTGGGCTATCTATGACATTATCTGGAGTTTTTGATAATAATTCATTATTTTCTATTGAAGGATCATCTGCAGAGCAAGCATATTCAGATACAGTGTTATTTAACACTGCTTCCAGATCGGCTTCAGTATTCAAGTTTTTAACAATTTCAGCCGGCAAATTAGTAGATAACAAGCCTACACGGAAATCCACCCCAAATAACGCTTTATATGGTGAACGTTTGATAATTCTGTGGTAGGAAGAATTTTTTTGCCATTGTACGAAATAGCAACCAAGTGACCGATTTGTTGAGTTGTTATCTCTCAACCAAGCTTTGAGCATGTTTTCTACATCTTGGTTTGATCTCTCGACACTTCCTTGACTTTGCGGATATCGCGGGCGTCCGTTGATAATTTTACAAGATGGCCATTTGGCAACCATTTCATGAATAATATGGTTCACAAACTCCCTGCCATTATCACTCTGCAAGACGATTGGCGCTCCAAACTCCAAGAAAATTTTCAGAAGTTCGTCGCATACATCCTTTGCACTCTTAGATTTTAAAGGTCTTAGATGAATGAATTTAGTCAGATGATCTTGATAGTTCATCAACCACTTGTATTCTTCATCAGGCGTTGACTGTAAATCTATAAGGTCGACTTGTCCGCGATGATTGAAATCTTTGGATAAAATAGGTTTGACTACTAATCCTTTTTTGGTAACTGCTCCTTCTCAGCACATGTTGTGCAGGATCTGACAAATATTTCCACTGCTGGTCTGGGAATGGCATATTTTGGTTTCAATGCCATTAACATTTTATCGCGGCCTCCGTGGCCAGTAGCAATATGAATGTCGACTAATTTGTCGTAAAACTCTTCGTAAGCAATTAGAACGTTATGTCATCCTTTTCTGCTGTCCTTTTTTTGATAACTTTCCTTATTCCTCCGATTTCAATGGTCTCGTAAACTCGTGAAAAATACAGCTGATTATTATTTCTTCTAATACCTTTATCTGTTGCTCCACGCGAACTAATCAAAGTATCAGTAGCTTCTTTTATTTTCTCTAGTGTCCAAGGCTTTTTGCAACTCTTTTCGTGTTCTGAAATAAAATACGTTCATAAAAAATCTCGAAGCGCACTTTACCCACCAGGAAATTAAAATCAAGCAAAGAAGTGTAAACTACATGATTACAATACAATAAATTATAATTACAATAAATTGTAGTTTGAAAACCTAAGAAACTCGCTTTTTGAATTTGCCAAAACAACTCTCCCTATTAAACCTTTTTTTAATTTTAAGGTTATGGTAGGTAATATTTCTCTATAACAATCTCTCACCTTTATAAAACTTTTCAAGTTCCTTATAATAGTTGTCTTTGTGAACAAATACACCTTGCGAGTCATCACTCATTTTCAATGCAATGATTTGCATTAATATTGCACAGAGAAACTGAACAGTAAGTCACAAGTCACAACAACAACACCTGTGAACAACACACAATTAGCCTGAAAAGCCGTCCGTCGTATTACAGTACGACGAGGATAACCAATCAGAATCGAGAGTAATCGCGCGCTTTAGACTTTTGACAATAAGCCTAATAAGCAACAGGCGTATCATAATACGCCTTAAATTGTCAGTCAAATAGTAAGTTCCTTGATTATTTCGGTGATATTGCAATACGTCTAGTCGTATTGAAAAAGCCTAGGCGTATTATAGTATGACTGATTTTACAATAAGACTGCGACATATACATACATATTATACTGTTATATATATCCACGTTTCGCTGTTAGCTCAGATTTTTTAGGTGCTAAATGTACTTATTTTTTTAAAGGGAGGGAAGTGGAGTCACTTAGCTTCGCCCGCGGTGCAATCACCCCCACATCAGAATATTTCCGGGAAACTAGAAATAGGTTCCCGAAAATAGGCGGCGCCAAATGGCCTCACGGTTCATGTTCCGTCGCTGGGCCGATGTTCCCGGTTACCGACAAGTGACAAATTGAATAGATTTGAAGTTGAAAATGCTCAATGGCTCTTCCAGGATCAAAAGATTCCGGAGATAAAATACCTGGCCGTTCGGATCTCCTGGTGCCAGGTGGTCCGGGTGGAACATTAAGCGAAGTTCGTTTAAAAAATTTCGCTGCCACTCCTCATCAGGCTATCAACACAAGCCGTCCTTCGCAGCAACTTCGCACTGACGACAGGCCCGAAGGCCAGAGAAACGTGTTCAGAGCTGATTTTACAAATATACGAGGTCTTGCCTCCAACATAAACTCTGTCCATCAACATCTTCAGACAGAGAAGCCACACATTCTGGCTCTTACGGAAACTCAAGTCGGCTCTTCAACAATGGATAATTGCTTCAGATATCCCGGCTACGACTAATACACCCGATTTAGACGTAGGTTTGGCGTATGCGTGTACGTTAAATCTGGGCTTTCTTGTCATCGAGAGGAAGAGCTCGAACTGGAAGGATTTGACATCATATGGCTTAAAATATCCTTCCAAAATAATTCCAAATTCATATGCTCCATCTATAGGCCACCAAGTAGTAACAACTGCAAAGAGCTCTTCGAGAAGCTTTCAGCCACTGTGGACGTGCTGCAGTCAGGTCATCCTAATTCAGAGATAGTCTTTCTGGGCGACTTCAACGTTCACAACTCATACTGGCTCAAACACTCAAACAAAACGGACGACGAGGGACGTGAAGCTGAAGCCTTTGCTATTAGCTGCGGCTTGGAGCAGATAGTTAAAGAACCAACAAGAATCCCCAACCGCCACGGAGATTTTGCCAGTCTGCTGGACCTATACCTAATAACTACCCCAACAATTTACACAGTGAAAGTAACCGCTCCACTAGGATCGTCTGACCATAACACCGTCTCAACACTACGCAGGATGCATTCTCCAGATCCCCATCATACAATGCCTCGCCGTGTCTGGCATTACGGATCAGCAAAGTGGGACGACCTAAGGGAATACTACCAGTCCTTTCCCTGGCACGACGTCTACTTCAAGTCACGAGACCCATCAGCTTGCGCGCAAGAAATAACAGAGGTAATAATGTCCGGCATGGAGGCCTACATTCCACATGTCGTCAAGCGTCCCTCCAAAAACAGCGTTGTAGAGATGCAGTTACCTCTAAAAACCAACACTACAAGGAATGGAGGAAAAATCCAAACGCCGAGAACCACCGAAGTTTTATCGACGCCAGAAGCCACTGTAAACGCGTGATTGACAACTGCAAGGAGGAACACATCCAAAAAATTAAGGACAAGCTCCTCTCATGTCCTAGTTCGTCCAGAACATTCTGGTCTGTAGCTAAGGCTGTTAGTCAGAACTTTTCCCATTCCTGAATACCACCCTTGACCAGAGAGGACAAGTCCATCGCTTCTGCTCCTAAAGAAAAAGCAGACATCTTAGGGAGGCTTTTCGCAGCCAATTCTACTGTAGACTTCCAAGGAAGCAATCCGACCACCAACATAAACGTAAACTCGAGAATGGCAGAGGTCAAATTTCAACATCGGGATGTAAAAAGCATCCTCCAGAAGCTAAACACGAAGAAAGCTACTAGTCCCGACCAAATTCCAGCCATTGTCCTTAAACGCTGTGCCGCGGAGCTTGCAACTATTCTTTGCAAGCTCTTCAAACTATCATATCAGCAAGGCGTGTTTCCCGCTTCATGGAAAATTGGCTGCGTACAACCCATCCCTACGAAAGGCAAAAAAACCGATCCTACAAACTACAGTCCTGTGGCTCTTCTCAGCATCATGTCCAAGGTTATGGAGACTGTCATTAACACACAGATCCCGAAATACCTGGACAATAATAACATCATAAATGATCGCCAGTATGACTTCCGTAAGCACAGGTCTACGGGTGACCTTCTGGCCTATGTCACTCACTTGTAGAACAAAGCCATTGAAAACCATGGCGAATCCCGTGTTGTTGCGCTTGACATATCGGAAGCCTTCGACAGAGTGTGGCATGAGGGACTTCTAGTCAAGCTTGCTGCTTATGGACTACCACCTGGCCTGCGCCAGTGGCTGAACAGCTTTTTGAATGACCGATCTCTGTTCGTTGTAGTCGAAGGCTGTTCATCAGATGTATTTTCAATAAACGCCGGTGTTCCTCAGGGATCTGTTTTATCTCCTACACTGTTCCTACTGTACATCAACGAGCTGTTGGAAATAACATCCAATCCAATCTACAGCTTCGCAGACGACAGTACATTGATATCGTGCATGGAACCAGGCAAGCCACTATCATCCCAGGAGACGGTATGTCGACGACAGCAGCATGCCTCACAGATCAACGTAGATATCAAAAAAATTGTCGAGTGGGGATTAGTAAATAAAGTACAGTTCAACGTACAAAAAACCCAGGCAACAACACTTACAAAGAAGTCTCACACTTGCTTACCAACATTGGAAATGGAGGGTCACCCCATAGACGAGTCACCTTCCGTCAAGCTTTTGGGGGTCAACATCAACAACAACATGTCATGGCACGACCACGTCGTCAGTATTGCTAAAACGGCATCCCAGAAGCTTGGAGTATTGTTCCGCTGTAGGAAGCTGTACACACCAGAGCAACTACTGCTGCTCTACAAGGCACAGATCCGACCACCTCTGGAGTATTGCTCCCATGTGTGGGGATGCGCTCCCAAGCACTCTCTAAAGCTTCTGGACACCATCCAGAAGAGAGCAATTAGACTAATCGATACGCCTAACCTCACAAAGGACCTCCATAGCCTGGAACATCGAAGAAGGGTGGCTGACCTGTCCCTGTTCTACAGATTCTATCACGGAAGATGTTCGAGTCAGCTCTCCCAGGTAATAACAGCAAAGGCCGCCCGAGCGAGGAACACTAGAGAGGCTCTGCGAGCTCACCCTTACCAGGTCGAGGTCCCTACTCCACGAACCAGTCTCCTCCAGCATTCCTTTTTTTGGAGAACTTCGATGCTGTGGAACGAGCTGCCAGGGAATTTGTTTCCCGCCGGCTACAACCTGCAGCGCTTCAAATCTAACGTGCACCGACACTTATCGTCTCGCAGCGCTTCTACAGCGACATAGGCTTTTAGCCTTTGCGGGAGGCTGACCACAAAAAAATAATAATATGGGGTAAATGTAAAAATAGCCTTAAGCTACATTTCGCCCAAATAATGTCGATAAAAATAAAAAAAAAACAAAAATAAAAGAGGTTCCTTGGACCCAAAAAAT
Organism: Callosobruchus maculatus; assembly: GCA_951848785.1. Classification (NCBI taxonomy): domain Eukaryota; kingdom Metazoa; phylum Arthropoda; class Insecta; order Coleoptera; family Chrysomelidae; genus Callosobruchus; species Callosobruchus maculatus. Next base: position 11,204,877 of record CATOUR010000054.1, on the reverse strand, counting down.
ATTTCATTGAAGCATTCAGTGTAACGTATTAGGCACCAAAAGTTAAAAGTCAATTGTATCAATTTGTTGTACATGGGCTAAGCTAAATAAAATTGCTCGTTAAGTTCCAGCCTGCAAGCGCGAGCTTAGGTGGGATTAAAGATTACATACTCGGGAAAACCATCAGTTGATAGACTGTTCCAGACTGGCTAGAAATAAAGGTACAGTACTGTCGTCTAGTCTTAGATATATGAATGAAAATCGCGTCAAACATTCCAGTGCATGGGAGAAGCCTCCAAAAGGACATTAGTAGGAAAATGTGTTGTTTTGGGCGCTTGATACAGTTCAACATAATGTTAGACATCAAATGTGACGATATCTTGTGCCCTAGTAGTGAAGGTTTCCAAGATTACTTAACACAAAAAGGCCCTTCAGATCTTCAACTCTACCACCAACCTACTGTTCTATATGTTTGTTCACTAACTGCTAATCAAGACTAGCTTTGATATTATGGTATTTTACTATTAACTTGATCTATTAAAATATTGAATCCTCAGCACATCCACCATTTATCAAATCGTTTTAAGTCCTTATATTTTTTTAAGATGTGGTTGGAATATATCAGATAACTAAATGAAACTAGAGAACTTAACGATTTTGAAAGATTTAGCAAATATTTAAACAACAAAGAAACGCAAATAACATTGGGCAGCTGAAACTCTATTATTGATAACTAATTCTCTATTAAATCATGAGGCACATCCACCATTTTCGGGCAGTTAATAAAAATTCCTAAAAATCCTTTCAATCCATAATGTAAAAAGCATGAAATCAACTAAAACTAGGTAAATGAACAATTTTACAAAGGGTAGCAAATATTTCGAGAACAATTAAGCTCTCTATTCTCTGAGACACATATTAGACATAATATGGTATTTTATTAACAAGTAAAATCAGTCTATCAATTCACGAGGCACATCCACCAATTTTTCTCCTCGTTCAACATGTTTTTTCGATACCAAATACATCACGTAATTAACTGAAACCACTAAAACTATATTGTATGATTCAGAAAATATTTAAAAGAAAATTCACGTTTCACCCAAAGAACATTTTTCTTTGAAATGTTCAATACCACAGCCAAACACAGAAATATTCGACATTGATACCATTTTGAGAAACTAAGATTATGGGGTAGTTTCTCCAGTGATTTGGACGCACAGTGTATTAGCAATATTTTGAGCAAGATATGATTCCCTTAAAACGAAAATAAAAATGAGGATTATTTTATTTTTTTCAATATTTATTTTTTTTATAAAGTATTGTAACTTTTCACCTACTTATGATGTTATTAAATTAGTGTAAGCGTATTGAACTATAACTGGCACAGTCTGAACAGTTGTCGCCTAAGTATTGTAAGGTTAGGTTGCAAGTGAGTGAGGCGATTATATTTCCTTCCGCTGCGACTCTATTGTGACTATTGTGGCTCACACCTACTTGGAGTTTATCGTACAATTCACGCCTCTTGATGAAGGCTATGGTCGTGATGGGCGAAACCTCCTTGAAGTCAAAAAGTTTTAGTTGGGCAAGTCCAAAGGTCTAGAACCTAGCTCTATCTGATACTGGTCTAGAGCACAGAATATGATCCGCTGCTTCGTCCTCCACATAGCATAAGTGACAGTCTGTCGTTTGTCCCCCAGCTTCCGCATGTGGCTCCTCATACGACAATGCGGAGATTATTCCTGTTCCATTCTATGCATTCTATGCTTTCGGAGTGCCTAATTAGAGTGGTATCGTATTCGAGTGCAGTAGATCTGGTGTATTTCGCCAGCGCAGGAGTTCTTTCCTCTCTTCTGCCCAATCTGAGATGATTCTATTAGCGGTGCTTTTTGCAATACCTGAAAGTGGCTCTGGTCCTATAAACACAGCTCATACAAGCATGGTGGGCAATACATTGCCTTCCACTCCGCTATGACCTGGAACCTAAATTAAAGTTCTTTGTTCCTTGTTTCAAGTTTGTTGAGGAGATGTATACAGTTCCATACAAGTCTTGATTTAACCTGTTTGAAGCTCACTGCTTTTAGAGCAGCCTGGCTGTCTGAAAAGATTTGTATAGATTTGATGGTCAGGGGCCTTTTAATCAGTTCTCTGACTACCGGCTATCATTTTTGTTTGGAAGACCATGGTACATTTTCCAAGGTACCGTCCTAGTATGAGTCCTAGTGGTAATGTGCAAAGACCTTTACTGGACTATACTCTGATGTCAGAGTTTTTAGCAAGAAAAAATATATAGGACCAGTATGGTTACAACGCCAGGTCAGTAGTCCTTTGTAAGACTGTGAACTCAATTTTATCACATCTAAGTGTTATTACGTTTTACCCATACGTATTAACATTTTCTGTATAGGTATGTTGTAACACCTTTACTGCTTTCAAACGGCATTAGCTATTACTGTCAGGTAATACTGCTCACTGAAGTGCTACATAGTAATCCATATAATATCTAATAAATTCATTGTATCTCATGGCAACATCATCTTCCCTCATCACAGAATACACCAAGTTACAGACAGGACCGTGTATCGCAGCAGTTCAGTGAAGCTCAAACGCAAGGCTAGCAATAAAGCTGATAACAGGTTTAGGGGGACAAAACTTGAATGGATGCAATGTTAGAGCGGATAATCTGTTTATTGTTGAGGGCCGCCATTGCGAAACGGATTAGGATTTATTCTTAACACCAGAAGGGTTGTCGGTATACGAGCACCACAGACGGTTATTAATTCCACCTATTGTGGGTTAGGCTATACAACATACAGCATTAAACATCCGTGTGGAAAGCAAATTCGATTGGATTGGTCGACTACGTAAAGACTGCACTACTTCTTCAGCGAGGTTTGGTTCGATCTTTTGAACAATAATGAGAACGAAAAATAATTTGACAGATCATTTTACCTGTGTTACGTTTGCATAATCTATTATGCTGAATTCTACGTATGTCAGCAGTCGAGCGTCAGATATCAGGATCTGGAAATAACAACCGTATCTTATAGCTTAATGTTCTATCAAGCACCAGACATGATGTAGAATCTCAAAGCCCAAACCGTCAGTTTATGTGTTTGTACGTTGTGACTTTTTTAGTATTTGTTATTACTCCATAATTGCTAATCCCCAATTTTGTACCATGACAGAAACTTTGCATTAACATGTTCATCTTTGTGTACACATACATACACCCTGTTACCCGATACATTAAACCGAGCTTTAAACTGTCAGCCGTGTCAACAGCGAATAGCTGTTCGGCTAGTGATAACTAAAAATACCCCAAATTGAGACTTGACGTTCAACGTTAAGCTTTGAAGGAATACAGGGCTGTACTGAGTACTGGTAATGATGAGTAATTGACACTGGTAACGTTTTCGTCTATGCTTATTTTATATTTTCTCGGAACATCCGGCGTTTCTTTCAGTATATCAGTATGGCTGGTCTGAATAGATATTGAAGCGATTTCTTGTTCACAAAAATAGTCATTACTTCTTGGCAATAAGACATTCAGTAAAAATATTACTGATACGGTCCTGATCGCGGGACTTCCAATCAACAGCACTAGTAAAAAATTAAATTTGAGATATACTTCTCCATCAGCTGATACCTATCAAATAGACGCCAAGCCAGAAAGTATCAGGTAACAGAGTATACATACAATGGTTGCATTCAGCAGAAAGATCGGGAGCCGCTACTTTTGTAGCTGCTACATCCCAACAGTTGCCGTTCTGCTGAAAAGCATTAGTTTATTTGTACGACTGTCAAATGAGTGGTCACATTTGAGGTTATTAAAAATAAAAAGGTACGTCAAATTGTATCAAAGTTTTGGACTGTGTAAGTAGTGTGGACTTTTTCTTTTAAATATGACAGCATAATCTATAACACAAGTGTCATAAACATGTAACACTCACAAGGTCAGAAGTAGCTTATTCCGCTCCGCTCCAAGTGAGCGTACTTTTCTATCGCTACAAAAAATGGCGACCGCTGGAGCGGTAGCTGCTAGCTAGCGCACGCGTTCGGCAGAAAATTTGGTAGCTGCTCCGCAACTGTTGAGTCTGCTGAATGCACCCAATGTTACGCTAAAATGTCAAAATTTTGTATCTAAGGAAGCTACAGTAACAATTTAAAATTTGTGAGAAGAATTTGTTGTGATGAGCTCCTGCAATACAACTATATGTTACCTATCAGGGAGTGGACAGCTAGGGTTGAGGAAAAAGAGACCAGCGAATCCAACACACAGCAAAATTCATCGTTTATGGGTTAATATCTTATACAAGGTGATACCTTCTTCGGTCAAAATCCTGTTCATTTGCTTTGTACAGAAAATGAATGGCAAATAAGGTATACTATACTATACTACCACGAGATTCAGAGACTATGCCGGAAAGATAAGAACTCTTATATACAGCAATTGTGCCAGAAAATAGAGATACATGCCAACACTAACCATCCTAAAGAGATGTTTTTTAAGGTCAAATCCCTCAGTCGGGATTTTAAACCCAAATCTTGGCCTGTTAAAAATCACGAGGGACAGCTAATTACCAACTTGCATGAGGTTATTGAGGTATGGCGAAATTATTGCGAAAATCTGTACCATGAGGATGGCCCTCAGGCCCTCTCATTGGATATTGAATATGAATCGGATATTCTCTTGTCTAAAGTGGAACGTGCCCTCAACAAGTCATCCAACTAGTGCAAAACACGTGTCAGCACCATCCGTCGCCGTCGTTGTTTTACTATGCGCGCTAGCCAGTTATGTAATTTGATAGTCGTGCTGTCAATTTAACAAAAGTATGCTTCTAGGAAATTGTGCACTACTCTGGCAATTTTAGGATCCCTAGTGATTTTCCCGAAAGAAATGAGACCAAAAAAGATGTATACCTTTTGTAATTTTCACATTAACTTTATACTAATTTGTGAGTGATCTAAAAAATGCTTTCGGAAAAGGTACGAAAGTATTCTGAATTACTCCTAACTGCATTTTCCTATTTTTGCATTCCGCATAGCGAAACAAGTTTTTAGCATTCTTCCCCTAATGAAACTAGGTTTGTATTTTTTCGGGTGGTCTGTTTTCTAGCGCATTTCAGCGAAGGAATATATTAGCTACTCCCTAGCAGCAGAAGTGCGTGAAGGCAGTGCCATGTTTTGAGTTTACAACGCATATTAAATGCGGAGCAATTCATTTTAGGGATCCGCCCAAGCGGTGTTCTCGTTTATTAAAAAATTAAAAAACCGACCGCCGGGTAACACGCACACTGAGGTAGAAAACAATGAATAATATACTGTGGAAACACGCTGTATTTTCGTTGTAGCAAAATGGGAGCGGAAAAATTTATTAACCACTTGGCCGGCTGATAACAAGTGGGCGTGTCTACATGAATTCGGCTGTCGTCCGAGGCACGCATACGTTAAATTCATATTTTTGTAGAACAGCAAATATGGACAATAGTAACAAGAGTGCTTGAGAGTTGTTTTTTATGGGTTTCGGTCAACGATTGAAACTATAACTCTCCTTCACTATGTTTCGGCTTATTTTAGTCTAAACCATCTTCAGGCGTCTATGATTGAATAGGAAATGATCTGTATATAATAAAAATAAGAATAAAAATACAAAAAAACAAAAAAAAACAATTAAATAAAATAATTATAAATCACTAAGTTTATGTTTAAAAGTTTTATATACAGTGTGGTCCAAAGAGTGTGCAACAAATGGGATTTTTTTTTATTAGCGGCACAATCAAAAATCCAATATTGCCAAAAGTTGGTGCATGTCCGATAACTAATTTAGGTGCACTTAGAATGGTTCCAAGTTCATCAGTATACGGGGTGAATCAAAAAATATAAAAATTGTACAAGAGGAAAGTACCCTTATTATCAAAAATTCAGCAAAATGTTATGACAAAAGTTGTTTAGAATTAAGAGCTATGCCTAAATACCAAAACCTGGCCTCCTCTGAGAAAAAAAAAATTTGAAAAAAGTGCAATAACTCTCCCAAAAATTTTTTTTTTTTAGTAAAACTGTTTGATACACTAATTGAAATTGAATTAATTTTGTATAACTTTATTTAAATTCAAGCATTTTTGTGAAATTTACCTGAGGTTAAAATTTTTTTTGGAATCACAAGCTAAATGTTTGTTGCAAGGATATTAAATATGGCTTTATAATTTCGGGAAAAATCTTTTTACTAAGGCAAGAGATTGCTTATAATTACATGCATATCAGAATAACTCTCAATAAAACCGCAAACCTTTTATTAATTTTTTATTTCTAAACATGTATTTAAATTAATCCACAAACATGAAATCTTACTAAAAAAATCATGGATACCCATGAAGGAAACAAAGCGTGGAAACAAAGTGAACTGTTAATGGACATGTCATAACCGTATTTTACCATAAGTGAAAAATTGAAAGCTAAAATGAAAAAATATGTGAAAAGTAGAAACAAAAGAAAAACATAGTTAAGAACCATAAAATAATTATCGGCTCGTCTCGGTATGTCCACCTTCTCGTTCAATGCACTTAATTGTCCTGTTATAAAATTCGCTAAGAGTAGATCGTAAAACATTTCCCGGTATATTCCGGCAATGTACTCGTATTGAGTTTTCAAGCTCCTCGAGATTGTTAAAGGGTCTATCCTTATACACTTTTTGTTTTAGATAGCCCCATAAGAAAAAATCTAATGGGGTAAGGTCCGGTGAACGAGGAGGCCACCGAGGATTAGTACTTCGTCCTAACCATTTATTTCCAAATTCCCCATTTAACCATTCAGTAATGACTATGGCTGAATGGGCCGGACATCCGTCATGTATAAACCACAACTGATTCCGTTCTTGCAAATTTAAATTGTCTAAAAAGTCAATTAGTTCGTTTTCTAAAAACTGTAAATAAGTGTTACCAGTTAGGTTTTCGCGAAAAAAAAGGTCCAATTAATTGATTGTTCATTATGCCGCACCACACATTTGTTTTCTGATAATACTGGTTTTTATTAGCAATAACGAAATTTAGATTTTCATCCGACCACCATCGATAATTTTGGGACGAAACAACCCCATTTGTTGTAAAGGTGGATTCATCCCCAAAAAGAATGTGCCTGTGGAAGTCTTGCTGACCTTCTATTTCGCCTTGAATCCACATGCAAAAATCGAACCGCAAATCATAATCTCGTTCTTGGAGAGTACAGATGAACATAGGCTTGTAAGCATGATATTTATTTTTCTTGAGTATTCTCTTCACGCTTGTTTTCTTCACACCCGTATAGGCGGAAATCTCTTGGGTAGATCGTCGTGGATTTTCGACAACTGCCTGAAGTACCTCCAATTGATTTTCTTCGGTACATACGGTTTTAACATGTTCATGTTTATAATTGTAGTTTAGAGACCCAGTTTCTTTAAAATTAACCAAAATTCAGCTTACTGTTGAATAATGAACCTGTTTATCTGGATGCCGTTCATTGAAAATATCTGCTGCTTCTCGAACTGTTTTGTAGTGGTCACCACATATTAAAACCAATTCCGCCCTCTCGGGTAACGTTAACTGTTTGGGAGGAGGCATTTTAGGTACGTAAAAAGACAATAACCGAGCAATAATTTTACAATATTGCAAGAAAGTGAGACTAATGTCATCAAACTGTCATAATGTTTACTTAGAACCCACATTTGTTTCTTTTTCCATGGGTATCCATGATATTTTTTGCAAGATTTCATGTTTGTGGATTAATTTAAATACATGTTTAGAAATAAAAAATTAATAAAAGGTTTGCGGTTTTATTCAGAGTTATTCTGATATGCATGTAATTATAAGCAACCTCTTGCCTTAGTAAAAAGATTTTTGCCGAAATTATAAAGCCATATTTAATATCCTTGCAACAAACATTTAGCTTGTGATTCCCAAAAAAATTTTAACCTCAGGTAAATTTCACAAAAATGCTTGAATTTAAATAAAGCTCTACAAAATTAATTCAATTTCAATTAGTGTATCAAACAGTTTTACTAAAAAAAAAAAACCAACCAGAGCCAGAGCCAGAGACCACGCTATCCTACCTCGGTTCATTTTAACCTCTCAAAAAAAAGTAGATACTGATTAGACATTCCTAGAGCACTTAAAAGCAAACATCGGATGGCTATTATATTGTACTGTCTCTTATTTGATTTAGTTTCACCGCCACTAACACAATTTGCAAAAATCATAGATTTTATCGATCTCCACCATGGCTGGCGTATGGTTCAGAAATTTCATTGTTATTAGTTTAGTGATGAGATATATACATTAAATAATTATCTATAACAATATTTTTTTCTAAGGTAGGGCAGCATTCGGATAAAGCTGGTGGATGATTCCGATTCAGCATTAAGGGGCCTGGATACACACATTGATACATACGTATTTGCCATGTAAAACACGGACTCACAATTTCTCGCATAACCCACTCTATTTTGAAACTACATATATAATATTTCAGAAGGCGATAGCTAAGACCTTAGTGAATGACAGCTATTTTCGATTTTCTCAAAAAGTTTTTTAATGTGCAAAAAACTCGCAATGCAAAATCATACATTCTATAAATGTCTGTCATTTAACAACCAAACACGATATCAAAAAAGGCTATATAGTTGCACAAGCGCAAGCTTTCTACTTCAGTTTGCTCTTTGAGTCATTACTGTAAGTTTACAGGTAACGTCAGGAGCTTGGAAATGCGAAATTCATTTTTATGGTGACCTTTGGACCTTGCCTTTGGACCTTTTGACCTTACCTTTGGATTTTTGGACTTATCTCCCCTCATCTTAGACACACACACTGGAGAAAGGGAACAGGCGGCCGCGCCTCCTCGCTAACACGGGAATACGTCTTTTCTTGGATTCTCAATTTCGCGCGTTATACCCTAGACCCTTAAGGAGTGCAATAGGTTGCATTAATAAATAAGTATATATTTTTTACAGCTTTCAGCCAGAAAGAGCCATTGTGAAAAAACTAGACCACTTACACAGTCTGAGCTTGAAGAGGTAATAAATAATCATGTAGTAGAGCGACATTTTGTTTTGTCTAGGTTCTGACATTAGATTTTCCTATTAACTATTTTTTAGTTATTTATTATTCCCACTAAAACTAAACTAGAATCCCTTCTTCATTCTTGCTGAAGACTTTGGAAAGGCTAATTGATATGCACCTAAAATATGGACCTCTGGATATGTGCGATTCATACTTACCAGTTTGCTTATCAGGCTGGTAGGTCGGCTGAACTTGCCCTTCACCAGCTAGTCTGTAGGCTGAAGAAGGCGTTGGAAAAAATGAAGTGGCCTTGGTAGCTTTCCTAGACATTGAGGTTGCGTTTAATTACACCACTTCCGATTCGATAAGGTATGCCTTAGAGAGGCTTGAGGTGAGGTCCTCCCTCGTGAAATGGATCCTATCCACCTTAGAGGGTCGAGTGGCTACTGCTACGCTGTACGACATTTCGCACACCGTTGAAGTAGCGCGGGGCTGCCCGCAAGGCGGATATTCTCTCCCTTATTGTGGTGGTGAATGTACTTTTGGTCTGATCTACATAGGTGCTTAGGTGCAGGCCTATGCAGATGACTTTAGCATAGTAGTCAGGGGTCGATTCATGAGCACAGTTCCAGACAGAATGAAAGGCGCTTTGCGCATTGTGGAATCGTGGTGCAACGAGGCAGATCTATCGGTTAATGCCGAGTAGTCCGAGCTGTATAATATGTTTACTAGAAGAAGGGAACTGGATGGATATATGGGACCAATCTTCTTTGGAACATCACTTACACCCGTATGCACCGTTTGGCGATTCTAATCTTAGTTCCCTAATCGCGTTTTGCTAATCTTTGGCATCTAGCCATGCACCGTCAAGAGATTGTCTAATCCAGATTGGAGATACGGCAAGGTTGTGTTCGCAAGGTTGTTTTGACAGTGACAGTGTCAAAACTGTCAGTTTGCGATGCATAGCAAACTAGTAATTTAATCCAGGTTTACGTAACTAATCGCGCAATTGACTTACGGTGCATACGGGTGTTAAACGTTTCCAATCAGTAAAATATCTAGGCATCATTCTAGACCCGAAGCTGAATTGGAGGCAAAATGTTTGTAGAATATAAAGCCAATAAGGCACGTAATTCGTTATGAGCATGCAGAAGGGTTGTAGGAGCGCATTGAGGCTTGACCCCCAAGGCGATGTTCTGGTTCTATACTACAATCGTAAGACCGTTCTTATTGTATGAGTCACTGGTATGGTGACTATGTGTCAGGATGGAAGCAATCAAAACAAACAAATAAATTGCTAAATAAAATTAAACGCTTGGCTTGTGTTAGTGCAACACCTACAGTACGCACGACACTGTTGAGCATGCTAGAAGCACTGCTGGATCTCCCCCCATTCGAATTAGTAGTTCAAGAGGAGACAAGGGCATCTACATTCCAATTGTGGAGTCAAGGCAGTTGGTCCTTTACAAATACTGGCAGGGGACACTCTGCCATCCTTTTTGGAGCTGCTAAGGGATGACCCTATATTACATACGAGGGGTGATATAATTTCTCCTACATATCGCTTTGACTGCAAATGTACGGTGAAGTATCCTACAAGGGAAGAGTGGGGGCCAAGCGGCAGACGGCCATTTGAGGGGAGAGGGCCAGTCTGGTATACGCACAGCTAACTTACCAACGAAGGCTCCGGCGCTGGGGTCTATGGGTCGAAAACAAAGCTCTCCGTCTCTCTTGGAGGTTACACCCCGGTATTCCAATCAGATACATATGCGGTTTTAGCTTGTGCCTTTCGTAATCACGAAATTCGGGGGCCTAGCAGGCCGATCACCATCTGCTCTGACATCCAGGTAGTATTGAAATCATTAAGTGCTTGTAGGTTTACATCAAGGCTCGTTTTGGAATGTAGAAATGTCTTGGATGACTATTTGGCACGACATCAGGTGTCACTTATATGGATGACGAGGCTGGAGTTGGTGGCAATGAAATGGGGGACGCGCTCGCAAGGCGAGGATTCAGAAGTAATTTCTTGGGTCCTGAGTCAGCTTTGGGGCTGGCAGTAGGTACTATTAGAAGGATATTAAGAAGAATCTCTGGACATCTCCGTCAAGCTGGAGAACTTATTCTAGGACCTGTGGCCAAGTTGGGGTGGTTTTGTCTCTCACTCGACAGAAGCCGGCTAAGGCTACTTGTTAGCCTGCTATCCGGCCACATCACCTTCAAACGTCAGTTGTATGTGATGGAGGTAGCAAGTAATCTGACGTGTACACGCTTTGGTGAGGAGGAACAATCCTTGACACACATTTTATGTCGCTGTGAAGCCCTTGGTATCACAGGCATACTATTCTCGGTTCAAGGGTTCCTGAACCTGAGGATATAAGATAGGCAGGACCCAAGGCCATCCCCACCTGGCATTGGGACTAGGGTAAGGAGAGGTGCGAAAGGTCCCGTTTGTAGGCCTATGCACTGGTAGTCCTAGTCACCAGAAAGCCTCTCTCCCTCTTCCATTCATTGCCACTGAAACTATTGAAAAATAGTTTATAGTGTATATCTTTTAAGAATATCCGAAAATATCTATAAAAACTCATTACACATTTGGGGTCTCTAAAGAAACCCGCAACAGCATTTGAAAGTCATAAGCATTCAAAGCTTCACCCATCAGATATGAAAGTTGCTTGACTGTAGTCGGCATGTATAGATAACAGCTTGTTAGGGATGATAGTACAGCACAACTTCAATGCTCTTACTAGCGGTATCATAAATTTATCTTCTTGACCCGGACTCCTAAGGATTCTTGAACGCGGTTATGGATCGCTTGTCAGCCATTTCGACATGTACGAGTATTACATCATCGTCAGTAGACACTTAATACTAGGTACCCTTATTTTTTATGTAACATACAAATAGTCAAGATCCAACATTTTCTTCTTTTGTTTAATAACATGCTGGACTACTTTTCGCCAGTTTTCTGGTGTTACTTCCTTAATGCCTTCATCAAACAGTTGCTTAAGGTCTTTGAATATCGTGTTATGTCGTTACAAATCCTTTCACTTGCGCCCATATAAGTTCTATGGGGTTTAGTTCGCACTGATATGGCGGTGTACGCATCACAGTTAACCATGTTTTTCTGCAATATCTTTGTGATGTTTCTGTAAATATTTTATTTAAAATAGTTCCTTCTTATCTTAAAATTCAATATTTTTGGAGGTTAACCGGTCGATAGCTTCTTGTTCCATAATTACCACTGAATCAGCCGGAGAATATCTCATCATTTCACTAAAATAGCCTTCAAGAACATCGAATTCATATCCTCGTGGTAATCTACCGTATGTGGTGATTGGAAGGTTAACAAACCTTTTCTAAGAAAACGTTTTACGCTTCCAGTATGGAAGGTATGTCCGTTTTAATTACTCTATGAATTTTTGAAACGCACTATGGTCATATCGTATAAGATTATAAGAGAGATAAGCTACCCTTCCCAATCATTGATTCACCCCATACACAAAACAGATAAGTACACTTTCCTCAAAGTGGGTCAATGGTGGAATAACGGTTTTGTTACTGAAAACTACCTAACCTGCTTTTCTGACTGGTATATCTAGTTTATATTAACTGAAGAATAATCTGGCGTGCATTCCACAAAATAGAGGAAAAACGAGAAACGTAGCTCTCCCCGGTTATAAATCACACGAGTAAATTACACTAGGACACCGCTCCAGCTCCACACAAATACAGTTTTTAATCAAAAAACCACATAATTTAATCTTAAATTCTAATCAGCGCGCACTGTCCCCGTACAACAAACTCTTTTTTAATCCGACGAGCGAAAATTTGCATCCAATTTTAATTCTATTAAGCGTTTTTACCTCCGCAACTTTCCAGACAGAAAAACTTCCCAACTTCTCGCTGGTTAATTGAATCCAGCGTCAATCTTTTGGACGGAATGTCGCACACAAAAACACCACCGAGTTCATACAGATGATGGCAACAGCTGGCTTAGTAATTAAAAAAACCAATTGACTAGTCCCCATATAAAATTAATAAAGAGCTATCTCAGTTTTTTAATCATTTACAACCATCTTATTCAAACTTTAGTTACGAGTCGTAAAAGTAATTCTTAACATAAGCTGAAAATAATAATGAACGAATGAGACTGGTATTATTATGAAAATGACTTGGGTTCTCCACCCTTGTGCAATATTTTTCGCCGAGTTTTTCGCATATCGAGCATCCCACGATTTTTCGCAATAATACCAGCATTATTCGTTTATTATTATTTTCATCTTATATTAAGAATTGTTTAGTTTTTAGTTCAAGATAACGAGACAAACATATTAAATTATTGTAGGTATAGTCACCGGTTCTGGATACAAGCACAAAGCATAAATTGAATCTGCTCGTTTAAGGTGGGGCAAGATCGAGTCTAAAGCAGTCTATTACAAATATACAGGCTGAGCTCATAAAAGTGTGTCAAAATGGTGCTCGTCTTGCTATCATATAGGTATAAGTAGAATGAATCTGCTAGCAATGCATCTCACTCAAAATTAAATAAATAAATGAATGGACTTTAGTTACCTCAAATGTAAATTGACGAAATGGCAGCTAGTAGCTGATTTACCACTTAACCTTATGAACCTTTTCAGGTCACTTGGGGCCTGTACTTATTTATTCAATTATTTGTAAATCTACAAGGTGTTTCATAAGTTGGGACTTTTTTCCATACAGCGGATACTACTCGCCAAAATGAGTGTTTTTCCCAGTAATATATAAACAAAATATTTAGAGAAAACAAGATACTGACCTAAACAAATCCTCAATTCAAGTCCGTCCCTGAACAATGACTCACCATGTCATAATGTGACAACAAATAAGGCAGCGCTAGCGGTGCCGATGCCTGTGAGAAAACACTAAGACAGGCAATTCGTCATACGTCGCGTTGCTGTGGCATAGTGTACGAGAGTGCTTTACTTGCTACATCTGACGATCGGACTTTAAAAGCAACAAAAATGGTGCACACTTATAACAATAATGAACTGGTGGACATGATTTTAATGTATGTTGAGTACTCCGCACCTTACTTATCCTGCACCTCGTGGATTTGTCTCGCTCGTGCAAAGAGCTAGAGGCACAGGATGTCTGAATCCATATCGCGGTGGACACGCTGGAAGACCTAGACAACCTCGTGTGGTCCAAATTGAAGAAGACATCGTAAAAACCTGTAAGACGCCTGCGACAGGACCGCACTTACAACTTCGTAGCAACCAAATAGTGAGTACGTGCTTGAAATTTTCTTTTTTACTGATTTGCTGCTGGTTCAATGGCCGATGCTCTAAAGAGGAAAGTGTCAACTTTTGGAACACCCTGTATACACACCTCCATGCCCACATCTGTACATGAAAAAATATTTTAACAATCTTAATATGAATGTATGCTCTTTATATACATTTTAGGCAGCATAAGAAAATTTAATAAATGACAAGATTTCAGGTCATTTTTCACTGGATATTTGCAAAACAAACTCCATCGTCGGCAAAGCGGTTTATCTTTACAGCAGACTTGACATCATAATACATCGACTCATTTAACATTTATATGTATATCTTCAACATACATGGGAAACAGTAGTGGTTCAAGAATGGCACCTTGAGTGACAACAAATCTTATATCTTATTTGCAGGATACAGAATCAATAAGGAAAATGAAAGCAACAAGCTTACTTTCTTCTTAGCAGGCTGTAAAAGTCATATGACTATCAATGTCGAAATTTCTGCTTCATATCCGAATTCTGCTCCTGAAATATGATCGTCTTTTATTAGATAAAATTTTATTATCGTTGATAACTTCCTCTTCAATAATAAGAAAATCAACTTTTGACAAACAGTAGCTAGATTTTGTTACGATACAATTTATAAGTTCTTTTTAGTTGGATTATTCTACATCTGTGATCTATTCGTTACAAAAAGTCACTTTATGCTTGGCACTATGTCGTTTAGAGGTATTTCTAGTTGCTTTACGTGGACTTAAATGCAGGCAGTTTGCTTTATCAAATATCAGATATTCTTATGGCAATTATTTATAGATGTCACCCCATTTTACTATAATTTTAATAATCATATTACGTGTTTATAATACTCACATGTAGCTATTTTCCACAGACTGGGTCATACAGAATACAGAAAAGAAAAAAAGGACGTCACGTCAATCCATCAGAAAAGTCAAGCGCTCCAGCCGTATAAATTATGATTCGGCTATTTCTGCGCGATTTTTCAATCGCAACTGCCATTAACTAACTGATGCGCATCCCATGCCCCTTTTTCTTCTTTTTGCGAGGTTTATTACGTGTGTTTGTTTGTTCAACGGATTTTCCGTGTTCCGGTCAAACACGTCGAACAGAATCGTACCGGAAGAATTTTAAGTCTATTGAAAATGCAATTGCAATATCACAAAAAAATATAGTAATGATTATTACTATACAGACAGATATCACAATCTCAGCGGATACGTTGTTCAGATTTCTGATTGTCCAGTTCCGTACATAAGGTACTTAAGGTACTCTGTTTTTTTTATTTTCCGGTTTTCCAGATTTAATAATAATAATAATAATACGACTTTATTTAATCAAAAAAAATTAATAACAACGAAAATGACATATTAAACTACTGGCGGAGTCTAGCACATGCTATTCCACTCAACCAGTAGTGGGCCCATTATGCGTATATAAATACAAATCAAATATGTAACCCCTAACAAGTGCACTGATACATTAATGCAAGAAATAGATGTAGTATTTAAATAAAGAGCAATGAAATAAGATAAGATAAATAAAAGTAACATAGACATATCATACACACCAAAACCATATAGCATAGCAACTGCCAGGTCACAAATTGTAAAGAATATAGGTATATATCAGTATAGGGTGGCAAAGTTCATCATCGTTGTTTCTCTAACAGGTATTGTTTGAGTTTGTATTTAAATTTATTGATGCTATATAATTTGAATTCCTTTGGCAAACTATTATATGCGCGAATGGCGTTATATATGTAACATCTTTGATAAATGGCAATCTTATGCTGAGGCATGGTTAGACTCGTTTTAAACATTATATTTCTGGAGTGAATACGCGTCCGTGGAAAAAAGCTGCGAGCAAGAGGTAAAGGTTCTGAGCAGTCCAAAAGCTCTTGTCTTGTGAATGTCACTAAATGTAGGTATCTATGATTCTGCATATTTAACCATTTGCTTTCAGAAACCTTGTGTGATATATGATCGAATTTTTTGATACCATGAATTAATCGACAACCGCTGTTTTGCACACGTTGAATCCTCTGCTTCACTGCTAAGGTGAGACAAGGACCATAAATAAAGTCGCAGTAGTTGAAATTGCTCAATACTAGACTGTCGCACAAATTTTTCTTGACTTGAGGTCCTAGAATTTGTCTATTGCTATATATAAGTTTTAAGGCTCCAAATGCTTTTCTCACAACATGTTGAACATGCTATGAGAATCGCAAGTCTGTGTCGATTATTAAACCTAAATTTCGAGCACAGTCCTTGAAGTCAAGACATCTGTTATCGATCTTTACCGTAAGATTGTTCTTTATGATTTCTTTATGCAATTTCTTGTTTCCAATTTTCTTTATGCTGTTGGATAGCCTGGTTCTTCGATTTTCGGTTCTCCCTTATTTCTGTTGTCCAAACTGAGAATTTTAAAAAATATATTATTTATTTCTTATGTAAGTTACGAGGAAGAACCAGCTGACGCACCATTAATATGAGAAGATCCAGACGCTCCGCTACCGAGGATATAAATATTCATTTAATGTAAAATTTATTCATTCTTGTCTTGTTGTTGCTACTGTACATTTCAATAAAACTCTTTTTAAAAAAGCTTTTCCGTGTTCGGGAATCGTAACTGGCGCAGCGATCAGTAGGATCAGTACCGTTCACCCGAAAATTCGCGGCATCGTGACCGGTTTCGGGCGCCGAACGTGGGTGTCATCCCTTAAGTACTGGAACCACTACCAAAGAGGGCAGAGCAGCACCAGGGCAGAATCACCGGAGAGGCCAAGAGGAAGAAAAAGGTAGGAGCCAAGTTTTCCTTTTGCCCTTTTTCCGATCAAATAATTTTTCCCCGTATTAGGAAATCTTATTTTAGCGTTAGTTCAATTTATTTCTCCGTTCAAGAAGTAAATTGTAGTTTAAGAAGTCACGAAAAAATCAGAATAATTTTCATCATATGTCAGAAGTTGACGAATTAGTTAGTACTTTAAGAAATATTACATTAAGTTCAGAATCGAATTCAAGAAATATGGCCACTCAAGCTACCAGTGAAATTCAACCCATTACACTCCAAATGCTAAAAATGTTTGTAGATACCATACCAAATTTTAATGGAAATTCTGACACATTGCCTAGTTTTATTTCTTCATGCGATTATCTGTTTAGTACTTTTACAACCTCAGATCAAACTATTCAAAATTATTTGATTAGAGTAGTACAGACAAAGCTTGTTGGAAGAGCTCAATTATTGGTAGGGTGTCGAACTGAGTTGACTAACTGGAGTTTGATAAAAAGTGCGTTAAAACAATGTTTTGGGGATAATAGAAGTCTTGAGTGCTTAGAACAAGACTTATTTTTAGCATCTCCCTTTAAAAATGAACAGCCTTTGGAATTTGGAAAAAGACTTCAAGTTTTAAGGAGCTGTTTAGCACAAAAATTAACGTTATCTGAACCATCGCCTGTTATTAGAGAAGCTATGCTCAAACAATATGAAGGTGTTTGTTTAAGAGCTTTTATCAGAGGCCTATCAGGTCCTCTACAAACAGTCATAAGATTAAAAAATCCAGATAGCTTAGAAATGGCATTATCATATTTGGTAGAGGAACAGAACTTTCAGTATACGCAAAATATTTTCAAGCATACTAATCAAAGACCTTCTCATTCAAATTTCCAGTCACCTAGACCCTCATTTAATCAACCTTTCAACAACAATGTTCGCTTCCAAGCACCTGTTCAACAGCCTCAGCAAAGGTTCCTCAGTGAACCGATAAATATTCAAAGTACCCCAGTTCATAGACATTTTCCCACAAACAGAGAAACGTTTGGACCCCCTAGAAATGTGAATGTTTTCAGACCTACTGGAAACCCACCCTCCAACCCCCCACAACCCATGTCTGTTTCCACCCGAAACACTTTTAGACCAAGAGCCCCTCAAAGGCAGAACCATTTTAGACCTTCAGGTCCTAGAAATTTTTCATCTGAGGAACTATTCCAAATCGAACAATCGAATTCTGATTGTAACCCACAGTATTTTGAACATTTAGAAACCAATAACGAATCAACAAGGTATTCCGAAATTCAGTCTACTTCAGGTGTACAGGATGATAATTTTTATCAACAAAGCCTCCAAGACCAAGAAATTTGATTGAACTACATTCCGATTTAGACAACTGTCTACCCTATATAAAAATTAAGCATCCTCCTATAAAACTTCTAGTAGACACAGGTTGTTCTCACCCTATTTTAAGACCTAGTATTGCTGAAAAATATTTTCCTGATCGAATTTATCATTGAACTTCAAAACTGAAAACAGGTGTTGGAGAAAAAGATGTACAATTTAAAGCTGATATTCCATCTTTCACAGAATTTCAATGTGATGATGATATAACTTATATTTTATTTGATTTTCATTCCTTTTTCGATGGTATTTTAGGATTGAAACAGTTATTAAAGTTAGGTTTAAATATAGACTTACAAAATAAGCTTTTAGTTAGTAATTGCTTAACAATTCCTATCTACTTCCGTGAACCAGACATAGAACCATATCAAATTACGGTACACGCGTATGAAGTTGCTTCGCTAAGAATCCCCGTGTCATTAGATAACGGTGATGTTATAATTCCAGAAACAGAGATAAACGGACTTTACCTTCCAGAAACATTGAGTACAGCAGTAGACGGTTTCGCGGCTACTGAGGTATACAATTACACTGATAGTACAGTCACATTAGAGTTTAGGCAGCCTTTAAAAGTGATTAACTTTTCAGACAAAGTTAAGCAAAATTTTTATATTTTTCACGTAGAGGATATCATAAGCGATCAAAATTATAGTAAAGTAAGAAAGGAGTCAATTCATCATATCATTAGAACAGAACATTTGAATTCAGAGGAAAAAAATGCTCTACTTCAACTGTGTAGAGAGTTTCAAGATATTTTTCATCACGAAAGTGACAAATTATCGTTTACAAATATAGTTAAACATGAAATTAAAACTACGGACGAACTCCCTGTTTACACTAAAACTTACAGATACCCATTTGCACATAAAAATGAAGTTCAGCGGCAAATTAATAAAATGCTGAACGACGGGATTATCAGAAGTAGCAAAAGTCCCTGGAATAGTCCTATATGGATTATTCCTAAGAAAATAGATGCCAGTGGCATACAAAAATGGCGAATAGTCACAGATTTTAGAAAATTAAATAGTAAAACTATAAATGATAGGTACCCATTGCCCAATATTAACGACATCTTAGATAAATTAGGCAGATGTCAATATTTTTCTACTCTGGACCTGGCCTCAGGTTTCCACCAGATAGAAATGCACCCAAATTCTATTGAGAAAACAGCATTCTCGGTAGAAAATGGCCACTATGAGTATACAAGATTACCATATGGCTTGAAAAACTCCCCGGCGACTTTCCAGAGGGTCATGGATAACGTTCTCCAAGAACTCCAAGGAAAGGTTTGCCTGGTCTATATGGATGATGTCATTATATTCTCTTCTAGTCTGACGGAACATATTGCTAACTTGAAGCTAGTGTTTCGCAAGCTCAGGGAAGCAAAACTGAAAATACAACCTGACAAGTGCGAGTTCCTTCGCAAAGAGGTTGAATTTTTAGGACATGTTGTCACTACAGATGGGATAAAACCGAATCCAAAGAAAATTGAGGTCATTCAAAAGTTCCCGATACCTAGGACATCCAAAGAAATTAAATCTTTCTTGGGGTTGCTAGGTTATTATCGACGATTTATTAATAATTTTGCTAAATTAACAAAGCCTTTCACAAGATGTTTAAAAAAAGGTGCAAAAATTGAACACACACCTGAATTCATCAAGACATTCGAACTTTGCAAAACTATTCTTACTAATGACCCCATTCTACAATATCCTGATTTTGAAAAACCATTTATACTGACGACTGATGCGTCGAATTACGCAATAGCCGCAGTATTAAGCCAAGGAAAAATTGGTAGTGATTTGCCGATTGCATATGCCTCTCGTACTTTAAACTCAGCTGAGTGTAACTATAGTACGATTGAAAAGGAACTGGCAGCTATAGTATTTGGCGTAAAATATTTTAGGCCATACATATTTGGTAGAAAATTTATTATTGTCACAGACCATAAGCCGCTACAGTATCTCTTCAATATGAAAGAGCACAACCCCCGTCTCCTCCGTTGGAGGCTCCTCTTAGAGCAATATGACTATACTATCCAATATAAACCAGGAAAGTCGAATATTAATGTCGATGCTCTTTCTAGCCCTTAACCGGTAACGTGCAAGTTCCGAGCATAGCTGGTAACGTGCAGTCTGTGAGACTGTAACCTCTTTGAAGCTTAAAAAATCAAATTCTCCTAATTATTTTTTGGAAAAAATGCATGAAGATTTGTTAGATCTATATCCTTTAATAATAATTTTGTATAAAGTAGCAGAACATGTGATGTAAAGAAAAAAAAATTATGATAATTATTAACTAGAACACAAATTAGCAGCACAAATTTGTAGGACCAAGATAATACAAAAAAATTTGACCACACTCAAATCTATATATTTTGTGATTGATAATAAGTAAAGCAATACACTTCTAAAAATATTTTGGTAAAAAATGACGGACCTGCCATGCCTAACAGTGGGGAAAAATTATAACGTAAACCGTAACGTTCCGTCTCGCAGACTGAACCAAACTAACAACTAAGCACATCTGGAATGTTGTTTATGCAAACTTATTGATAAACGGGATATAAAAGGGATACCAATGGCTGGTAGATTAGATGAGGTCATTTACCAGAAATGCGGTAAGGTTTTGTTATAGGGTCGAATTTAAGATTGCTTGCAGTCTCACAGACGGCACGTTACCAGTTAAGGGCTAGAGTGGAAATACATGCTATAGATGACGAGACGAATGAATCAGTTATCGTCAGTCCTGGGGATGTAGACGAAGATATCTTCCAATATCTACAGTCTTCGGACGAACAGGTAAACGTAACCCTGGACGACCTACAAGACATAGAGGACTTGCTTGATTCAACGGCGATCAGCAATTCTAATAGAATCAATATAACGTCAGACATTCAAATTGCACCCCCACACTCCCCGGAAACAGACGGTGTAACAATTCACACCGCAGCAGAAAATCCTGTTTTAGAAATCCCCTATACAGAAAATGTAATTAACAGATACTTGAACCAAATCGTAATAAGTCAAAAGTCCTCCCATCATTACCACATAGTTAGGAGTAAGCCTTTAGAGAATAACAATAGATTAACACTTCATATCAGTAATAATATAGAGGAAGAAATTGTGAAATGTTTCAAAGATTATGTCGATCCAAAAAAGATGTACTGTATATTTATTAAAGACTCTGAAATTACAGATCTTTCTATACAGATAAGTAAAATTCTGCCAAAATATTTCAAAAATCATTCATATAGGATTTGTTTTTCGAATCAAATGTTAAAAGATGTTTCAGAAATAGAAAGACAAAAAGAACTCATTGTGCATCATCACGAGACAAAAACCTGTCATCGTGGCATAAATGAAACACTAATGGCGCTCAAAAAGAGATATTATTGGAATAATATGCAAAAAATGGTTACAGAGTACATCAATAACTGCGATTTATGTCAAATAGCAAAATACGACAGACAACCTCCAAATATCAAATTTTCCTTAACACCCACGCCTAAACAGCCTCTAGAGTTATTGCACCTAGATACATTTCGCTTTTCAAATTCAAAATTTCTCACAATCATTGATGTTTTTTCAAAATATGCACAAGCATACATACTAGAACCAATTTGTAAAGCGAGCACAATATATGAAGGATTGCTAACATTTATAAATCATCATGGAATTCCTCAATCTATTACCTGTGACAGTGGCACAGAATATAAAAACTCAATTATAACCGATTTTTGTAAATTGCATAAAATTCAAATTCATTTTGCTACACCTAATAACTCTAACAGTAGCAGTCCTATTAATCGTTTCCACAGTACTCTTTTAGAAATACTTAGAATTTTACGATTAAAATATTCCAAATCTAGTCCAAAAGAGTTAATGCAGCAAGCTATTCTAGCTTATAATTCAACTATTCATAGTGTAACAAAGCAGAGACCTTTTGACCTAATAAATGGACGTTTAGATGCGTTGGACCCTTTCGATTTGTCAGATGAAGTAATTTTAAATCAGTATATTACAGACCGAAAAGAAAGATTGAAATTTTTATATGGAAAGTTACACGAGTCTTCCGTGAATCAAAAAGAAAAAATAATTGAAAAACGTAATGAATCAAGGGAAGACCCGGCCACATTCCAACCAGGAACAAGCGCCTTTGTCAAAGATAAAACAGCAGCCTGGGAAAAAACAAAGCCACGATTTGTCAAAACTACAGTTCAAGCTGATTTAGGAACCAAAATTCGCGGTATAAGTAAAAAACGTAGTAAAATTGCGCATAAGTCTCAAGTACGAAAGCCTAAAAAATATTGTTCTGTTTCACAGGAAAATGCAGCAAGTGAAATTGCTAGTACAAGTAGCAGCCGCCCTTCTTGTAGTAGGGAGAACAAAGACACAAGATGAAATTTCCGTCACATCCCTAAAAGCACCCATATTTCCATACTATGTAGGAAATGCCAAAATTCCTCAAAATTTTCACACATTTATTCATTACATTGATACACTTCCATTAGTACAACAGCTCAGTAACATACAAAGTTGTTATAAACAGCTAGCAGACATATTAAGTTCGTCAGAATCAGATGCTACCAATATTCACGTAAGTTTATCCGACTCATACAAAAATCTTGATAAAAGAAGCATCACGTAAGTTAAATAACATAATGCCACATCCTCGCCAAAAACGTGGATTACTGAATATAATTGGAACTTCTTCAAAATTTCTTTTCGGCACAATGGACGCCGAAGATGAACAAAAAATTAATAACGCTATTTATGAACTCCAAACCACCGAAGATTCAGTTCGAAACCAGTTAAAATTACAAGTGTCATTAACGAAGGAATTGATTGATAATTATAAATCAACAATTACCTTACTGTCCTCTAATCAAAGATTGATTAAGTCAAAACTATACCTTCTAGAAAATTCTATCAATAAAACGTTAGGCAGTGTTACGAATTATTTGCAGGCTCAGCATATTTGGCAACAAATTATTCTAAATTGCCAGAATTTTATTACATTTTTAGACAATTTGGAAAATGCTATCATGTTTACAAAATTGAACACGTTACATAGTGCGGTGATATCAGCATCTGAATTAGAAAATAACATAAAGCATATGATCACATTATATGGCAGTAATAAAGTACCAGAATTCAAGAATTTTAATTCTTTCTATCAAATTGCAGATACAAAAGTCATTTTTTCATATCACAAAATTATATTTTCAATTAGATTTCCAATATTTCTTGATGAAACCTTCCAATTATTCCGACTTTACCCCATTCCTATTAAACAGTCCACCATTTTACCCAGTCACCCTTACTTGGCTCTGGGAACAAGTCGCCAACAGTACGAAGATGAAGAATGCCCAATGATCGAAGATATTTATGTCTGCAAGGACCACCTGGAACCGATACAGGGTTGCTTCTACAAGCTGTTGAAAGAAGCTGAATTTTCTACATGCCAATTCACACGGCTATCAGTCTTAAAGCCTATCATCGAAGCAGTCTCAGAAAATCGTATTTTGGTCATTCCTGCAGAAAAACCAATCAAGGTGATCAAAATATGTCGGCATGAAGAACCACTTCTCATAGAAACACCCAGTCTCATCCAGTTACCAGAAGACTGTGGAGTCCAGATAAATACCTCAAAATTTTGGAACAAAAAGGAAGTGGAAAAAGGAAATCCATGGTTTTTGCCAGAGATAAAATTTTGGGAATCCAAAATTAACTACACTACCAGCACTGCCCTAAAGCTGAATACCATAGACCTAAAGAAAATAGAAAAGATCCAGGAAAAGGCGAATCTTCTCCAAGTACAAGAACAAGCTGTCCATCCTTTAGTTTGGAGTTCAGGAAGCTCAGCGGTTACCATTTTACTGCTGACGTTAATAGCAGTAATCCTCTGGGTCGTTTGGAAAAAGAAAAATCAAGAGAAGAAGACAGAAAAAGTACAAGAAAATAAGAAAAAAGAAGAGAAGAAAGAAGTTTCCACCGAAAACAAAAATGTCCCCTTTTTGTTTTCGACTTAGAGGGGAGGAGTTACGAGGAAGAACCAGCTGACGCACCATTAATATGAGAAGATCCAGACGCTCCGCTACCGAGGATATAAATATTCATTTAATGTAAAATTTATTCATTCTTGTCTTGTTGTTGCTACTGTACATTTCAATAAAACTCTTTTTAAAAAAGCTTTTCCGTGTTCGGGAATCGTAACTTGTATTTAGAAAATTTATTATTAATAATATTGATATTTCATGCGTAAAGCTCTCAAAAATAAATTGACTTCTGTTACTTATATAGATAATTAAATATCGATAAAATTTAAAAACCACATAATTATTTATATTAATCAGGTCCTGAGAATAACAAAACTACACTTTAAACAAGTTTAGTAAAAAGTTTATAAAAGCAAAAAAAAAAACATTAAATTCATATTTCCAAATTATCCTCGGTCTCCGAAACACTTTCTGTAGCAAAACAGTTTTCTGCAGAAGTATCACTATCATGGTCAGTTTCGGCACCAAAATCCCGGTTTTCGGCGTTCTCAACTAACTCATGTTTTTTTAGGGGCCGCGTTCTATTCCAATCACTCATTTTGACGGCTGTAGATAATTAAAAAATGGAGTCAAGTTGATTGACTTAGTACTTCCCACACATTACTGTGATATCAGTTTATTATTTTCCCATAGCATGAAGCTTTAGTCTGAGATTCCCTTGCAACCAAATCATCGGCAGCCTCCCCCCCTAAAATTGTCTTATGCCGCTAGGTCTTTCCTTCAGAGGTCAATACAACAGCCTAAAACATCTAAAAACGAAGTTTGAGTTATTTTCATACTTTTAGTTTTTTGATTATTGCTATATACGCTGCCACTGACACGATTTTTAACAAACATACGCGTCTTCCTTCACAGGCTAGTGGACAGCCTATTATGAATACAAGAAACTTTTCAGTTTTTCAACCCCCCACCCCCTAACCACCCCAATTTCACCCCACCCAAAAAAACGCAGAAAATGATCAGGAACCTCTAAAACGCTTAAAAACGAAGTTTGAGCTGTTTTTATATTTTTACTTTGTTTATTATTTCTGCGCCGCCACTGGCACGATTTATAAAAACCGTACGCGTTTTCCATCCTCGCCACGGTAGTAATACTGTGTCAAAATTTCGTTAACATCAATTCAACAGTTTCCTTGTAACACAATATAGAAGGATCTAAAGCAATACTCTCGTATGTTTACACCAGAAAAAATTCTAAGTCCTTTGGTTTCTGTAATAGGCAAGGCAATGTTCGGATGGACCTAAAAAAAGTTATTTATGTTGCTAGGTCTTCCTTCATGGGTCAGTGGACAGTCTATTATGGAAGCAACAAATTTTTTAATTTTACAACCCCCCACCCCCCAACCACCCCAATTTCACCCACACCCAAAAAAAAGTAAAAAATGATCAGGAACCCTTAAAATGCCTAAAAACGAAGTTTAAGCAATATTTAATTTTTTTTTATTTTTTGGTAATTACTCCGCCGCCCTTGCACCGGTTTTCAAAATTATAGGAACATTACCTACTACGACTCCACAGCATGTCGCTGCCCAAATTTCATCACAATCCATGCAGCGGTTGCTGAGATTACGAGGCTAGAAAAAAGCGACAGACAGACAGGCAGACAGACAGACAGACAGACCGACAGACAGACAGACCGACGGAAATGAGTGACGTGGATTTTCGTTATGTAGACATCATAAAACGCCCAAAAAGCGTATTATCTCAAAATCGAAAATTTTCGCGATCACAATACTCCCCTCACCTATCGGTGTGGGAAGTAAAAGCAAAAAATATACCTACCACGTTATTTTAACATGGGGTCCTTAAACGACCCCCCTTGGGGGTTTAAAGGCTGAGGATCAGTAAACTATCTAGTTAGGTCTTGTTTTATCTCCGAACGGATGGATCAGCTGATCATTGACAAGTGACAGCACACCCAACATATATAACTCATAAAACTCATGTTTTAGTATACTCGCATCTAACACTAACACTAACAGTAGTGGGGTTGATGATTCCATGTATTAAACAAACATCGAACATCCAAAATTTGAACTAAGAACAAGAACAGATGGTTAAAAAATACAGCTACTGATCTGAGTAAGCGATCGCGATCAGTTTCCGTACAAAAGTGAACTGATCCTAGAATTCTTTCCGAACGTCAAGATCAGTGTTGTTTGTGATCGGGCTAACTCGATCATAGTTTGCGTAAAGGCCTTATATCTGTGCTATTTTTCCACGTCCGATCATGATCGTGATCTGTGATACAATCCGTTCCGTTAGTTTTGTGTACGCGTTAGATTATGTGGTATTTGAATCTGTGATTTCAATTACCAGAATTCTTGAAAATAAACCCCACATGTTGCGTGCTTTATACAATGAAGCAAGACCCCTCCTAGATGCTTGTGAAAGGAATAATTTGATATAAAGTGTAAATATAATATAGGCGGAGGAGCGTCACTGCCTTTACATTCTCTGTGAACATTTGTATATATAAAGTTCCTTAGCAAGTATGCATCCAGCAAATTTAAATATCTTTATAAAGGTAATGTAACTTATATATAACTTCTGGCTGACTCATATATTGGAGTATTTAACAGTGACAACATAATAGATCAAAACACTGGTTATTATCGCTGTATATGTTACGGTCAAAGATGATATTTCGATCTTTAACGATATTGGCCGGTCATTGTCGTGACTGCCCTATTACAGCGGGACGTCCTGATAATGACCGGCCAATAGCGTGAATATCCATGTAAACTGGGCACTGTTGGTAAACTGAGAATGGATTTACGTTTTTACGACTTTGCCCGGGCAATCTCGTGAATGTCTGCTCAAGAGTGGGCTGTCAAGGTTTGAATAAAATATAGGTTATTAAATGTTGATTAGAAATTATTCCAGGCACAAACAAAGGAGCTCTCAAGCAACATTTACACGAAGCGAATGCAATCCATTTTTGGAAAAGTTCATATTGTTGGAGAATCTCAGTGACGATATCAAACGGAAAGAAATTTCCCTTAGAGAAGCTGTAACACAAAATACAATTATTGGAAGCCAAGGATATAAGCGTTGCTATTGTAAGGGCGGCTGCAAAAACAAAAAATGTGCGTGCCGTGCCAATGACAAAATCTGCAATTCAAAGTGCCATGGTTCATTACCATGTTGTAATAAAAATGCTTAATGGATGCTTTGATCTTGTTTTTAAAGACATGTTTTAATATTTTATTTTGTCACATTTAAGGATTAGGTATTTTAAGTTTCCTTCCAATTTTTTTGTGAAGCGATATGAAAATATATATATATATTTTTTAAAATGTTCCTCATATTTTACCAAACAGCTGCCCTAATCTGTAATATCAACTTTGGCCATGCATTGATGGTCGATGCCGTGAATGGCCGGACAAAGATGCAAAAACTAAAATACTTTCAACCTTGTCCACGACAGACGGGCATTCTCGTTATAGCCTGGGCAATAACGATATTGGCCTGCATATTTGGCTTCTGACGTTAATGCCCGGCCAATGTCATTAATACCCAATTTACAACAGTGACCGTAACATATACATATACTGTAATGAGTGAAAACCAACATGATGTCATAAGCGCTCGGTTTTGTTCGGGAGCTGTCGGGATGTGTTCGGTACTGGATTAAATTTTTTCCGCATTCTCCAGGACTCTAGTTTAATACTTTCATAGTTTTAGAGATTTTCGGTTTTCGGCGTCTTTCACTTTCCTCAATCATTCTGGTTTTGCAATTTGTCGGTTTTCTCAGTCTTCTAGTTCTTCAGTTCTCTTATTTTCCAGCTTTTTGGGATACCGGGTTTTTGAACCTTCACTTTTACGTGCTTTGGAGTCCTCAGGTTTGGATTTTGGTTTGTTTCCATGTTTTTCTGATAGCAGTTGCTAATTTTTTTCGGTTTTCTTATTCGTTTGATTTCTCGCGGTTAATTTTTTTGCATAAATATATCCAGGTTACTCGATTTTCAGGGTTTTCCATTTGCCCCTTTTGCGAGGTCTAGGGGTTCCGTGCCTTCATGTTCTCTGATCTTTAGTTCTTACTGGTTTCCTGATTAGGAGTTTTTTCGATTCTACGATTTTTCAGTTTTTTGGATATCTGTTCGGGGTTTTGGGTTTTTAAGGTCTTTTAAATTTACGATTTTCTAATTTTATAGATTCTTTGGTTTCTTCGGTTAACATTATTTTCTAATTTTCTAGTCCACCAGTTTTCCAGATCAATTTTGCGGTTTACTATTTTTTTGGATTTACTGATTTTCCTGTTTATAGATTGCTGTACTCCGGCTTTCGGCAGTTTTCATCTATTTTTCGGCTTATTAGATTCTAGTGCTGATTCAGTTTTCCGGGTTTAATTTTTAGGTTTTTCAGATTTGCTATTTTGCGGTACTCCAGCATGTTCTTTTATCGCCTTTAAGGCTCTCCAGATCTTCTGCTTCGCAAATTTTTTTTTCGTTTTCTGACCTAGTTTTTTCGATTCTACGATTTTTCAGCTTTTCGGATACCTGTTCGAGGTTTTGGGTTTTTAAGGTCTTTTGGATTTACGATTTTCCAATTTTATAGATTCTTTGGTTTCTTCGGTCAACATTATTTTCTAATTTTCTAGTCTATTAGTTTTCCAGATCAATTTTCCGGTTTACTATTTTTTGGCTTTACTAATTTTCCTATTTATAGATTGCTGTACTCCGGCTTTCGGCCGTTTTCATCTGCTTTTCGGCTTATTAGATTCTAGTGCTGATTCTGTTTTCCTGGTTTAATTTTTAGGTTTTTCAGATTTGCTATTTTGCGGTACTCCAGCATGCTCTTTTATCGCCTCTAAGGCTCTCCAGATTTTCTGCTTCGCGAATTTTTTTTTTCGTTTTCTGGTCTAGTTTTTTCGATTCTACGATTTTTCAGCTTTTCGGATACCTGTTCGAGGTTTTGGGTTTTTAAGGTCTTTTGGATTTACGATTTTCTAATTTTATAGATTCTTTGGTTTCTTCGGTCAACATTATTTTCTAATTTTCTAGTCTATTAGTTTTCCAGATCAATTTTCCGGTTTGCTATTTTTTGGCTTTACTAATTTTCCTATTTATAGATTGCTGTACTCCGGCTTTCGGCAGTTTTCATCTGCTTTTCGGCTTATTAGATTCTAGTGCTAATTCTGTTTTCCTGGTTTAATTTTTAGGTTTTTCAGATTTGCTATTTTGCGGTACTCCAGCATGCTCTTTTATCGCCTTTAAGGCTCTCCAGATTTCCTGCTTCGCGAATTTTTTTTTTTTTCGTTTTCTGGTCTGGTTTTTTCGATTCTACGATTCTTCAGCTTTTCGGATACCTGTTCGAGGTTTTGGGTTTTTAAGGTCTTTTGGATTTACGATTTTCTAATTTTATAGATTCTTTGGTTTCTTCGGTTAACATTACTTTCTAATTTTCTAGTCCACCAGTTTCAGATGAATTTTCCGATTTACTATTTTTTGGCATTACTAATTTTCCTGTTTATAGATTGCTGTACTCCGGCTTTCCGCAGTTTTCATCTGCTTTTCGGCTTATTAGATTCTAGTGCTGATTCAGTTTTCCTGGTTTAATTTTTAGGTTTTTCTGATTTGCTATTTTGCGGTACTCCAGCATGCTCTTCTATCGCCTTTATGCTCTCCAGATTTTCTGCTTCGCGAATTTCTTTTTTTTCGTTTTCTGGTCTAGTTTTTTCAATTCTACGATTTTTCAGCTTTTCGGATGCCCGTTCGAGGCTTTGGGTTTTTAAGGTCTTTTGAATTTACGATTTTCTAATTTTATAGATTCTTTGGTTTCTTCGGTTAACATTATTTTCTAATTTTCTAGTCCACCAGTTTCAGATGAATTTTCCGATTTACTATTTTTTGGCTTTACTAATTGTCCGGTTAATAGATTGCTGTACTCCGGCTTTCGACAGCTTTCATCTGTTTTTCGGCTTATTAGATTCTAGTGCTGATTCATTTTTCCGGGTTTAATTTTTAGGTTTTTCAGATTTGCTATTTTGCGGTACTCCAGCATGCTCTTTTATCGCCTTTAAGGCTCTCCAGATTTTCTGCTTCGCGAATTTCTTTTTTTTTTCGTTTTCTGGTCTAGTTTTTTCAATTTTACGATTTTTCAGGTTTTCGGATACCTGTTCGAGGCTTTGGGTTTTTAATGCCTTTTGAATTTACGATTTTCTAATTTTATAGATTCTTTGGTTTCTTCGGTTAACATTATTTTCTAATTTTCTAGTCCACCAGTTTTCCAGATCAATTTTCCGGTTTACTATTTTTTGGCTTTACTAATTGTCCGGTTAATAGATTGCTGCACTCCGGTTTTCGACAGATTTCATCTGTTTTTCGGCTTATTAGATTCTAGTGCTGATTCATTTTTCCGGGTGTAATTTTTAGGGTTTTTGGATTTGGATTGCAAACATTCTGTAGAAGTTCAACCATTAGTTTTATTTCGTTGATAAATTTCGGTATATTGTAAGTAGTCGGTATATTGTACTAGCGCAGCGTAACCGTGTAACCCCCTAGCTTGAATATACGCTGATAACCCACCTGATTCTCATGTTATTTCTGCATCCCTAGTACGGTCCCTAGCTTTTCGGTGGGCCATTTTGCATCCGAACGTGGGCAGCGTAGTACAGCCGAAAAGGGCCGATGCACGAACTACTGACAAAAAAGTTAAAGCTTTGTCGCCGTACTATACGCAGCCTAATTGGAAAAAGCGACTTCCCGATTGTATTTGCGATCAAGTTTTTTGCGAGAATGCTTGTTTTGTGAAAATTGTAAATTGGTTCTGTCGCCTTTTTTTTTAATTTCTGCCGAATGCAGCCTATGCAAATCGACAGCTATGATCTACATATACACCGAATGCGCAGGTAACATTTTACTGGTAAATTGGGCATCAATTTACGTGCTTATTTGAATAGTGTTTAAAGGTATAGACTGAACTGTCACATTGCTGCGAAATATAAGGTCTGTTTTTACAGAGAATCACAAACCAGTCAGAGCCAATCAGTATTCCCCATTGCAGTTGTCAAACTATTTCTGACTAGTACTGGCCAATCAAATTGACGCTGACTAGTTTGTGATTGCTGCAAAAACAGACCTATAACTTTTGCGTCCAGCAGATACGCTAGACCACCGTAGTCAGTTGTTTCGACAGAGGTTTGTTTCCGGTTACTTTATTCGCACAATGCATAATATACATATACTCGAGCATATACTATACATACATACTGGGTGAGTTTTTAGTACCGGCTCGGTCGATAACTCCACTACTGTAGAAGATAGCGAAAAAAGTTGTGCACAAAAGTTGTAGCCAAGGATACGCTCCTTGCTCGGAATATATTTTGATTTATACAGGGTGATCCATAACTACGTGTTGATGCAAACATATATTTTTTTGAATGGGACACCCTATATATTATCCCATTTTTAGATTCTACTGATAATTTCTCTTTTCATAATATAAGGTATTATAACATTATACAGGGTATTTCAAAAGTTATAATCAGTTTTATATCCAAATCGCTGTCAAACGAGCGTACTGTATATCAAAAGGTGATGATTAAAAAAAAAATTTTTACACGGAAAGATTAAAAACATCCTCTGGTTTTAAGATCGGCTATAAAAAAATTCGTATACAGGGTGATGTCGAATGCAAAATCTAGATTTTCTCTTTTTTTTTAAACGTAACCCGATAAGCTCAGCGTCCGGAATTGATCTATGATATGATCACCCTAACAATACACCTCTCACTTGGGAACGGTGTGGGAGCTGGGAAGTAATTGTTTGTTTGTGTTTCATGCAAGAAAGCAAGACAAAATGTAGAAAATCGAGGAAAAATCTGGAAATTTTTGTTAAATAAGAAAACATTGGGCAAAATTTAGACAACTCAAGAGACAACAGAAAAAATGAGGAAAATAAAAAAAACTGGAAAATCTGTAAAAATATGAAAAAGCCAGAATTGATTAAATAAGAAATAATAAAAATATCAAGAACTAAAGCAAGATTTTGTGCATTTGAGTGCTACGGCATTTTTTTTTACTTCCCACACCGACATGTGAGGGGAGTATTGTGGTCGCGAAATTTTTCGATTTTGAGATAATACGCTATTTAGACATTCTATGATGTTACATAACGAAAATCCACGTGACTCATTTCCGTCAGTCTGTCTGTCGGTCTCTCTGTACACTTTTTCTAGCCACGTAATCTCAGTAACCGCTGCATGGATTGTGATGAAATTTGGGCCGCGATATGCTGTGGGGTCGTAGTAGGTAATGTTCCTATAATTTTGGAAATCGGTGTATGGGCGGCGGAGTAATTAGTAAAAAACAAAAGAATTCAAATATTCCCCAAACTTTGTTTGTAGTAAAACTGAAAAATTTGTTGTATTCATAATAGGCTGTTCCTAACCTGCGAAAAAGGGACCTAACGTTATAATGCACTTTTTTAGGTGCATCCTAACATTACCTTGCGTAATATTACAAAAACCAATAGAGTTAGAATATTCTGATGTATACATGCGAGTATTGCTTCTGGTCGTTCTGTATTGTGTAACTAGGAAACTATTGGACTGATTTTAATGAAATTTTTACACAGTGCTATTACCGCGTTGAGGATGGAAAACATGTATTTTTTTTGGAATCGTGTCAGTGGCGGCGCAACACTAATAAAAAAACTGAAAATATAAAACAGCTGAAACTTCCTTTTTAGGCGTTTTAAGGGTTCTTGATCATTTTCTTTTTTTTGGTTGAGGTGAAATTGGGGTGGTTGGGGGGTGGGAGGTCATAAAACTCAAAAACTTGTTGTATTCATAATATATTATCCATTGACTTGTGAACGAAAGATCTAGCGTCATAATAGATTTTTTACGCCCATCCGAACATTACCTCGCCTAATATTACAGAAACCAAGGGAGTTAGAATTTTCTCATGTATACATGAGAGTATTGCTTCTGATCCTTCTGTACTGTGTAACGTGGAAACTATTGGATTGATTTTAATGAAATGAAACACTGTTGTGTTATAGATTAGATAACAAAGGCCAACTCGGTGTGATATATACAGACTTTTCAGAGACATTTGATAAGGTAGATCATAAAATACTCATTGCCAAGTTAAAAGCATTCGGGTTTACTAACAGTTCGTTCAAGTTAATTGCATCTTATCTGAATAATCGTCAGCTATATGTCACTTATAATGGTTCCGAATCGCCCCACTATACTGCTTCTTCAGGAGTCCCACAGGGATCGAACCTAGGCCCATTACTGTTTTTGCTATTTGTTAATGATATATGTAGTATCCTTGATTGCGGTAGATTATTATACGCAGATGATTTGAAAATATTTGTTGAAATAAATTGTATGAATGACTGCGAGTACTTACAGAATCAGTTATCTAGTTTAGAAGGTTGGTGTAGAAGAAATAAAGTACACTTGAATGGCGGTAAATGTAAAGTAGTTACGTACTCACGTAAGAAACAAACGATTTTATATAACTACTATATTTCTGGATTCGATATCAGGTGATATGAAATTGTATGTGATTTAGGTGTAACATTTGATAGTAGGTTGAGATTTGACTGTCACATAAATCAAATTGTATGTAGCGCGAATAAATCTCTAGGCTTTATGATACGAAATTGCAAACTAGTTAATGATCCTGTAATATTAAAGCTTCTATACTTCGCTTATGTAAGAACTAAGTTGGAGTATGCATCGCTCATATGGAATCCTTATAAACGTCATTGACCATGTTCAAAAGAAATTCCTAAAATACTTAGCTTTCAAGATCGACAGGGTATATCCTGAAAGAAGATCAGACTACCAGGCACTACTAAGCAGATTTAACGTTACATCATTAGAAGAAAGAAGAAAACATAATTCTGTTATTTTCCTCTATAAACTTTTACATGGAATTATTATCTTGTCCGATTTGCTGTCACAACTTCAGTGTTCAGTCCCTAGACTCAGCTCGAGACATAACAATTTATTCTACTGCAGCCGCGCAAACTCCAATTTAATATTGAAGTCTCCTGTAAGGGTCATGTGCATGAACTTTAATAGTATATGCAATGTTTGTGATATATTTACGTGCTCTTTGGTAGAACTAAAAGGTATTTTAAGACAGTTTCTTAGGTAGGTTAGTTACTTACTTACATTTGAATTTATATTTAATTACATTTTTGTACATATTTTTCAGCATTGGCTATTTATTTTCATATTTAAATTTTGTCCTGTAAATAGAAGCTTCTGTTGGGCAATAAACGCTATTATTATTATTATTACCGTGGCGAGGATGGAAAACGTTTATGGATTTTAGAAATCGTGTCAGTGGCAGCGCAGCAGTAATAAAACAACTAAAAATATAGAAACAGGGTGGGGGTGAAATTGGGGAACTATAGCTTCATGCTGTGGGAAAATAATGAACTGGTATCACCGTAATGACTGGGAAGTACTGAGTCAATCAACTTGTCTCCATTTTTGTCTCAGAACAGTTCTACTTATATTTTCAGTTCGTCAGCAGAAGTGAACAAGCACTTCTTCCCACCGGGGTTCAAGATCGGTGTGGCAAATGCGGCGCCTCAAATTGAAGGTGCTTGGAACGAAGATGGCAAAGGAGAGACCATCTGGGACCGGTATGCGATGAGCCAACCTGACACCATCTACGACCATTCCTCGCCACAGGTGGCGTCTGACTCCTACCACAAATGGAGGGAAGACTTGGAGATGGTCTAGGAAATTGGCGTCGATCACTACAGGCTCTCGATAGGTATGGATGTGCTCTTCATTTAGTCACCTCTCTATGCTCAGAAACGACTCTCAAAACCTGTTCTGCTACACATTCTATGTCACTGTCGAGCCCTTGGGTGTTACTGGTAGACTATACTGGGTTGAAGGGTTCTTGAACCTGAGGGCATAAGATGGACAAGACCCAAGGCCATCCTCACCTTTGCGATGAGGGCTGGACTTGGGAACTAGGGTAAGGAGAGTTGCAAAAGGGCTCGCTCATAGGCCTATGCACTGGTGGTCCTGATTTCCACAAAAACTTCTCTCCTTCTTTCATTCAATACGAAGTCCTCAATTCACATGAAGAGGATTGAAGATGGGAGATCGATAGACATGTGGCGCTCAAAATTGTATAGACAATGAAAGTCCGAAACAGACCTTTTGAAACATCTACCTTGTCTACAAACTTTAAACAACAATTTGGTAATATCATCAGAACCAAAAACTGTTAACGTGAGCATCATTCACTCTATAGCTACAGTGTGACCATCGTAAATTTACCAGCGCGGCAGGAGGAAGGGATGCGGGAGGTTTCCTCAGGTAGTAATCGTCATTAGCATGTCAAGCATAAAAAGGGATAGAAAACATAAGTATAAGAGAGATATTAAATATCGTCCGCTACGATTATCCAACCCCGATGCCGGATCCCGTCTTCAAGGTGGGGAATAAGATCGGCTGTTGCCGGTTGTAGCTATTAGTTTTACCAAGTAGATAAATAGGATATTAAGCAAATATAAAATATTTGCCGTTTCAATTATAGATATATCAAATAAAACAATCGTAAGAGATTGGATATAGGATAGAATTATTAATAGTTATGGCAACGTCCTTAATTCTTTTCGCTGGCCAATTTACGTTGGTCACATAGTACATATCAGCCTTTGCCTCTGTTTTACACTATGCAACATCAATATCAGCAAAACAATTTTTATCGTCACCAAAAATGATAAGCTCTACTTGAGATTAAAGTGTTTTATCATAATGTAATGTAAATTGAACATAATTTTACAGCCACTTCAATAAATACCTGACATGCAAATCAGACTCTTTAAACCAGTGGAAAAAATTATTGATTGAGAGTCGTTTTTTCTTTGCTTATCATATAGATTATCGCCGGAAACAAATAATTCTCTAATCATATGGGTGATAATTAATTTACTAAGATTATTTTTGGCCACTTTTTGGGTGAATACTTATCTGTTCCATAAATATAATCTCAGGCTTTGTGGATTTCACGTAATAATTTAATTAAATACAATCTATATACTTACTTGCTATAGATCTTTTTTCTTCTGATCTTTTGAAGTTTTATGACGTTTACGTGACGAAAATATGTGTCACTTATTTCTGTCTGCTTGTCTACCTTTTTAAAACAGATCAGTGAAAAATCCAAGTCTTGTCACCTATCATATTGTTCGACATTATTCTGTTTCAGATGAACTGACAGACATGTTCCTTTCGTTACTATTTATTTTCGCCTGTCGTCCAGCTGACGTATAGTAGCGTCTTTTCCTGGCTTTGTTTGATAACGTTCGTGGCAACTTGTTAACTTGTTCTGACTGGTTGCCGTGGTGTTCTGGTTTAGTAATCGGTTCTTACTAATGTGGCCGTCCGATAGTCACTACGCTCCACGTTTCATTTTTAGATTCTCTATATTTTTGTTTTCCCCAATTAATTTTTGTACTCTGCTCGCTGGGTGTTAAGTCTGCGCTCCTTAGTTTTCGCTCCTTGGGTTCTTTCCGTCTCTTCAAAGTATAATCATAATCATAATAATAATGATAATAATAATCAAGTGGTCACACACTGATATAGAAAACATCCACATCCTCATACGGACAGAACTTACGAAACACCGAATGTCACATCCAAACGCATGCAAAGAAAGGCTCACCATAGACAGAAAACAGGGAGGCAGAGGGATCATAGATATACAGTCAATCCGCGCAAGACAGATAAAAACACTCAGGCATTTCTTCCAAAGCAAACAAACAAATTTACATCGAGCAATAACAAAAACAGACAAAAGCTATACACCACTCAACCTATCATCTCCAGACCACGCCGCAGACACACACAACCCCATACAATCACAACAGGAAAAAATAAACACCTGGTCGCAGAAACCACTCCATGGCAAACATAGATACCGTATTACGCAAGATCAGATAAATGAAAAACAGTCATATGCCTGGCTGCAGGATGGCCAACTCTTTCCAGAAACTGAGGGATTTATGCTTGCTATCCAGGACCAAGTTATTGCGACGAGAAATTACAAGAAATACGTAATTAAAGATCCACCCATAACCAACGATAATTACAAAAAATGTCACCAACAGAAGGAAACAATAGACCACATAACCAGCGCATGCAAAACTCTCGCTGGAACTGAGTACACGGCTAGACATAACTCGGCAGCCAAAATCATACATCAAGCATTAGCCACAAAAAACGAACTAATCGACAACTCAGATCCATATTACAAGTAAACACCAACATCAGTACTCGATAATGATCACTACAAACTATACTGGGACGTTGAAATACACACAGACAAAACCGTCAATGCAAACAGGCCAGATATAGTATTTCAGACAAAGGCAGACAAAGTTACCTACTTAATAGATATTGCTATTCCCAATGATGTGAATGTTCAAAACACCTACGCTGGGAAAATATCTAAATACACTGACCTTGCAATAGAAGAGAAGCGACTCTGGAAACAAGATAAAGTTATTATTGTCCCCCTCATTATGTCGGTCTCAGGCCTCACACCGAACACATTTACACAACTTCTACAACAGTTGGGCGTGGACGAAGGGTTACATAAAATATTCCAAAAGTCTGTAATCATTAAGACCTGTAATATAGTACGATCTTTCCTAAATTCCGATCAGTAATAGTTCAGGTGTTGACTTGGCCTAGCCCGTCAACATTTGTCGTCATCTCAGTTATGCGAAACAAGCTTGAAAAAACATGATAATAATAATAACAAAACCATCCCAGCAAATAGGCCACATATAGTTTTCCAGTCAAAGACAGACAAAGTGACCTACTTAATAGATATTGCGATTCCCAATGATATGAACATCCAAAACACCTACGCTGGGAAGATATCTAAATACACCGACCTCGCCATAGAAATAAAATGACTATGGAAACAAAAC
The DNA here is from genome assembly GCA_951848785.1 of Callosobruchus maculatus. Lineage (NCBI taxonomy): Eukaryota > Metazoa > Arthropoda > Insecta > Coleoptera > Chrysomelidae > Callosobruchus > Callosobruchus maculatus. Next base: position 11,166,423 of record CATOUR010000054.1, on the reverse strand, counting down.
AAAGTTGTCATTGTCCCCCTCATTATGTCGGTTTCAGGCCTTACTCCAAATACATTTACACCACACCTGCAACAATTGGGCCTGGATGAAAGGTTACATAAAACCTTCCAAAAGTCTGTAATCCTCAAGACCTGCAGCATTGTACGGTCCTTCCTGAATTCAGAATAATAATAGGTCAGTGTAGCGATTCTGTAACTCTAAGCGAAGCGATAGTGACATATTTCCAACGCTTTCGCTCATTTCGGTATTCCATAAAGGTCTTCGTTCCGACTCGGATATAACGAACGCAGACTAACGTTATAAGCGATAGCGAAAGATTTTGTATCTCGTTTGTCAAGTTTTGACGTTATTATTGCTGTGTGTCAAAGTGACATGTTCGCCTAAATTTATTTGTATAGCTAATTACCGGCAATGAATCGAAGAGAAAAAACTAATCCTTCGCAATGGTCGGCATTGCTGGATTTCGCAGAGTCTCATCCAGAGATACTTAAGCCAACTCGTGAATGCTCGTGAGTCATCGAGCTCCATGCTGAAAGCGTAACGAAGCGTTAAATGTTGGTTATGGAATGCCGTCAAAAATCGTTTTCGTAAACGATTAGCTTCGCTTTCTTCTGCTTTCGTTACTATAGCGAAAGTTACGGAATCGCTATACAGGTGTTGACTTGGCACAGCCCGTCAACACTTGTTACTACCGCAACCGTGCGAGAAAAAATAAGAAATGCAAAATAATAATCTTTATTTCAAATCTTACATCACACATACAAACTTACTACTAAAATGTTACATCTAAAAATTCCGATAAATTGTATGATTCTAATTGGATTAGGAACTCTTTCAGATTTTTTTTAAATTGAGATATGCTACTGATAGCTTTTATACGATTTGGTAGCTTGTTGTAAAACTTAATGTTAATCTATGAGGTGGTAATAATACATTTGTTGCCCTAGTGCTGTATAAGTTAGTGATCATTTTGAGCAGGGTACTTCTCTCTATTTTTAATAGTAAACATAATACATTCAAATATGTATATCGCATATGTCGTCATTAATCCAACTGATTTAAATACACCTCTACAGGTATGATTAAATTTCTTATGCATCATTGCCCTTATTGTTCTTATTTGTATAACAAATATTTTTGGCATGTCTGAACTACATCCAAATAGTATTATGCCATAACGTAAAATCGACTCAAAATTAGCATAATATAAAATTTTTAAACAGTCTAATTTAAGCTATTTAAGTATATAAGTATAACATCTGTCGCACAAACCATAGATATTTGTTGACACGCCCACATTCAAATTACATTATAACATAACATCGTTGTTGTGTTACTCAACTAGCGATTTTATGCTTAGTTGTCAAGTCGTCTAAGATGTGACGTATTTCAAAACTGGCGACTTTTCGTGGGGAAACTTGGGACACCTACGAGGAAGGTCCTGTTTTTGGAACTGAGAGTTTTTCTCTGTTCAAGTTTGCTCTACCTATAAGCCTTTATGAATAAAATGTTTCTTTCTCTGATTTGCGCTATGAGTTTGATAAAATAATATAGTTTGTAACGGTTCACCCGTTTCCAAAATTATTTTTATATTATTTACTTGGCTACCATATACAAATAGTTTACAACTTCCATTTTTAGCAACCACTTCCTAATTATACTAGTCACATTTTTATAGCTATTTTACTCTCACCTCTACCTTTTCCCATCTCTATTTCTTTCAGCTGGAAATATTATATTATACAATCCGCGCAAGTGTGCACAAATTTTGGGAAAAATCTAATGAGTGGGGGGGTATGCCCTCTCTCTACCTCTCTCTCTCTACAGTTAATACCTAATATAATTATGTCTCTCTAAGACAATCTTTTATGTCTGTGCAGTTATGTGGTAACCAAGGTAAGGCATTCATATTCCCAATGCAAAATCATAACGATTTGATTGCTATGGTTTCGCATATGTTTATTGCTTCTGCTTTTTATTTTACAGCTATGTGTAGGAATGTGATTTTTCCGATTTATAATTTTTTTTCCATGAGCATGTGATGGCGAACATTTTAATCTTTAAATATCGAGTCAATCATGCACTGTATGTTTATTAATTATCTAACAAAAGAGTCGCTGAACATCATTCTTTGTTTCTAGCCATATATTTTTGTGTTACGATGCCTTATCTTGTGTGTATTTTAATGTTTCACATTTTTTTTATAACATTCCTTGCGTAAAAATACCTAGCAGTCAGATTTGGTAATTAAGAACGCAACGAAAAGATCTGTTGGACATTTTTGTAATTTTATTTTACGAGGCCAGAGGAAAAAGTTGTAGATTTTCGAACATATTTTATATATATTTTTTTATTTATCACCATATATCTGAAAAGATCCAGTAGGACTGTAAATGTAAAGCATTTATGATTGTTTTTACTGTTGTTCTATCTGTTCGCTTTTGTAAATATATCTATATTTTGTTTAATCTTTACCATGTGAACATTTGAAAGTTATCTGCTTTTTAGCTTTTCAAATATGCCCATGCTACTTCATAGATTTGTTTCTGAAGTACATGAATGCAATTTTTCAAAATGTAAGAACGCATCAAGGTCCATACTTCAAAAACAGATCGTGAAGTCCTGTGAAGTTCTCTACAAGCCATAACTCATTCACAGGAAAACCACCCTTTTCTTTGGGGGGTGCCACCATCAAGACCACCTTTTCTTTGGAGGGGCTCTGCCCCTTTTTCGGAGTGCCACCATCATGAACACTTCTTTGGGGTGATACCACCAGAAATCCTTCTGAAGAAGCCAGCCTTCTTTGGGGTGCCAACAGCAGCATGTAACACTTTCTTTGGAGCACCACCTTCTCTTCGGAAGGGCGCCACGAGAACTACTCCCTGGACTTCCCTCCGAGGTTAAGTTCTTGTTTTTAAAAAAAGTCAAATAGAACACAAATGTAATGCATTCATATATATGAAATAAATCTTTACTAAACCATTGTTGTCCTGTTTTCATTTCTTGGCGGCTAGCTAGACTCACGCACACACGCACGCACCCACAGCCCTTGTTTCATGTAATCTGATTGAGCTGCTGGTTGCTATGGGCAATATATTGGTTGGTGGCTCATCACCAATCAGCGCGTGTATTGTTATAAATTTTTGTTTTCTTTAATTCAATGGTGGTGCTCAACGGGACTTAGCGGACGTAGGCGCCTGCGCCTGTAGGTGTTTTGCGCTAACTAACCGATGAACGACAAGCTGTCAAAAAAAGCACCAATCGGCTTGGTTAGTGCTTTTAAAAACCGCTGTTTGGTTAACGAAGCGGCACAAAGCTAGAAAAAAGTTATTTGTAGTTCTCAGAGAGGCAGTTACCTTTGTATAGGTCAATTTAATATCAGGTTTTGTGATTTTATAACCTAGCCTTTTGACAATATAAATAATAACTATTAAGGTATGGAGATGGATATGACAGTTTAATCATGTCGACAAGAAGCTCGTTCAATGGTCACACCTAGCGCCTACAGGTGCTTCCATGCTAGCGCTTTTGCGCTAGGTCCCGTTGAATACACCAAATGAAAAAATGTATGTTTAATGAACTATGAATAACAAATTTTTATTCTTGAAGGCTTTCCTTTGTCCTGTGTTGAACGTGACGTTTCTAAATTGGTACTGATACTTCGAAAACTAATGACTCCATGTTACCACACTTCACAGGATAACTTGTGACACTATGAGATTTTTACTAAAAAAATGAATATCACATGGGGAACAAAGTTTAAGGTAAGACTCATCCTTCGGTTACTAAAGAGTTAAATTATCATCTCGTATAAGACGAAAAAATTCTCTGAGAGGTAAAATGTGTCCCAAGTAACCCCACTTGACGATACCCCGTCTATGGATTATTCACTAAATAGATCACCCCCCCCCCCTGTGGGGGCAGGTTAGAACATCTCCCATCGTATATCCTGCGTGTCGTAAAAGGCGACTAAAAGGAACCGCCCTACTGTCGGTATAAGCAGTAACCTCCTCCCAGCCAACAGCTTTAGGTGGACGAGTTGAGAAGAGTCAGGAGACCTTCTTGTCCTTGGGGTGAGAAATGGCCCCTAAAGGCGGATGAACCAGTAGATACCATCTGGTCAACGGCATGAGGATGCAGAAAGCAAATGGGAAACTACTGCATTAAAGGTCTTAAATATGTCCCAAAAGAAACTTGTAAAATGAGTAAATGCATTTTACGGGTTCAAAACATGTCTGTTAAGACATTGTGACCATGATGATGAGATTTTTTCCCAAGAATATCATCATGAGCTCAAAATATACATTTCTTATATTTCATCTTACTTATTTATTTAAATAAACTTACCCATTTGTATCCCTCCACTTGAAACATTTATCTCGAAGTAGATCTCAATGATAAAGTGGCAAAATATAAAAGAGCGGCAAAAAATTCGTTGTTGAGTTGAAGTCCATGATCAAGATGAAGGTGATCTTAGCGTTTCTGGTGATTTTTGCAGTGCATTCAATAGATGCATTCCTGCATTAGAAACAACTCGTTTTACTACGGCGAAGATAGGGTGTTTCTATCTGGAGCCAACATTGCTTGGATCAATTTTGCAGAGTAAGTTTATGGATGGGGTTTTTCGTTCCTTTTCGTATTATTTCGGAATTAATTTCTCACTCAGCATGCTCCATATGTTCAATATACTTCCAACCGAAATAAAAAATTTAAAAGATACAAATATACAGTTCAAGCGAAAACTGAGTGGAAAAGACTGACTCTAGATAGAAACTCAATTCAGTCTGGGGCCCGATTGGAAGAATGCAGTTTGGTTTGCGCCCCCAAAGTTAGATTAGGATATTCGTTTTTGACTCTGAAGGACTATCCGGCAATAAATTTCAGTCCCTCGTTGGAAATCGTGTCTGGCATTTTATTTTTTTCCAATTGACACAAAAGGTCATGGTCTTCAGAAACAAAGTTATCTAGATCATAATTTGGACTCTGAAAGGTAAAGTTGGAGAAATGAATATAATTTGAATCATTCTCTGTCCCGACAATATCAATGTCAACAAGAACGTTCTTTAAAAACTCCCGAGTAAAGCACACGTCATCAGCTTCGATGTTAGAATTACTTGAAACTAGGTTTTTGACTTGTGGTTCAAGTAGGAACGATTCATTGCTTTCTTCTGCATATTTATTCATTGAAAATACGGCAGGTGAACATTTTCCGAGGATGTACCATAAAAATTTTAGTTTTATTAAACGTTTAATGCTAATTTGTGAAATGATTACCATTTTTCATATTAATTTTGTCCTTTTGGCGGCAAGCATTACTCCATTGCATTGCGAGATTTTAATTTTTCGGGAACTTATAGAACTTTACATTTAGCTCTTTCATCTTACTATGGCTTTTACAACCGATAACTGCACAATTTGGCATTGTGTATATAAATTTCAGTCTTCTATATCCCAAAATAAGGAATACAAAGTAAATTAAGCAAAAATCGTTAGCGATTCTATCTAAAACGCGATTACACAGGCTGTGGTATCACGACGTCTAATAATTCTCCGCGCGAAAAATCTCCGTTGCTGACGCAATGCGCAGAGCGATCGCAATTTCGTACGGCTGGCGAGCACACCATGTACAGGGTGTCCAGTTAGTGGGTAATTCTTCGAGATCTCGCAAGGTTTACCTGATAGAAGAAAATGTCAAACACAAAAGTTATTTGGTTACTTAAGACGCATATTCGAAAAATATTTTGAAATACATAGGGTGTTGCGGGAAAAGATAGTTATCAACTTAGTTTTTTATATGGAACTATAACTTTCTCTTCAGTTCTTCTAAATTCTATCATTGATCTCTATTCAACCCTAAAATATTTGCGAGGTTGCCAAGTTATAATTTATATTCTATTAATTTCCGGATTTGCAAGGTCGCAAGTATTACGTCCAAATTAGTATATATTCCTTTAACTTTTCTTGATAATATTATACAGCGAGTTACTTGAATATTAAGGGGATATTATTTTGGACGTTACCAGCAATTTGTATCTACAAGGTGTTTTTGGCAGAATTTTAAATCACGGCAATTTGAAGGTCATTTTACTTTGTTTTTTTAAATGTAACACCCTGTATATTTTATTTTAAATCGAAATACCTACTAATACTCTATCTCGCGTTGTAAAATTTTTTTTCGTGTTTGCGGCGTTGCCAAGTTATAAATTATTTTTCCAAATTTTTAAACAAATATCCCCGATTTTAATTTATTTTCAATAGAATGCTCTACTTATTTTTATTCCAATGAATTGCGTATACCGAATTTAGTAAGATCTCACAATTTCAAAATTTTGTTTCCATTTACTACTGAGATACGGCAACAGCGCTTTTTCAGCAAACGGTACCGGAACGCTTAAATATTTCCAAAACCGCCACAGCTGGAGAGGTGAAATTCAATACTTGGGGGTTCTTGAACATACAGAATTCAAAAACGCTAACACCAGTGTTGTCAGATTTACCAATTTCACGTCATAACTTTGAATGGAATGCCCTATTTATGAAGTCTAACGTAAAAGTCGTAAATCTGACAAGACTGATGTTAGCATTTTTGAATTCTGTATGTTCAAAAACCGCCAAGTACTGAATTTCACCGTTCCAGCTGTGGCAGTTTTGGAAATATTTAAGCGTTCCGGTACTGTCTACTGAAAAAGCGGTGTTGCCGTATCTCAATAATCAATCGAAAAAAAATTTGAAATTGTAAGATCTTACTAAATTCGCTATGCGAAATTCATTGGAATAAAAATTAGTAGAGGATTCTATTTAAAATAAATTAAAATCGGGGATATTTGTTTAAAAATTTCGAAAAATAATTTGTAACTTGGCAACGCCGCATACGCGAAAAAAAAATATAACAAGACGCGATAGAGTATTAGTAGATATTTCGATATAAAATAAAACATACTGGGTGCTACATTTAAAAAAAACAAAGTAAAATGACCTTCAAATTGCCGTGATTTAGAATTCTGCCAAACACACCCTGTAGATACAAATTGCTGATAACATCCAAAATAATATCCGCTTAATATTGAAGTAACTCGATGTTGATATTGAGAAAAGTTGAAGGAATATATCAATTCGGACGTATTACTTGGGACCTTGCAAATCCGGAAATTAATAGAAAATAAATCATAACTTGGCAACGTCGCAACCGATTCCAAAAATATTTTAGGGTTGAATAGAGATCAATGATGAAAACTATAAGAATTTAAGAAAAAATTATAGTTCCATATAAAAAAATAAAGTTGATCACTATCCTACTTTCCCGCAACACCCTAAATATCTTAAAATATTTTTAGAATATGCGTCTCGAGTAACCAAATAACTTTTGTATTTGACATTTTCTTCTATCAGGTATACCTTGCGAGACATCGAAGAATTACACACTAACTGGACACCCTGTATACTCGCACCACGATCCTACACACACATACTGGTGAAAGGGAACAGGCGGCCACGCCTCCTCGCTAACACGGGCGTATTTTCTTGGATTCCCAATTTCGCGCGCTATACCCTAGACCAGACCATCCAAATGTTCTGTTCGCAGGGACTTCGGAAGCGGAGGCTACGCCAAAGTGAGGTCCAGCTACGAAAGCGCCATCGACGACATCAGCAGCCATGGCGGCAACGTGATCAGAGTATGGCTCCACGCGGATGGTCGATGGTCTCCAAAATGGGACAAGAACGGCTTCGCTACAGGAGAAGACACCCAATCGCTGATAGACGATCTGGGACTAATGCTTGACTACGCTGCTAGCAAGAATGTTTTTGTCTTTATCACTCTGTGGACTTTGGAGGGGACTCCAAAGCCCATGATGCATCTTTACTACCAGGAAGGTAGGCTGCAGTCTTATTTGGACAGAGTGCTCAAGCCTCTCGTTGTAGGTTAGTAAAATTTTGAATCACCATCAAGACTTTGAAGGCTGAATGCCCAGTGCCCATTACTCGCGAGTTGGCAGACTACTGAGGTCATTATTAGTCCAATGGAGTTTGAACTCCCAAGTTACCATGTGAATGTATATTGCTTACAATTATAGAATTAGATCAACCGTAGCCTAACTAATATAGAGCCGTGGTTTGAGTGACTAAATACCAACAAGTTTTTTTTTTATAGTTACATCTAGCAGCATGCCTTAATGGCGCTTCACACTTGCCGGAAACATTTAGCCGGTGGCGGCTAACCGATCGCAAGGTTTATTAAGTTGTACATTGGAGCCACAGTATATCCAATTATACAGTAGCGCGACTTTCCAGAATTTTGGTGGTTCGCGCAAAGCATCCCGTGCATCGTTCGCAGGATGTTTAGCACGGCGATCGCCTGAGTCGTGTTCAGTCTATGAGAGTGAAGGTAGTGTCTTTGACAGAACCGGATTAAGGAATTTGGTGGTACGCTGATATGTATATCGGGACGCGTGAAGTCAAATGTTGCACCGCTGTAGGCTGTATTGACAATTCCTAAAACTGTGAGTATAGTTTTTTAAGCTTCCTCAAGATGCTGCCAGGTATGCGATTCCTCCAATGTTTAATATGCTCCTTTATTACCTAATAATATTAAAGTGTGATAGCGTAGCTCCATTTGTCTCTAACAAAGTCTGTCGGGTATTGAGGTAGCTGTGTGTTTTTTTTTCAGTTTTTAGACGTTACGGAAAGTCGTTCTTTAATTGTGAGACTAAAGTCAGAATAATAATTTTTCACTGTTTTCTGACAGCACCACAACGTTCAAAACATCTTTCACGACATATAACAAGATGAATATGATTATGCATTCCAACATTATGAAATTTTAAGCAGGAAGTGAAGTCTGTTTTAATGGATGCTCAAACAGAAAGCTCACAATAAAAAGAATCAACATGCTGGTTTCAAAAATATATAAAATATAGTTTTTATATACCCCTAACAAGTTTTCATCGGTTTTGCTGTTTACCACGTTTTCGTACCTCAAACGTTTTTCTATGATGATTGATGAAGATAAATTTAAAGGGTGTGGGATAACTAGACATAAATGTTATGTTGGATGCTACTTCGTTACATATACCCATATTTGAATCATATAAGATATTATAAAGTTTTTATATTTATTTAAATGTTTAAGGTTAAGTAAGAAATAAAGTTGAATAAATCTCGCATTTTTGTAATTTACTTACAAACAATAAAGCCACCTATTTTCCCGGAGCTAACAATTTTCTTTCATAAACCGACTATTTCTTGTTTTGCTTCTAAAAAAAATGTATACATCCCATTTAAATGCAAAAAATCCATGATGAATTAGAAGAATCAGTACAAAACATGTCCACGTACATTAAATGCGAATGCATGGATATAACTTACAAATTGTAATTCAGAATTCCAAAGACAACTGCCTAACCTCGATGAAGAATATCACATTACCATACTGCTCTCATAATTTACTCTATTTACGAGACATATTATCGAGTCCATTAAACTTATTACAACATAACAATTACGCTTTTTCACTCGATTACTCATCAGTGTTGCCAAGCCGACCCTGTGTTCAAAACGTAAACGGCAATACTCGCAGCTCGTGCTGAGGACCCGACGTGGGGTTATGAGAGGCCAGTTTTTCGGAGACAAATTGTCTTCATGATTTCTAGGGAGTTGCGCTACTGTACAATTGGATATACTGTGTAGGAGCTTTCCTACACGGCAACCGCAAGGTAGTGGAAATAAGAATCATATGCACGTGTTCACATTAGCCGTCCTGCCGGTCTTTGGTTGTTGATGAACCAGTGGCTCTGTGCGTCTCATATTTGTGTTAAAGACATGAAGTAGATAATTATTATTGAAATAGCCAACATTTGAATAGGTTCGATGGAACGCTTTATTCTGGGATTTCTACGGCTTCGTAGACATAAGCAATGGTTAACAAGCTGGACATAAAAATTGATGCTGAATTGAAAAACGTAATAATATACAGGGTGTTCCATTTAAAATAGGAAAGTTGATGCCTACTTCCGGTGTATCCGGAAGTCCGCCATCTTTGAAATAATTCTCTAGATATAGAGTATTTGAAAAGAAATGTTTTTTCTTTAAAACATTTTCGTTCAATTTAAACGGTATGGCCGCTAGAGAGCACCGCGCGCTTATTGGACCACCCTGTATAGCGTGAGGAGCTTAGATGTCTCTGGATCTTGGTGACTTCTAGTGTGACTTTATGGAACTACATGGAACTTCAAATAAACCGTTTAAGCGCGAATCACCATTTTTGATATATGTAGCCAACAGAAAAGAATTGAATATCGCAGCGAATATAAAACTAAGAAAGCCGTGGCTTTGCGGTACAACTAAGCATGAAATGCGTCATCTTAGGTCAAATGGTTAAATTTCAATTCTTTTTGTACTTGGAGAAGTTAGTAGATTAATTAAGGAAACCTCAATCACAGATAACTTGATTTTTTCAAATAGGAATGTCTACTTTTGTCTACAGAATCAAATGTAAAACTTGATTACCTTTCTAACGACATCGGATTCAAAGTATCAGTCTTTTTACTTCCCACACCGAGAGGTGAGGGGAGTACTGTGATCGCGAAAATTTTCTCTTTTGAGATAATACGGCTTTTGGCGTTTTACGATATCTACAAAACGAAAATCCGCGTCACTCATTTCCGTCGGTCTGTCTGCCTATCTGTCTGTCTGTCGATCTGTCTGTCTGTTGGCGTTTTTCTAACGTCGTAATCTTAGTAACCGCTGCATGGATTGTGATGAAATCTGGGTAGCGATATATTTTGGGGTCCCTGAGCATTTTCTACTTTTTTTGGGGGTGGGGGAGTTGAATTTGGGGTGGTTGGGGGGTAGGGGGTTGTAAGACTGAAAAATTTGTTGTATTCATAAGGGGCTGTCCATTGACCTGTAATAATACACTTTCAATATACCTTTTTAGGTGCATCCGAACATTGCTTTGCTCATTATAGAAGCCTAGGGACTTCGAATTTGTGATGTATACATATGAGAATTGTTTTAGATCGTTCTATATTGCGTAATGCGAAAACTATTGAATTGATTCTAATGAAACTTCGACGCAGTATTACTACCGCGGTAGTGGCGGAACAGCAATAATAAAAAAACTAAAAGTAGAAAAATACCTCATACTTTGTTTTTAGGCATTTTAGGGGTTCCTGATTAATTTCTATATTTTTTTTTGGTGGGGGTGAAATTGAAGCAGTTGGGGGTGGGGGGTTGTAAAACTGGAAAATTTGTTGTATTCATAATAGTTTGTCCATGACCTGTGGAGGAAATACCTAGCGGCATATTATACTTTATTAAGTTCATCTGAACGTTGGCTTGCCTATTACAGAAACCAATTTTGTGATGTATGCATACGAGTTTTGCTTTATTTCGTTCTATGTATATCGCGTAAAGCGAAAACTATTGAATTGATTTTAATGAAACACATGACACATGACAATGACACAGAATTTACTGCCGTGGCAAGAAGGGAAAACGCGTCTGCTTTTGAAAAATCGTTTCAGTGGCGGTGCAGCAATAATAAAGGGACTAGAAATATAAAACCAGCTCAAACTTCGTTTTTAGATGCTTTGGAGGTGGATTGGATTGTTTCGCATCACTTATTGAAGCATGAAGAAGAATGCTATGGCGTCCTAGTTCCTAAGAAGGAAGTTGCAAGGAACTATTTACGAGAGTTTTTGTGTTGGATTTTTTTTGCGGACGGGTGGGCGATGGTATTTCAAACTATAGCTTCATGCAATGGGAAAATAATAAAATGGTATCATCATTATGTGTGGGAAGTACTGAGTCAATCAACTTGGTTTCACTTTTTAGTTTTAATTTTATTTCAAATTTTCAGTCAAATTGGTGGTAAGCAACCTAGCAGGCCATAAGAAATAAACAAAAACCCGTTAAGATGGAAGAAGCCTCGGAAGAAACCAACTAACTTAGTAGAAAAAAGGAAACGAACTAGAGTAACGAGGCAAGATTAAGAAAATTCCGTTCAGCACATTGGCTCTAACCAAGAGCGATAGCGGCAACAAGAATTCTTACTTTTCACAGGCTAATGGCCAATTTTCAAAGTCAGTAAAAAAATATTTAATCAATAGAAAAGTACCAGCGATTATTGCTGGCAGTAAAAGCATTATATCTTCGGAATAAATTTTCACATCTAATGCCATAAAAAAGTAGTCATTTCCGTAAAGTAACGATACCTCTGACTGGAGCCCTTCAAATTCTTCAGTAGGTACTTCTACTTATTGGCATATTCGCAGAAATGAAAATGAATGAAAGCTAAATTGTAGTCTGTTTGAATTTTAAAGCAATTTATTTGGTAGAAAAATACATGAAATAAACACAATTACAACATGGAATACTAAAAATTTCTAGCAATCATTTCAAAAGATGCTCAGGATTCTCCAGTTAGAGATATATTTACGTTTGTCCCATTAAATGTGAAATTTCATTGTGAAGATGTTAGACTGTGAGCAAAAATCGCTGGTAGCTTCCCTTCTCTTTTAAATTTATTAATCGTTTTGGAAAGTTGTCAAGCTCTAGTAGACCTCAATGGATAGTAGACTGTGAAAAAGAAAACACTTCTGTCATGCTCCAGCTTCTCATCGACATCAGATATCTTACCGCTATTGTCTCCCGTTAGAGCTAGTGTGCTGTAAGGAATTTTCATATAAAGTAACACTAGAATTTACAGAGGAATTCAAATATGCAATAATATATATAGGGAATTCCATTAAAGAAAATGTAAGTTCGATACGAATAACCCCTGTATCGTCTCCGTCTACTCACTATTGGCCCACCCTGTATAAACGATTTCTGCATAAGATGTTCAGCTTTTCAATTAAAAATTATGTTCTAGCTCTGAGGGATAAGAAGGCGCTAGCAGGTTGGGACTTAGTGAACGAACCCATGGGCAGTATAAGTCAAACGCAAGTAGATCCGAATCCATGCTACGACACCACTCATCTTAAGGACAGCGGAGCAGGGTGGGCGGGCGAAACCATTGATTTTCGGGTTAGTAAAGTTGAAAGAAAGTGTTTTGAGTGTGAGCGCATTAGAAACGATGGAAATAAGTACTAATGATAGAGAGATTTTGAGCCACTAAAAATTGGGACGAGCATGCGCAGTGTGTTTCGAATAATGGATAAGCGTGTGCCTTGTATACAGTTTTTGTAACCGAAATCTGTGACGTGTATCGTTGTGTCGACATTAACAATTATTGTACCTATTTGCACCTAAACTTAACCTCACATTATGATCGATTTGGTCGGAAATGTCCAAGAAATGTCACGTGCAACAAGTAAATACCACAAGCAGATAATAGATCACATCACAAGTAAAATAAAAAATAGGTTATGCAGGATCCCCGAAGCATGACATTTCAGAACTCACTACCATGGTTTAGTCCCATGATGATCACACGCTGTTGCCGGAGACGCCTAACTTTGTAGCTTTTACTGGATAATACTGTCAAATAAAATTAACGGAAGAAAACTTGATCCTTTTGTACAATGATAAACCACACAATAAGTATTGTTGCAATCAAAATCATCGCGGTTCTTTTCTCATTGCCGCATAGTGGTTCAGACCTGGCAGTACCGCACATAATCATATCGTACCGTAAACTTCCATACAACACTTTATCGGTTACTCGCCGATTCGGTTATTTCGGGTGAACTGCGCATGCCACAAATAGCAGATAACGTGCAATAACGTCAGGAAACGGACGTCCAAAAACTCTCTAATGTAAAATGTTTTGACAAAAGAACCTGAATAGTTCCTTGGTGGAATAGGTTGCCCTGCCGTTTTTCAGCACGGAGGTCCAGGGATCAATTTCCAAGCTAGACGGCTTTTTTTTCCCTAAGCACACGGTGAAGTAGAAAACGGTTGAGTAATAAGAAAGGTTTTAAAGTTTAATCAAATTGCCCACAGCCTTAATGTGGCAGTTTATCAAAAAATTGGAAAATAATAATCAGGGAATCTGTAAAATATCGAAGAATGAGCCTTACACCTTCTTTCACTAGATAGAGAAGAAATTAGGCTTTTCGTAAATATAGAGCCGAGCCCAACGCCACGGACTCTTATGATCGTACGATACACTTAGAAAATTACCCTTTGCGGGTGTATGTTGAATATCGCAGCGATTATAATATTATTTTAAGCATGAAATGCGTCGGCTTAAGTTAGACGGTCAAGTTTGAATTACATTTGTACTTGGTGAAATCGGTAAATTAAATAAAGAAACCTTAATCACTGGTAACTTGATTTTTTCAAATGGGAATGTTTAATTTTTTATACGTCAAATGTGCAAATTGATAGGCTTTCTAACGATATATGGTTGTGATTGTGTATCAATCTCTGGTAGTTTTCATTTAATTTCGAGATTTTAATAAAATCGGTGTTTTTCAATTTTCCTACCTATAAGCAAACTAGAAAATCATGAAATATAAGAAAACAACTCCCTTAGCAGAAAGGTACAGTCGAACTAGAGTAAAGAGCCAAGATTGTATAAATTCCCTACAACCAATCAACTCTAACTAGAAACAACTGCGCTAACATGGCTAAGGTGAAAGATAAGCTGGAGTACGACAGAAATGGTTTTACAGCTTACTAGCTACTGCAACGTATTAAAGATTAAAAATGTCCAAAACCACTAAAACCTTTGAAATGAAAAAAAAAACTTTCAGCGATTTATGCTAGTAGTTTAACATCTTCAGCACGCAATTTCACATTTAATGGTATAAAACAGTAGTCGTTTCCGTCAAAGTGAAAAGTAACGATACATCTGACTGTCCGACTGTAGCCCTTCAAGTTTTTCCGTATCTATTAGCAAGATTGTAAAAAAGAAATACTATAGCAAATCGGATTTTAATTTTCTTCCAGGTAATTTATGTTTTATAATTTGAACAGATTTTAAATTCATTCTTCATTTTGCGGCGATCTTGCTTATGGGTTCTGAAGACTTCACACAACTCCAGTCAGAGATATCGTTATCGTTACTTTTGACTTGATGGAAATTACTACTTTTTTTAATCATTAAATGCGAAATTTTATCCTGAAGCTACTAAACTGCCAGATACGTTCTGTGGTAGATTACCTTTCATTTCAAAAAATTTGATTGCTTTGTGAATTGTCAATCTTTAGTATATGTAGTTGCTGGAATGCTGTGAAAAACCTCAACCTCAGTCGTACTCCAGCTGTGTTGTTTCTCGTTAGACTTGATTTTTGTAAGTCATTTTTATAATTTAACTCTTTACTGTATTTCGTCTGCATCCTTCTGCTAAGTTAGTGGTTTTCTTCCATCTGAGCAGTTTTTTGTTTACATTTCATGGCCTGCTAAGTGGTTGATGGGTAATTCGTCATAGTCACAATGTCTTAACAGACATGTAGTGAACTCGCAAAATGCATTAAGTCGGAGCTAGAGTATTGCCGGCACGAATATTATCAATAGTTTTGAGAAGCTCGCCATCGTTCGCGATTTACTGTCAGTTCAGTGGCGCCCTTGATACTCATATCTAGCAGCTGTTTCGTCGTATCCACACTTTGGGACACTTTACAACAAAGCAACATCAATGTAGAGATAATAAAGGCAGTGAAATCTTTATACCACGGTACAGGATCTAAGGTTAAAACAAACCATGGCTTAACAACAGGCTTCAAAGTGACTAAAGGCCTTAAGCAAGGTTGCTGCATATCTCCGACATTGTTTAAAATATATTTAGAAAACACTCTAAAGACCTGGAAGCGAAAATGCAGTAACATGGGAATACCAGTAGACGATGAGTACACAGTCGCAGATGACCAAGTTGTTGTGGCACAAGACATGTATGACATCGAATACATGACCCGCAAGCTAATTGAGGAGTATCACAAATGGGGTCTAGAAGTCAACATCGACAAGACTGAGTATATGTGCATTGGAGGGCAACAACAGGACCTACGACTAGCAACAGGGCAGACCATTAAGCATTGCAGGGTGTACAAGTATCTAGGACTAAAAGTCTCTCAAGACGGAACACTGGACGAAGCGATATCTGAGAGGAACATTCAAGGAAGAAGGGCAATTTCCATGCTAAACAATGTCTTATGGGATAAGAGCATACATTTAAGCAACAAAAAAAGAATTTATAACTCGATCGTAAAAAGTGTAATAACTTACAGTGCCGAAGTATGGCCTCTAAAAGAACGAACACAAAGAACATTAAGAGCCACGGAAATGGACTTCTGGAGAAGAGCGGCTGGAAAATCCAGACTAGATAGGATACCGAACGACAATATAAGACAGAGCATGGAAATAAAACACGACATTATCGATGACATTAGAACCCAACAATTCGTCTGGTATGGACATGTCCAGAGAATGCCACAACATCGGATACCAAAGAAA
Organism: Callosobruchus maculatus; assembly: GCA_951848785.1. Classification (NCBI taxonomy): domain Eukaryota; kingdom Metazoa; phylum Arthropoda; class Insecta; order Coleoptera; family Chrysomelidae; genus Callosobruchus; species Callosobruchus maculatus. The sequence goes on along the minus strand of CATOUR010000054.1, from coordinate 11,150,024 downwards.
ATCTTAAATTGGAACCCACAAGGAAGAAGAAAACGAGGAAGACCACGCAAAAGTTGGAGAGAGGGAATCGATAAAGAAGTACGGGAAAGAGGCCTGGAGGAAGACTTATGGGGAGATAGGGAGGAATGGAGATTAGGAATCGGAAGACGTCGAACGTTATAACCCGATGTATATATATAGATATTTTTATTCTTTTCGTGTGAAGAAATAATTTTTGATCCATAACTTTTTGATATACAGGACGTTCATTTGACCGCGATTTGGATATAAAAATGGTCATAACTTTTGAAATAGGTACTCTTTATAATGTAACAACACCCTACATTGGAAAAACGAAAAGCATTAGTAGAATTTGAATATGGAATAATATATAGGGTGTCTCATTCAAAAAAAATGCATGTTAGCATCACCACGTAGTTATGGATCACCCTGTATAAATTAAAATATTTTCTGAGGAGGGAGCATATTCGTGGCTACAACTTCTTATACAACTTTTTTCGGTATCTTCTACAGTAGTGGAGTTATCGACTGAGCCGGTACGAAAAACTCACCCTGTATATACCGAGTGTCCCAGAATTTCCTTGACACGTGATATTTTCGTAACGAAAAACGGTTCAAGTAAGAACTGAGTGGTACTTTTGAAGGTACTATAGGGTCTATCATACCATGCATTCAAAATATTTTTTTTTGTACGTCAACCCCTAAAACTCACCCCCAACTTTTTTTTCAAATAGCACCTCATAGGTTTTCCTACATACATGATATCCCCATTTTATTTGAAATCTTGTGGTACCTTTAATTTTATATGCAAACTTACCTTTTCCGTAAAATCATAAGCATAAGACAAATGAAATGATAATTTGTGTGACGCCTGATATTTTTGTAACAAAAACGGATAAACAAGAAAAGTAAGTGGGTGTTTCAAGGGTAGTGAATGACCTATCATTCCTTGCTTATGAATCATTTTTTCTTACTTAAACCTGCAATCCATCCCTAGCTTGTTCTTTCAAATTTCAATCCCCAATTTTGCCTGGAAAAATAAATTCTTTACTTGAATTTAATTATCGTAGTGCCTTACTTTTTATGCCCCTTTATTTTACGTCATAATTTTGAATGGAATGCCCTATTTATGAAGTCTAACGTAAAAGTGGTAAATCTGACAACACTGATGTTAGCGGTTTTGAATTCTGTATGTTCAAAAAGCCCCCAAGTATTGAATTTCACCGCTCCAGCTGTGGCAGTTTCGGAAATATTTAAGCGTTCCGGTACTGTTTACTGAAAAAGCGGTGTTGTCGTATCTCAATAATTAACAGAAACAAAATTTTGAAATTGTGAGATCTCACTAAGTTTGACATGCGCAATTTGCTGCAATAAAAATAAGCAGAGGATTCTGTTTAAAATAAATTAAAATCGGGGATATTTGTTTAAAAATTTGGAAAAATAATTTATAACTTGGCAACGCCTCAAACGCGAAGAACAAATTACAAGGCGAGATAGGGTATTAGTAGATATTTCCATTTAAAATATAAACATACAGGGTGTTACGTTTAAAAAACAAAGTAAAATGACCTTCAAATTGCCGTAATTTAAAATTCTTCCATAAACACCCTGTAAATACAAATTGCTGGTAACATCCAAAATAATATTCACTTTATATTCAGGTAACCCGCAATATAATATTATTGAGAAAAATTAAAATAATATATCAATTTGGACGTACTACTTGCGACCTTGCAAATCCGGAAATTAATAGAAAATAAATTATAGAAATATTCTAGGGTTGAGTAGAGATGAGTGATGAAAACTAGAAGAATTTAAGAAAAGGTTATAGTTCCATATAAAAAATCGAGATGATCACTATACTACTTTCCCGCAACACCCTGTATATTTCAAAATATGTTTAGAATATGCGTCTTAAGTAACCAAATAACTTTTGTATTTGACATTTTCTTCTATCAGGTACACCTTGCGAGATATCGAAGAATTACACACTAACTGGACCCGTATATATACTTAGACTTATTTTGCATATCTCTAAAATGACTCCATTTTAGGACGTTTGCTCACGAAAGTGTTTATTAGGTGAAACTATTTTTTCTTCATTTTTTGATAAGTTTGATTACCCTAAAAAAATGTTATCGATCATTTCAGAAAGTTATTAACCATTAGAAATCAGAATTTTAACACGGTCTTTTATGAAAGAGCAGCGAATTTTTGCATTTGAAGGTAGAATAAACATATTTTAAGATTAGACAAAAAAACGGGTAACATGTAGAAATATTCTTTGGAATACGTAGTTTATATTATTGCATTAAGAAAATAAGATTGATCTTCTGAATTAGTTATTAATTATTTTACTCAGTTAAGACTGATGTTTCTTACCATATTGCAATCTGGCAACAGTGCTTCCCTTTCTTTACAAAAACCACAGTGTCAGCGTCATATAACGTCGATTAGGTTAGGTTACAGCCCTCATCGCTAAATGAGGTTGGCCTTGGGTCGAGCCCACCTTAAGTCTTCAGGTTCAAGGACCCTTGAGGCTAGTAGTTTGCTTGTGATACCAAAGACACATTATAATCTGCATCCTCCTCGCCACAGCGTGCACACTTCGGGTTCTTTGCCACCCCCATCACATACAAGTGACGTCTGAAGGTGTTATGGCGGCCAGGCAGCAGACCCACAAGTAACCTTAGCCGGCTTCTGTCCAGTCGGAGACAGGTCCACCTTAGCCAGAGGTCCTAAAATAAGTTTTCTGGCTTTCTGGAGATGTCCAGTGATTCCATCTCCATCCAAGGTCCATCTCCAAGATTTTGATTTTACAACCACACCTCTGTTTTCCTTCTAATGTTACCTGCTGTCAGCCTCACAGCCGGCTCAAGACCCAGGAAATTATTTCTCGACCCTCGTCTTGCGAGCGCGTCCGCCGTTTCATTGCCGCAAACTCCAGCATGAATTGGCGCCCACATGAGTGACACCTGATGTCTTGTCGAAATGTCATCCAGTGCCTTTCTACACTACATTTTTTTTATATATAACTGAGCAGACCGCGCGGGCAGAGCCTAAATACCAGAGTACCGCGGCTGCTATGAAAGGGTTATGTTAGGGGAAGCTTGTTAACGCGAGATTTGAATGGGCCAATTGCGGGTATTGGCCCAATAAATACATCTTCTGGCAGTCCATTCCAAGCCTTGGACACCCTGGGAATAAATGTGCGGTTGTACCGCTCAGTTCTTGATGTATGAAGAACGACCGTCTCAGGATGAGATGCAGCAGTCGCACAGGTACATTTGATATGAGCAGTCAGTGGCGGAACGATAGAGGATAGCTCAGAGGAGCAGATTCCGTTGGAATATCGGTAGAAGAGTGAGAGGTCACCAATCACATGCCTGCGAGAAAGTGGTTGGAGGTGACGCGTTAAAGCCGGGTTACCAATTAGTCGAATTGCACTTCTCTGGACGGCATCTAGTATAGACAGGGTATAGTAGGGGCAGCAGCTCCCCAGACATGAGAGCAATACTCCAGGTAAGTCCTTATCTGGGCTTTATATAGAGTGAGGAGTTTACATGGTGAGAAATACTTTCTGGCTCTAAATAGGTACCGAAGCTTTTTACCAGCAGCTGTTGCAATTGACGCGACGTGTTCGTGCCAGATCAGATTTTCTGTAATGTTGACCCCTAACAGCTTGAATGACTGACTCCTTGGCAGAACCTGGTTGTTCATTAGAACCTGGTGTTGGCTTGGGCACTTCTTGTTTGAGAGCGTACAATACTGGGTCTTGGAGGCATTAAATTTAATTGCAGAACGAGCCTTGATGAAAACTTAGAAGCACTCAATGCTTCCAATGCTGCCTGGATGTCAGAGCAGATAGTAATCCATTTCCTAGGCTCCTCAATGGCGTGCTGCTTCCTGTTTGGAACACCGTGGTGTATCCTCCAAGAGAGAGAGACCAGGGAAGTGGTCTAATATATTTCTGTGTGAGGATGGCCTTGCCCTAAAATATCACATTCAAGTTTACACTGCAAATACGTAATGACAAGTACTAACAGATATTTTTTCTAGATTTCTACGCCATGCACAGTTATACCTGGGAAGGGCGCTTTGCACCCACCAGCCCTTTCCTGCACAACTTTGATTTCTACAACAGCAAGAAACCTATCCTTATGCAAGAGTTCTCTACCACAATCAGTGAGAGTCACAACGCTTCCTGGAACTACCGCCACATCTACGAAGGAGATTATGGAGGTATCATGTCCTGGCAGTACAACCAATGGGGCAAGTGGGTGGACACCAAGGAGTCTATGTTCGAAGGGATGGGTGCCATCAGGAATCTCACTTCCCATGGAAAGATTGATATAAAGTTGTAGTGTGGAAGCAGAACTAATTCTGTGTCTAATAAAACTTACCTCGTGTTTGATGTATTTTATTTTCATGTTGTTGTGTTGTATTTTGATACATATATTTTGTTTGTTTTTATATTTGTTTTTAACGTGTTTAACGTGACTTGGTAACTGTATGTTTGTGTGGATATCAATAGTAATCTTCATAAGGTCCACCCTAAAAGTCTAAAATCGTTATCTGGCTTCCTATCAGGACGAAAACTCGTGTCATGTATATCTTGAGGGTGCTAATTACAAACCTGGCCGTTGCTTAGAGTTTTAGCTTCACGTAACTAACATCAAAAATTTTCAGACTCTCAGATTTTGAAGTTCACCCTAAAAATTTAAAATCGCTAATCTGCCTTCCTGTCAGAACCAAAACTCGTTGTCATGTATATTTTAAGGGTGCTAATTACAAATCTGACCGTTGTTTTGAGTTTCAGCTTCACGTATCTAACAACAAACATTTTCAGACCCTTGGTTCTTCAAGTTCACCCTAATAATCTAAAATCGTTATCTGGCTTCCTATCAGGATGAAAACTCGTGCCATGTATATTTTGAGGGTGCTAATTACAAATCTGGCCGTTGTTTAGAGTTTTAGCTTCAGGTAACTATTATCAAAAAATTTCAGACTCTCAGATTTTGAGGTTCACCCTAAAAATTTAAAATCGCTATCTGCCTTCCTCTCAGGACTAAAACACGTATCATGTATATTTTGAGGGTGCTAATTACAAATCTGGCCGTTGTTTTGAGTTTTAGCTTCACGTAACTAAGAACAAAAATTTTCAGACTCTTGGTTCTTCAAGTTCACCCTAAAAAACTAAAATCGTTATCTGCCTTCCTGTGAGGACGAAAACTCGTGTCATGTATATTTTGAGGGTGCTAATTACAAATCTGTCCGTTGTTTTGAGATTTAGCCTCACGTAACTAGGATCAAAAATTTTCAGAGTCTCAGATTTTGAAGTTCACCCTAAAATTTTAAAATCGCTATCTGCCTTCCTGTCAGGACGAAAACCTGTGTCATGTATATATTGAGGGTGCTAATTACAAATCTGTCCGTTGTTTTGAGCTTTAGCCTCACGTAACTAAGATCAAAAATTTTCAGACTCTCAGATTTTGAAGTTCACCCTAAAATTTTAAAATCGCTATCTGCCTTCCTGCCAGGACGAAAACTTGTGTCATGTATATTTTGAGGGTGCTAATTACAAATCTGTCCGTTGTTTTGAGTTTCAGCTTTACGTATCTAACAACAAACATTTTCAGACTCTTGGTTCTTCAAGTTCACCCTAAAAAACTAAACTCGTTATCTGCCTTCATGTCAGGACGAAAACTCGTGTCATGTATACTTTGAGGGTGCTAATTACAAATCTGGCCGTTGTTTAGAGTTTTAGCTTCACGTAACTAACATCAAAAATTTTCAGGCTCTCAGATTTTGAAGTTCACCCTAAAAATTTAAAATCGCTATCTGCCTTCCTGTCAGAACTAAAACTCGGGTCATGTATATTTTGAGGGTGCGAATTACAAATCTGGCAGTTGTTTAGAGTTTTAGCTACACGTAACTAACATCAAAAATTTTCAGGCTCTCATCAGATTTTGAAGTTCACCCTAAAAATTTAAAATCGCTATCTGCCTTCCTGTCAGGACGAGAACTTGTGTCATGTATATTTTGAGGGTGCTAATTACAAAACTGGTCGTTGTTTTGAGTTTTAGCTTCATCTAAGAACAAACATGTTCAGACTCTTGCAAATGCACTAATTCACTTCTGAAACATATTTTGTGATTGTAGCCATATTTCTTGTAAACCATTTACAGCGAACCTATAGGATAAAAATGCTTATAATAAAGTCGCTAAGAGAAATTATTATATTCAAGTGCATGCAATGACTTCTCGGTGACGTAACTGTGCTTTCAAACCTAATAAAAACTCCATAAATATTGAACATACATGTACTTTTCACACTCCCTGGACTACTACAATATTAGCTATTAATTTGTCAAGAAATGAGGTCAGGTTTCTGTGGCTTGACTTTTGTATTTTATAGGGGTTGTATAGGAGTTTCGCACCCATGCCCATGAATTGATGAACTGTTGGTTTTTGGGCTGTTAGTTCGGCGTCGACATGCCGTCGCCTTGGTGTCGGCACGCTTCGCTGCTTGGAGTTTCCAACTCTCTGAGTTTCTGGGAACACGCCGAACAGGTGACAGCTTCCGAGGATGCCGACCACTCGTGTTGGCGAAACGTCAGGCAGCGCAGCATGTCGCCGAACAGCTCAAGAGCCAAGAGTTCATAGCTTAGCTTTACTAACTCGACTAACTTAACTGAATTTATTTCCTGCGGCTACAACTTCCAGCATTTAAAATATAATGTGCACCGACACTTATCCTCTGGCAGCGCTTCTATAGCGCCATAGGCTTTTAGCCTTTGCGGGAGGTCGACCTTAAGGGACAACTTCTCACCCCAAGGACAAGAAGGTGTCCTGACTCTTCTCAACTCGTCCACCCAAAGCTGTTGGTTGAGAAGAGGTTACCGTTTATACCGACAGTAGCTCGGTTCCTTTTAGTCGCCTTTTACGACACCCAGGACATACGATGAAAGATATTCTAACCCGCTCCCACACGGGCGATCTGTGCGCCAGGCTATGATTTTATGGGCTAGAAACTAACTTGCTCTTCTCTTAGGAAGTTAGTGCTGCTTTGTATAGTGTGTACCTTCAGCTCATAAGTGCTCGGATTACTTTGAGATAAGTTCTCAGAAAAACAATGCTTATAGCTGGTTTTGAGTTCAGCTGTTCCCAAGCGAAGCTTTATAGCTAGGATCTCGAGTTATTGGAGTATTGCATCTCGGATCACGATTTTCTCACATAAAAGACTGCAGCGTTGGTCGATGGTAATTCAGGGCAATGGAAAATATTTCATAAATATAAATTACTATAGAGCTTTTCCACTCACCACAATTTCACCCTTTCCCAGAAAATCCGAGCCCCCAGGACGTCTCAAACTGAATACGGCAAATATTGTCTTCTTTGATCTGCGTATCGATTCTTAAAATTAGCGTAGTGGATAAACGAGAATAAGATATATACATAGATTCTTGTCATATATAGACCAAGTGTCAGTCTCCTCATTATATTTGCTTAGAGAAAAGCAAAACAACATATCTGATGACCCTGATAGGGCTCTATGATACAGAAAGCTGAAGAAGCTAAAATATTCATTTCCTTATGTTTTCTGTACCTAACTTGTGTGAAATTAGCTTTTTCTCATAGTAGTTTTTGATCGTGATCAGATTTTAAATTGGAGCGCTCTAGACGTTTGGAGATGTTTTACCTGTAGGCATCTTTAGCATCCATCATGTAATAACCCAGATAATTAGTTGTTACTTAACTTACTCATATACATATACATATTCAGAGTGCTACTTAGTGATAGACAGTAATACCGAAGCTGCATTTCTGAACCAAATTCAAGTAGAGAAAAGTTAGTGTAAACAAAAAATATTTTTTTCCGTTGATAATCTGTATTTTGAAAACCAAAATTGACACATGTTTATATACACCTTGTAACCCAAAGATTGGTCAGAAATGAGCTCTTGTCGTTATTATCTTCTAAATAATATACTACATGGTACGAGCTACTCCTAGCCACGTATAAGTGCTACATTTTATGAGCCTCACGGTATAAGTAAAGAGGGTGATTGGTATTCCCATATCTTAATTTTCGGAGGTGATAGTAGCGGTGGCAAGTTAAAAAATTGACCATATTGCATGTTGGTGACCTCTCACTCTTGTACCGATATTCCAACGGAATCTGCTCCTCTGAGCTATCCTCTATCGTTCCACCGCTCACTGCTCCTATCAGATGTACCCGTGCGACCGCTGTATCTCATCCTAAGACGGTCGTTCTTCATATATCAAGAACTGAGCGGTGCAACCGCACATTTATTCCCAGGGTGTCCAAGGCTTGGAATGGACTGCCAGAAGATGTATTTATTGGGCCTGCGGGTATTGGCCCATTCAAATCTCGCGTTAACAAACTTCCCCTAACATAACCCTTTCACAGCAGCCGCGGTACTCTGGCGTTTAGGCTCTGCCTGCACGGTCTGCTCAGTTAGATATAAAAAAAAAAGTTATGCTTCATTACCTATCGACATTTTAAATTACAACTTGAATTTTTCTTCTAAAGTTAGGCAATTTTGAGATCATATACCGAATTTTTGGTTAACCGATCACCTTTTATGATTAATTGTGATGTTATAGAACATTATTTAAGTATCCCAAGCAAAAATTAAATATCCGAAGATAAGTTTTTGCCAAACGCTTTATTGAAGCTTTCTACACTCCAAGATCCATTATGCTTTCAGAGCGATCTTTGCCTGTGTATGCCACATTTACAACAAGTTGATGGTACCAGTGGATAACTAGAAAGATGGGCATGTTTATATCGCAAAATGCTCGGTTAATTATTTGGTGCCTTTTAAAATAAATTCTTTTCTTTATAACGTTTCTTGGATTCACTTTTCAACACATGCTGATTACGAAACTATCTCGAGACGTGTTTGAAACATGATGACCTTCTTTTAGTCGACAATAAAATAGCTTATTTTCTTAGGACAAGTACCAAAAATTCCATAATGCGACAATAAAATTTTGTTTTCTTAGGATTTTCAAACAAAAACCTGCTCCAAACGGAGGTCTCAATTTTAATGAAAATATCTAATAATTTATCTCGGAATGTATTAGGAATTGAAAATGGTATGGTCCATTTATTAGCTTACCACCTCTACTATCACTTCCCAAAACTAATGTATCGGATTACCAATCACCCTGTGTATGATAACTAATGATTGTTGGTATGTGAGACTCCTGAACAAGTTACATGACATACGCAGTATCTGCAGTTACCCAGCCTGAAAATTCGGTGATGCCAAATGCGGCAAAGCACAATTACGTGGCTTAGGCTTGATTAAAAAAGTCACATCAAAAGCGTCCAGGTAGAAAGCCATGTGTCGACATACCAAACAATCGAAAACGCACAGGTGTCTCTGTTACATTGGCCACAACGAGAGCTGAGCTAATAAACACTCCGGCAGAAAATCAGAATTCATTACGAGCTTGAAAAAATACTGGAAGCAACAGCCGTTGTTTCAAAATTTTGTTTAGGTTTGGCGATATGAAAGGAGGTGAAAATGGAAAACTGCCAACTGAATCAATGCGAATAGTTTGCTTCGTGTTTGATTCGTAATACGTTCTCAATTCTCAGTTTTAGGCTCATTTGCTGCTACACAACTTTTCATAAACTTTGGAGTACCTTGCATTACACTGCCTGGCCAGTTGAAAAATTAACTTTAAGTACTACTAGTACCATTATTCATCATTGAAATGAATGCTACCTGTGTAGTAGTTCCTTCAAAAATTAAAGGTGGATATAATTAACATTCAGCCGAAGTATAGGGGCAATGAGGGGTATTGTTTCTCCTCAACACTAACAAAGAACTTCCGCTCACGAGGTATGTTGTCATATCACCCCTCAATATTTCCTATTACAATTGTAGGAGCCCGCATATTTGTCACTTGAATTCACAGATGTCAACTATTGTGTACAATATGGCAACGCCGGCAGTGATGCATATTCAGTTATGAATGGAGACGTGACCACACGTGACGGAGACTCCCGCAGCCGATTGGCTTGGCTCCCGCTACTGATTGGTTACAAACTTCACCATATTTTCCGCATACATTTCAGCGTTTCCGCATGATTTTGCGATTATTCCACTTAAAATGCAGTCAAAATTCCACAGAAAACTTACTATCGCGTGAAATCGACAACAGGTTCCAGCACATAACCACGATAACCACCATTTTCTTTTTCTAGCATCAAGCGTATGCGCATTGTAGGAATGGATTTGCGGATGTTGGCAACGTTGCCGTATCTCATCCGCGTTATTCCAGTATAATCAAGTGTGGGACTTTTTTAAGCAAAATTATAAATTACCGCTTCTAGCGCATAGTGTTGGTACTTTATCACTAAGTAGAGGCCTAATACAATATACTAACAGTGTCGTTTTAACATTCTCAAAGAAAATATTTTGTATCATACGTTTTCGAGTGTCACATGTTGCAAATACCTGTATATCGATTTCGTTATGCATCTGTCAACGCTTATCCAACGCCTTTCATTCATTTAATTTTCTTGTTTACCAGCGGTCCCCTGACCCCTCTAGTTATTCGGAATAGCATCAGATGTTTATTGTTAATTCTATGAATTAATAATTAATTAAAACTAATTAATAATTAATCAATAATTCGAAGAGTAATTCAAACAACAGCTTCTTGCTGTGGGAGGTGAAAGAGGTAAAATATAGGTTATTGTGAACATCTTGGGAATTCTAGATTCTCAACGTAGAGATTCATGAGTAAATAAATATGAAACGTGTCGTTTTGCAAAGCATTTAACTTTATGTGAAAGACGTGGTAAAATTACGTAAAGCTTTTTCGAAGTACCATTTTCTACACGACTATTTGTTACAGTTTTTTCCAGAGAAGAATAACCTGGTGTAATCAAAAGTTCAAAATATAGGAAGTCTTATAAAAAAGGCCAATTAAGTGAATCATATCCACCATAGAGACAACGTAAGCAATTACTGGTAATTTATAACCAAATCCCGATATCAAAGCGACACGAATTTGTACTCCCCATTTGGGTGCAATTGCATCTCGTCGTGGAGTTGGGCTGACGTTGGTGACGATAGCACGTGTGTTTGAAATGACATAATCGTCGCCTTCCTTACAAAGGGGCTTATCTCAAAAATGGCTGAAATGGGTTAGACAATTGTGTGGCATCAAGTTGGTAACCTGCGTCAGCTACCCTCTTAACAGTGTATCTCAAATATGGATTGTCTCGAAGATATAACGTTTTCAGTATTATGTCTATCTCAGATTTGACATGTAAAGAACTTGAAAAAGTGGCTGTGTTCAAATTCTACAATTTTCAATTGGGTGCATTCAGCAGACTCAACAGTTGCGGAGCAGCTATCAAATTTTCTGCTGTACGCGTGCGCTACCTAGCAGCTACCGCTTCCGCGGTCGCCATTTTTTGTAGCGATAGAAAGGTACGCTCACTTGGAGCGGAGCGGAATAAGCTACTTCTGACTTTGAGAGTGTTACATGTTATGACACTTGTGTTATCGGTTATGTTGTCATATTTAAAAAAAATCAACGATACCATCTGTGACAGTCGACACAAACTATTTTTGTGATGATTCAGAGCGCACAAGTAACGCTTTTCAGCAGAACGCCAACTGTTGAGATGTAGCTGCCGCAAAACTAGCGGCTCCAGATATTTCTGCTGAATGCAACAAGTGTTTTGGCTGTAGTGGCATCTCGAATAGCTGCAAAATACTTGCTTCCGCTGTAACAATAAAATCTGTTCATGTAGCAACCAGCAGCTCAATCGGTTCACATGAGCCAAGGGTATGTGGGCGCGTGCGTGTGTGCGTGAGTCTATCTAGCCGCCAAGAAATGAAAACTATGACAACAATGGTTTTAATAAAGATTTATTTCAGTGTATCTGAATGCAGTACATTTTATTTTTTTTTTAAACAAGAACTTAACTTCGGAGGGAAGTCCTCATGGTGCCCTTCCGAAGAGAAGGTGGTGCTCCAAAGGGCTGGCTTCTTCAGAAGGAGTTCAGGTGGAGTCACCCCGAAAAAGTGTTCATAATGGTGGCATGGAAGAGATGTGGTGCCCTTCCAAAGAGAAGGAGGTGCTCCAAAGGTGTCTTGATGTTGACATCCCGAAAAAAAGGTGGCTTTGATGGTGGCACCCCAAGAAAAAAGGTGTCTTGATGTTGGCACCCCGAAAAAAGGGTGGTTTTCCTTGATTATCACATAATTCGCACGGACACAAAAATTATCCTAGAGAGACATAGCTACTCTATATGTCTTTACTGTTCGAGTTCAGAAAGCAAAAAGGAATAAACCATTACATTTCATCTAGAAGCTAACGTCGGTAGAGAGAGAGCATACCCCCCCACTCATTCGATCTTTCCCAAAATTTGTGCGCACTTGGGCAGTGTGTATAATAAAGTAATATTTTCACCTGAAGGAAGTAGAGATGGGAAAAAGGTAGAGGTGAGAAGCAAAATAGTTATAAAAATGTACTAGTATAATGAGGAAGCAGTTGCTAAAAATGGAAGTCGTAAACTATTTGTATATGGTAGCCAAGTAAATAATATAAAAGTAATTTTGAAAACGGGTGAACCGTTACACCGCTCTCGTGAAAAACCACTAAAATTAAGATAAGCACCATTGCAACGAAAGCGACGATATGCGTACCAGTGGATACCTAAAAACATGGGCATGTTTATATCGAAAAATCCGCGGTTAATTATTTGGTGACAATTTAAAATAAATTCTTTTCTTTATAACGTTTCTTGAATTCACTTTTCAACACATGCTGATTATGAATTTATCTCGCGACGTGTTTGAAACATGATCCCCTCCTTTTAGTTGATAATAACATAGTAGCTTATCTTCTTAGGACTAATACCAAAAATTCCATTATGCGACAATAAAATTTTGTTTTATTAGGATTTTCAAACAAAAAACTATTCCAAACGGAGACCTCAATTTTAATGAAAATCTCTAATTCATCTCGCAATCTATTAGGAATTGGTAATGATATTATATGGTCCATTTATTAGCTTACCACCTCTACCATCACTTCCCAAAATTAATGTATCGGATTACCACTCACCCTGTATATGTTAACTAATTTTGTTGGTATGTGAGATTCCTGAACAAGTTGCATGACATACGCAGTATCTGCAATTACCCAGCCTGAAAATTCTGTAGGTTTTCGCCATGCCAAATGCGGTAAAGCGCAATTACGCGGCTTAGGCTTGATTAAAAAAGTCACATCAAAAGCGTCCAGGTAGAAAGCCATGTGTCGACATACGAAACAATAGGAAACGCACAGGTGTCCCTGTTACATTGGCTGCAACGAGAGCTGAGCTAAGAAACACTCCGGCAAAAAATCAGAATTCATTACGAGCTTGAAAAAATACTGGAAGCAACAGCCGCTGTTTCAAAATTTTGTTTAGGTTTGGCTATATGAAAGGAGGTGAAAATGGAAAACTGCCAACTGGATCAATGCAAATAGTTTGCTTTGTGTTTGATTCGTAATACGTTCTCAATTCTCAATTTTAGGCTCAGCTGCTGCTACGTAAGTTTTCATAAAATTTGGAGTATCTTGCATTACACTGCCAATTGAGAAATTAACTTTAAGCACTACTAGTACCATTATTCATCATAAAAATGAATGCTACCTGTGTAGTAATTCCTTCGAAAATTAAAGATGGATAGAATTGACATTCAGCCGAAGTATATGGGGCAATGAGAGGTATTGTTTCTCCTCAACACTAACAAAGTATTTCGGTTCACATCACGAGGTATGTTGTCAGATCACCCCTCAATATTTCCTATTACAATTGTAGGAACCCGCATATTTGTCACTTGGATACACAAATATCAACCATTGTTTACAATATGGCAACGCCGACAGTGCTGCATATTCAGTTATGAATGGAGACGTGATCACACGTGACCGAGACTCCCGCCAGTCGATTGGCTTGGCTCCCGCTACTGATTGGTTACAATCTTTAAGGTACTTACATGTGAAAAGATCATCCTTTATCAGTCCCACCGTATTTTCCGCATATATTACAGCGCTTCGGCATGATTTTGCGATTACTCCACTTGAAATGCAGTCAAAATTTCACAAAAGACTCTCTATCGCGTGCAATCGACAACAGGTCCCAGCACATAACCACGATAACCTCCATTCCCTTTTTCTAGCATCTCGCGTATGCGCATTGTGGGAATGGGTTTGCGGATGCTGGCAACGTTGCCGTGTCTCATCCGCGTTATTCCCGTATCATCAAGTGTGAGACTTTTTTAATCAAAATTATAAATTACCGCTTCTAGCGTTTAGTGTTGGTACTACTCGCTAAGTAGAGGCTCAATACAATATACTAACAGTGTCGTTTTTACATTCTCAAAGAAAATATTTTGTACCAACATACGTTCTTGAGTGTCACATGTTGCAAATAATATCGATTTCGTTATGCACCTGACAACGGCTATCCAACGTCCTTCATTCATTCACATTTTCTTGTCCACCAGCCGTCCCCTGACCCCTCTAGTTATTCGGAATAACATCAGATGTTTATTGTTAACTCTATCCACCTTTAATATTCGAACAGTAATTCAAACAACAGCTTCTTGCTCTGGGAGGTGAAAGAGGTAAAATATAGGTTATTGTGAACACCTTGGGAATTCTAGATTCTCAATGTAAAGATTTATGAATGAATAAATATGAAGCATGTTGTTTTGCAAAGCATTTAAGGCCGCTTTCTGATTTGTCGATTCTGGAGCGGCGCGGGATCTGTTAGCTCGGCACCGAAACGATGCCGCGCTGCCTTCATCTACTCACCTATCTGTATATTCTCGGTAAAAAATCCTGCAGTATCGCTTTGAGCGTCCTACGAAAATTGTGTCTTCAATCGATGAAGATATTTTAGTGTGTTATTTATATCGTCTACGTAAAAAAGGAAACGTTATTGGCGTCATCCCTTCATCGAGAAGAACATTAATTGTCGACTTTTTGTTGCGGCTCAAGAACTTTCCCAAGACGACCAAAAATTTTTATCGATGTATAGAATGTCAAAAAAAACGTACGAAGAGCTTTTGAATTTGTTATCACCAGTGTTAACAAAGCAACATACAAGATTCAAAGAATGCGTGATTGCTGATAAAGATTACTTATTATTTTAAGGTAAGTGGTATTTAAAAGGTCTCATTTTAGTTCGAAGCTACAGTTATTTATATATCACAATCATTTAAAACCAATACCGTCCCCATACGAAATTCTAGGATTTCGTATTTTGCGTATAGTGACGGCATTATGTTTACTATGCAAAATGCCGACCGGCTCCTGGACACGCGTCCCGACTGACGGTAAAACGAAACGATCCATCTCCGCGCCCGCACTTTCCGCGTCAATCTGAAAACGCGCATTGAAATATAGGTGGTCGGCAAGCCTTCGGTACTGCGTATACCGAGCGAACCGAATCCGCGCAGCTCCCGCACCGACAAATCAGAAAGCGGCCTAACTTTATGTAAAAGACATGGGAAAATTACGTAAAAAAGCTTTTTGGAAGTACCATTTTCTACACGACTATTTGATACAGTTTTTCCCGAGAGGGATAACCTGGTGTAAACAAAAGTTCAACACATAGGTAGTCTTATAAAAAAGGTCAACTAAGTGAATCATATCCACCATAGAGACAACGTAAGAAATTACTGGTAATTTACAACCAAATCCCGATGTCAAAGCGACACGAATTTGTATTCTCCATTTGGGTGCAAATGCAGTTCGTCATGGAGTTGAGCCGACGTTGGTGAGGACATCACGTATGTTTGAAGTGACATAATCGTTGCCTTCCTTACAAAGGGGCTTATCTCAAAAAATGGCTGGAATGGGTTAGGCATTTGCGTGGCATGAAATTGGTAACCTGCAGTTGCCCTCTTAATGGTGTATCTCAAATATGGATAGTCTCGAAGATATAGCGTCGCAGAGACACGGTAAAAGGTTGCCTGTAGAACTCTTGCGCATCCCAGAATATTTGCGTCTCTTAAGGCGGGTATCCATATTCTATTGAGTTTATATGCTTCTTCTTTGTTATTGAAGTTGTTCTTATGTTTATAAATTTCAATGGACTCCATGTACCTACAATCTGGCATAATAAGAGGAGGTCGTAGCCAGAACCTGTGTCTCGTCAAATTTTATCTTGTGGTTACCGCTTTCTTGGAGTGCATGCTTGGCTACTGCAGATTTTGCCGTCTGACCTAATCGGCAATTGTATTTGTATTCCGAAGTTCTAGTTTGTACCGATCTCATTGTGATTCCGATATATACACTTCCGCAAGTACACGGTATCCGATAAATCCCTGATGCTGTCCACGTATGTCTGTTGTCCTTTGCCGATCTTAAATGCTGTTGTATTTTTCCAGTTGGTTTGTATACACCTAGTATTCTCCTTCTGCAGTAGCCACCCAATTCTATATGTGTTCCGAGGAACATAAGGTCAGGCAAGCTTTGGCTACTGGTGGTCGTCGGAGTTGATCTTCTACTCTACCAGTTCGGATAGATTGTGTTATTTGCTTTTCTCCGTAGCCGTAGACATTTGCCTTCAACGCATTCTTCAGATGTTCGAGCTCGGCAGACAGTTCGGATGGTTCACACACTCTTCTTGCCCGCTTTGTCAGTGTTTTGATGATTCCAAACATCTGGCATGGATGGTGGTTTGGGTTGTTGTGCAACTAGCGATCGGTGTGCGTTGGTTTCCTGTACACTGTGTGTCCCAAAGTTGACACTAGCACATCGAGAAAAGCAAGTTTTTTGTTTTCCTCCACTTCCATCGTGAACTAGATGTTCGATGTCCGTCGGGAATTTGAACATCGCTTATATCATTATTTGGCCAGTAATGGGCAACGTATTAAACACTTATTGCAATAAAAAGTGATATTACCGTGTTCTTTTGTTCTATTTGAACAAACTAAGGAATTTTCCAATTTTGTCGAAAACAAATTGACCAATTTAAAAAAATCAAACGTCAACATAAAGGACTTTGACATACCTTAAAAACAAGGTATTATTCGATACCCCTTGTAATTTGAATTTTTAAGAGAATGGCCCTGGGGGCTACAAGGGAGTGAAGTAGATTTTGGTTAAAATGTTGTCCCCCTTGACAAATCTTTTGACGTGTCTTGAGGTTTTGCTTTATGTCACTGGTTTTCGATTAATCTGTGGTGGAAAGTTTCCAAATGAATACCATGTATATATCTTAAAGCGTCAAAGAAACAGCTTCAATCGAAAACAATTTGCAGCCACGGTAAGCATAAGCGACTCGACATATGCCTTTAGCATTGAAGGATGAACACAAGAGCGCTACAAAATACATTGATTACTCATCTCCAACAAAGTACACCATAACAGTATTCTACGAACGATCTTGCTCCCCATAAATCCCTATCGTTTGAAAAGCCGGTCCAGCCGGGCAAATGGCATCCTAAACCACGTCCTTTTGCCGGTCACGTAGACCGTAAAATAAGTGCGAATCCCTTCATTTGTCTTTACGGCGAAAACAAAAGACTTCGCTAATCTCTAAAAAGATCGCCGGCCACCAGAATGGAGGATAGCCGTGGAAAGAATGGGCAGATGCGGGTGAGTCATCGCTGGCGGCTATCGGATTGATACTCTGCTAGTTAGTCGGCTCTCGAGGGGACGGGATTTCGAAAATGGACGCCGGGAAAGCTGAGAAAATAGCGACGGGGTGAACTGTTAGAGGTAAATGTATACAGAGTGAGTCTTAAGTGGAGGTTATAGTAAACTGCTTGAGGATAACATATTTGCGGGGTAAGGGCAGAGGTAAGAAATCGAGTAGGAAGGGGCGTGGCCTATTTACTATTCCTACTACAAGGTCATAAAAAGTATTTCAATGCGCCGCATTTATAAACCGAGGGGTCTGTGATGGTGATGCCAAACCGGCTTCCGCTGACGGCGCTGACCCTAGACCTATCGTGCAAAAAGATCGTCCGTCGCCGTCGTTGAGAAACAGACATTGCATAATTTATACCTGGCATCACAGTTGATCCCTTTTTTGTGTATTTCAGGCATATACATAATAATAAATACAATATGAGTATAAAGAGTTGTGCAACTGAGTTGTCACACAAAAAATAAGTTTATCTTATGTACAAGAGCGAAAATAAGACGGAAAATAAGGTGAAAATATGAAAAATCAACAAGAAGTACAAATGAGAATATTATGCGTGTATATGTTATTTGTAAAGCAGTAACTCAATTGGCATAAGGGTAAACGGAGTTCCCATAAACAACATCCGGTATGCAGATGACACTGCCATAATAACAAACAATGCAGGTGATCTCCAGATCCTACTAAATCGAGTCACTGAGGCGAGTAGAAATCTAGGCCTTAAAATTAATATCGGCAAAACAAAGTTTATGGTGATCAGTAGAAATAACACAACAAACACCCAGATACAAATAAATGGAAAAAACATTGGAAGAGTGTCACAGTTTTTAAATATCTAGGATGCATGGTCAATGAAACATGGGATCCAGACCAGGAAATAAAGTGCAGAATAGAACAAGCACGAATAACGTTTCTAAAACTCAAAAAATTTCTCACTGACAAAAACTTAAACTTCAGCCTCAGATACAGAATGGTAAAATGTTATGTCTGGTCAGTTCTGCTCTACGGAATGGAGGCGTGGACATTGAAAGCAACCACGATCAACAAAATTGAAGCTTTCGAGATGTGGATCTTAGGACGGATGCTAAAAATACCCTGGGTAGACCATGTAACAAATGAAGAAGTTCTCCGAAGAGCTGAACTAACAGACCGACAGCTCTTCGACACAATTAAAACAAGAAAAATAGCGTACCTGGGACACGTTACACGGGGAGAACGTTATCAGCTACAACGCCTGGTACTTCAAGGTAAAATCGAAGCAGGAAGAAGAGGGATAGGAAGAAAAAACTATCCTGGCTCAGAAACATTCGGCAGTGGACAGGAATGAGAAGCCTCGGAGAGATACAAAATGCAGCTGTGAATAGAGAAATTTGATAGGAAGAGGATGAACGCCTACGCAGGAATCTGCATGGCACTCTAAGAAGAAGAAGAAGGGGATAGGGGGAACGTGTTCCCTCCCTTGGAACTATAAATTAAAAAAACTATCATGTCTCATACTTTTTGCCTATAGCACCCCCAGAAGGCGCCAGCAAAATTATTGTTGGATTCACAACAAACTCCAGAAAAATAAACCAAATTATGTCTGCCCTTCTCCCCCACCGGTAGGCGTCTAAAAATATATCCCTCCATAGTCAAACTATCTCTACCTACATTCTGAATTAAAGCCACCAAATTCGGTATTTCGATGAAGTATTCAAAAAGAGGACGCATTTTAATAACATTGTGGAATCCATATCACCTCCAATACAGATATACCTATGCACCTATGCCAAGACGATTATGTACTCTGAAGAAAAAGAAAAATTTTGCTTTCTCTGATGCTGAGCGAATAATAAAGAAATGAGTATTAATTGCGGACTATAATAGATTCCTATATGGCCTCTAATGCTGCCACAGCAAGATGGTGTCCTTATTCTACCTGACATAATGACACCTCATGAATAAGGTATTCAGAGAAGAGAAATGACTTTTTGGATGAAAAATGGTGCGTTAAAGAGAAACCACAATTATTGGTTTTACCAAGTTCAGTGGCGAAAAGTTCCATGTCACAAAAAGTTACTATTGCTACTTTGCCGTCTGAACACAAAAAATCGTTAAAGTGGAGAACTTAGCAAAGGAACATGACTTCTGGAATGAATAAATGTTAATGAAAATACAAGGTTTTTATCAGTTTATTTTACAAAGTAAAAAATGTAATTTCTATTCGCGACGCAAAACAGTGTGAGCCCAAGACTCTAGACTTGGGCCTGCCTGCAATTTAAATTTTAATTACTTACAAATCTGAAAATTGTAAGATTTTGCAGCAATCCTGAAAATGATAACTGCTCAAAACCAATTACCGCGATTTGTTTAAATTTTAGTAGTTCCTAACTTTTGGCCTGCAGTGTATATCAATAAGTCACCCAAAACCACCGACTAAAAAATTTAGTTGATGCCCAAAACAATATTTATCTCATTCCAGAAATGACTGAACTTCATTCAGCTCATTCATAAACTGTAGTTTACATACTTTTGTATTGGTGGCGCCTTTATCAGTGTCCCAATAGGCGCGTGATCGTTCAATGCAAGGCTCTAGCTGTAACCATTTTTGACCCTGTATATTAATAATTTTTGGCACAAAAATCCGATTTGCGTTTTCTTAAAACTTCAGTCTAGAGAAATGTTGATCCAGATTTTAGAATAATTTTATACAGGGTGACTAATGAGACCGTGAATTTAGTCAAAAGAACGTCAATTTTGGCAATCTTTTACTAATTGTCGATTAGGAAATTTCACAAAACACGTCAACATTTCTCTAGAACCGTCCTTTTTCTTCATTCTTATATTTTTTTCAGTTCAGAAGTCTCAAAATTAATAGTAGAAAAATGGTTACAGCTGAAACATTGCAAACAGCTCTCATGTACGTACTACAACCTCCTCTTAAGTATGGAGTGCCTCAATTAGCTCGGAAACGGTTCACAGCATTTTCATTAATTTTGAGGTATGGAGGTTTTGTAATACGCTCGATCTTATGGTGGTATTTGATATGTTGCCATACGTACCATTTTTGCGGAAATATAATAAACCTTATTATTCCTAACGGATCACCATGTATGTTTCTACATTTTTAAAATCCTTGAAAAATACTGATTATTTTTGTATAGTATTTTCTATACATAAACCTCATAATTTAGGAGTTACAACTACATTTAAATTGCATGCGCCGTAGCTAAAATAACTTAATAAGATGGCTATGTTTACTGTTGAAAATTGCAAAATGTACTGCTACGTGTCATGAGTTACATGACTTGTTGTATTGACGTAAGGGGACAACATTTTTATCATCTGCTGTAACCGTCTTCATGTTTTGTGCAGTTAAGGGGCTAGGGTTGGCGAGGAGGTGCAACAGCCTGTTCCCTTTCTCCAGTATGTGTGTCTGAAATGAGGGCAGGTAAGTCCAAATGTTCAAAGGTAAGGTCAAAAGGTCCAAAGGTCGCCATGGAAGTCAATTTCGTATTTATAAGTTCCTGACGTTATCTTTAAACTTACAGTAATGATACAAAAAGCAAATTGAAGATATCTTCTTTGCTTTAAGCTATCTGCTTGCGCTATATATCACTTCGGTGGCCTTGTTTTGATACCGTGCTTCGTTGTTAAATTGCACACATTTGAAGAATGTATGATTTTGCATTGCGAGTCTTTTTGCACACTAAAGAACTTTTTGGAAAAATTGCTTTGTCATTTGCTAAGGTTTTAACTATAATTTTCTGAAATACTATTGGAAAACTAGCGAGTTTTGCGTTTACTTGCGAATCCATGTTTTACATTTCAAATCAAGATATCTACAAGTGTATGTACCCAGGGCCCTTAATGTCTAATTTTAACTTTAGCTAAATTATAACATTTGATGGGTATAGAAAATCTTATAGAAAAAATAATCAGTGCTTCCCAAGGATTTTAAAAATGTAGAAATATACAGGGTGATCCATTTGAAATAACAAAGTTTATCAATTTTCCGGAAAAATGGTAGATGGGACAACATTATAAATACCATCGTAAGGTTGGCCGTATTCCAAACCGAACTATCCCAAAATTCATGAAAATCGTGCAAACGGTTTCCGAGATAATTGAGGCGTTCTATACTTTAGACTCACTCTGTATGTTTCAGTGGTATTGGTGTGGCTATGGTGTGTCATAGGTTACAGAGTTACGTAAATGTCTATACTTTTGAGATCCTTTCTAGAAGAGAGAAAATTTCGGATCAAAATTGACGCTGTATATCGAAATATAGGGTTCGGTGTTTGGGAACAATACCTTTTTTAGGCATTTTAGTTGTTCTCAATTTTTTCTACATTTTTTGTTGTGGGGGTGAAGTTAGGGTAGTTGGGGGGTTGTAAAACTGAAAAAAAAGTATTCATAATGGCAAAGACGTAGCAGGATAATACACTTACTTAGCTTCATTGCCTTGCTCATTACAGAAACCAAGGGCCTCAGAGTTTTCTGATTTATATATACCTAAGATTATTGATTTACATTGTTATGCAGTATGTAACATGGAAACTATTGAATTGATTTTAAATAATAATAATAATAATAATAATCTTTATTCATACTTTGGATCATCATAGATGACATAGAATAGGTCATATTTTACTTTTTTCATACACAATTGTATCATATTAGACGCTAAAATACAGTTACAGCGACAGTTATATTCGCGATGTCAGGCAAATAATCTAAACAACAATACTTATATGTAATTAAAATGTTAATGAAATAAGCAAATCGCACACAAAACAAAATAGACAACAAAATTAAATATACAGTAAAATCAAAAAAATTATATACAAAAATAAAAATATTTAACCCATTAAATTGTCTTCAAGATACTCATTAATGGAGTAGTATGCTTTTTTTATTAAAATGAACTTTACTTCATATTTAAATTTGCCCACAGGTTTGTTTTTGAGAGAGTCAGGTAGTCGGTTGTACAGTTTGATTGCCATATGTTTTGGACTGTTTTCTGTGTTGGACAATCGATGAGAAGGAACCATTAATGTGCTACTATTTCGTGTTGCGTAGTTACTATGATAATTGAGCTTGCAGAAGTTGTCGATGTTCAACTTCACATACATCAGTAACTCGAAAATATATAGTGACGACAGAGTCATAATACCTAGCTCAGGAAATATTTGTTTGCAGCTTATTCTATTTTTAACGCCAACAATCAATCTCACTACCCTCTTTTGCATCAGAAAAATTCTCTTTGCTTCATAACTTCCCCCCCAAGCGGCTATACCATACAATAAAACTGAGTGGAAGAATGCATAATAATATGTCATTAGAACTTCTTTATCTACCACGAAGCGCAACTGACTGATACAATACGATACCGATGCTAGTTTCTTGCCGATATCATCTACATGTGCTGACCATTTACAATTGGACATTAGGTGAACTGAATTTAACTGTTTCCACCTGTGATATTGATCCATTGAGTGATTTGACCAGAAGACTATAGTTAGAGATATTCCGACTACAAGAGAAGTTTACAAAAGTGGTTTTATGTTGGTTTAATACAAGACCGTTATCAATAAACCACTGTTCCACTCTCCTAAGCTCGTTGGTTGCTAATGACGGAAGAGTCGCGTGATCTTTCCCATCAATTAATACTGAGGTATCATCGGCGTACATGATATACTTTTCACTATAGAAGTCACTAACAAATATAATGTATAAGAGAGGGCCAAGAATTGAGCCTTGTGGTATGCCTATGTCAGTTTTGATTTTTTCTGATTTAACAGTATTAATATCGACATATTGCATCCTGTTGGTCAAATAGTCTTCGAACCATTTAAGAGGAAGTCCTCTTACACCATACATTTCAAGCTTTTTCAATAGAACTTTATGGTCAACTAAATCAAAAGCTTTACTCAGGTCAATGAATATTCCCAAACATTTACTGCCCTTATCAAGTTCATCAAATAAGATGTTAATGAAATGTATGATTGCTTTGCCTGTTGATAGTCCAGCACGGAAACCAAATTGGTAATCATTGAATAAGTTGTATTTATCAAAGAAATGAACTATACACTTGGCTACATATTTTTCAAATATTTTTATGAAAGGGCTCAACAAGGAGATGGGCCTGAAATTATCTACGTCTGAAGTATTTCCTTTTTTATGAACTGGAATGATTTTTGATATTTTCAAGCAATCTGGTATTACTCCTTCAGTAAGAGAGCAGTTTAAT
Organism: Callosobruchus maculatus; assembly: GCA_951848785.1. Taxonomy (NCBI): domain Eukaryota; kingdom Metazoa; phylum Arthropoda; class Insecta; order Coleoptera; family Chrysomelidae; genus Callosobruchus; species Callosobruchus maculatus. Next base: position 11,126,082 of record CATOUR010000054.1, on the reverse strand, counting down.
AGGTAGGTAAGTGGTGCGACAATGCTAGATGCACACTTTTTTATCAGGTTGGTGCTAATTTCATCTTCTCCTATTGAGTTGGAGTTACGCAGATTCTTGATGATTTCAATGATGTCGGGTTCTATGGCTGGTTTGAAATAAAAACTATTTTCATTCATTGATGGGTAAATTAATGATTTAGATGGTAAATGTTTCCGGGCATCTGAAGGGGCTTTTGAAAAATGATTATTAAAAGCTGTGGCTACTTCTTGAGGATCAGATATAGTGGTATTATTTACAGCAAGTGAATATGTCTGTATGGAGTGAGATTTATTATTGATCAAACCCCATACAGCCTTAGATTTGTTGTATGCATTTTTTATTGTCATGCTATTATGTAGTTTTTTTGCCTTTTTCAACAACTTTCTATAAATTCTTTTATAATTATTATAGTAAGGCCTAATGCTGACATCATTTTTCATAAGAATAAACAAATCTTTTAATTTTTGGCCAGAAATTATGAGACCTTTAGTTAGCCATGGTTTTCTTTCTTTCCTACATGAAGGCATATTTCTTGATTTTAATGGGAAGGCTGTATCAAAGTAATACTTGAAGGTCTGGAAAAAAATATCAAATTTACATGAAACATCACCTGGAGTGTCATATACTTCGCTCCAATTCTCATTTCCTAGGAGTTCTAAGAAAACATGTAATCTGCTATCCTTATTAACCTGCCTGAATGTATAAGATATTTTAGTGGGCATTTGCTCTCCCTCATTGTACTTAATGTTTATTATTTGACCTAAATGATCACTTATATTTCCATTGATAACTTTGGAATTATAGCGACTTTCCTCTAGATCGGCACAAATATTGTCCAAGCAATTAGCTTCCCTGGTGGGTTCTGGTATCGTTGGGACTACCGCCCATGTATTGAGAAGGTCAACAAAGAGATCAAGCTTATCACTGTGCTTAATAAAATTTATGTTAAAATCTCCACAAATTAAAATATTTGAATCTCTAAAGATACTTGATAAATTCATAAGAGTGTTACTAAAATGATCTAAAAATATGTTAAAATCTGCATCTGGACTTCTATATACAGTTAAAATGATAATCTCCATTCCTTTACAGTACACACCAACACACTCAAATTCTTTTTCAAATGACTGTATTTTTAGTGTCCTAAAATTAATGCCTTTCTTGACATAGATACCAACTCCTCCATGTTTAAACTGTTCTCTACAAAAGAAATCTGCCATTTCATAATTATTTAGAACAAGTGAAGCCAGTTGCTCTGTAACAGCCCAATGTTCACTCACGCAAAATATATCACAGTCTTGATCCTCTAAAAATATTTCTAATTGTAAGAGTTTACTTGATAAACACTGAACATTCTGATGTACGACACTGAAGCTCTTAGTTGATCTCCTTGTTTGATTTGAATCAGAAACGAAAAAACTTGTCATTTTGTTGTTTTACGTTTTCAAAGAAGGTTGTGTTGATTGTTTTCAAAACTGACGTGGGTACTTTAGATGTAGTTTGTAAATAGCGTTTTCTTATTATACTGCTGTTAATTGAACTTGATCTGCTGTTCAACTCATCAAACGAAATAGATACATTAATATGTAACAGCTTATAGCTATCAATCTGCTTAATTATAAATTTTCCTATCCTCTCATCCTTGTTTAAATTATACCTGACTAATATCACCAAGTTTGTCAATTTACCTATTGGTAATAGTTGTTTCAATACATATTTCAATGTTTTAAAATTAGAGACATTACAAGAATTAAACATAAAAATGACTAAGTCGTCTTGGCCACAACGTTTCGTATTCTCAAATACTACTTTGCAGATTTCACATACATCTGCTCTAGGTTTCACAATGCCTGTAATGACAAATTTAGATTCGTGAAGCGCTGAATTTAAGTGTGTAGCTATAGAGAGGGCAAGCTCATCTCCAATAATGACTATATTTTTTGGTGTTTTAGAGTCTGTTGTACTTAACCTTGAGATATTGTGATATGCCTCTGTTCTGTCACCTGTCATGAACTGATTCTCAAACGTTAGGGAGCTATTTACATCTTCAGTGTACTCCAAGGAACTCCGATATTCTTCATCCGGAAGATTGTAAACAGTAGCCACTTCACTCAATATCTTTTCCTCTTCATTAGATGGTGGTATCAATTTGGGCTGGTTTTGGGGGTCTTCCACTGGACTTGGTCTAACTTCATTGGCCTGGAGGCTATGGTCCGTAGATAGGAGTATACTGTTCTGTTCCTCTAATGTTCCAATGGTGGTTATCATTTTTTTATTGATTTGGATTAGCTCATCTCTTTCTTTGATCATAATTTCACCATCCACAATGTGAGTATCAATTTTCTTTTGAAGGTCCTCATTCATCTGCTTCAACATGGAAATTTCTTTGTATAGCCTGCATGTTACTTCTTTCTGCTTTTTCATCTCATCAATATGGATGGCTTCCATTTCGGTTGCTTCATCTTCTAGATCTGTTATTCTTTTCCTGATTCTATTTGAATAGGCTTCTCTCTCCGCATTGTCCTTCTTCAAATTCTCGATTGTTTTCGTAATGAAATTCCTGGTCGTCTTCCACAATGTTACTTTCCACACTGATAGGGGCTAGGAGAGTATTATGAACGGGATATTTTTCTATTTTGAGAAATATGCTTTTTGGGCGTTTTATGATATCTCCGTAATGAAAATCCACGTCATTCATTTTCGTCGGTCTGTCTGTCTATTGGTGTTTTTCTAGCCGCGTAATCTCAGTGACCCCTGCTCGAAAAACCCCTCCGAACTTCCTTTCACTTCCCACACCGATAGGTAAGGGGAGTATTGTGATCGCGAAATTTTTCGATTTTGAGATAATGTACTTTTTGGGTGTTTCATGATGCGTACAGAACGAAAATCCACGGCACTCATTTCCGTCGGTCTGTCTGTCGGTCTGTCGGTCTGTCGGTCTGTCGGTCTGTCGGTCTGTCGGTCTGTCGGTCTGTCGGTCTGTCGGTCTGTCGGTCTGTCGGTCTGTCGGTCTGTCGGTCTGTCGGTCTGTCGGTCTGTCGGTCTGTCGGTCTGTCGGTCTGTCGGTCTGTCGGTCTGTCGGTCTGTCGGTCTGTCGGTCTGTCGGTCTGTCGGTCTGTCGGTCTGTCGGTCTGTCGGTCTGTCGGTCTGTCGGTCTGTCGGTCTGTCGGTCTGTCGGTCTGTCGGTCTGTCGGTCTGTCGGTCTGTCGGTCTGTCGGTCTGTCGGTCTGTCGGTCTGTCGGTCTGTCGGTCTGTCGGTCTGTCGGTCTGTCGGTCTGTCGGTCTGTCGGTCTGTCGGTCTGTCGGTCTGTCGGTCTGTCGGTCTGTCGGTCTGTCGGTCTGTCGGTCTGTCGGTCTGTCGGTCTGTCGGTCTGTCGGTCTGTCGGTCTGTCGGTCAGTCGTTCGGTCTGTCGTTCGGTCTGTCGTTCTGTCTGTCGGTCTGTCGGTCTGGCTGACTGCGTTTTGACAATATGGTATGGGGTCGTAGTAGGTAACGTTGCTACAATTTTGAAAATCGGTGCATGGGCGACGGAGTAATTAGCAAAAAACGAAAAATTTCAAATATTCTTTAAACTTCGTTTTAGTGTTTCCTGATCATTTTAATTTTTTTTGGGTCGGGGTGAAGTTGGGGTGGCTCGGGGGTGGGAGGTTGTAAGACCCAAGAATTTGTTGTATTCATGATAGATTGTCCATTTATCTGTGAAAGAAGTACCAAGTAGAATTACACACTTTTGCGGTCGGGCAAGCGACGATTTGATATCAAAGGAATCTAGATTATATAGCTTCATGCTCGGCTTCATGCTATGGGAAAATAATAAAACTGGTATCTTTGGAATGTGTGTACCGAGTCAATCAACTTGACTACATTTTTTAGTTATCTCAGGGGCTCCTGATCCTTTTCCATAATTTGCTTGGAGGAGGTGATAACGGGGTCGTGGGGCGGGTGGGATGTTTCGAAACTCAAATATACCGTCGAATACAAACATGTAGACAATGATAAAGAAAAGATAGAATTCCCTCTTCGCTGCTAGAGTGATCTTCTATTAGTTGACAAATTTTCTTGAATAGTACCAGGAAGAATATTGTAGATTATACATCACTTTCAAGAAACCTAGATATGAATTAGTTGGTAGAGACTATTTACCAAACTGAAAATATGTTGAGGTGTAAAGATTCCTGCTCAAGGATCCTTCGTATTATAGTCCCAATATCTTAAGTGATGCAGCTGCAGCAGTAGTGTCTCTATCTGTGTATCTCAATAAGTAACCCACCTACTGAATAAGATGTAGCGTCTAGTGGTTAGATAAAGGTATAGGACATATAACTAAAACTACAGCAAAAAAGGCGCTCCCCTCGCAGAGTGTTTCCTAGAAATATATAATATTTTTTTAGTTTGGCAATTTGGGTAACCAGATGGTCGAGGGATAGACCACAAAATATACTGCAGTAGGCTATACAACTTCATGGAGCTTTCTCTGTTTCTAAGAATCTAGCTAAACCTTTAACCTGCTACCAGTCGAAAGTTAGGTCCGTCCATGGACACGTCCCTCGCAATGTTGCATGATGCATGGGGTTAGATCAGGAGGGTGCACTGATGAGACGGGCAGTTGGTAAATATTGATTCCTGGATAGGTGATTACAAGAACAAACAGCATTATGGAGGGTTTTTTGGGACCAATTGGCATTGTCCTGTCACAGACGTTGAGGATTCGCTTTACCTACGTGTATCGAAATTCAAGTAAGAACCCTACTGCAAATGCTAGCCCCAAGTAACTCTCTCACGATATCTAAGTTCAAACTAATGTGTTACCCCAGCACAAACGAAATTATGTGAAACTAGACCACAAATTATATATTGACGAAAAAAAAAGATTTAAAAAAGCTCCAAAAATGTGTTTGCCTTATACGTATACACAGTTTAATTTTGCTTATCCTTTCTACTTGAAATCATCATTACAATTGAATTACGATGTGCATTTCGTTGAAATAACAATATTTATAGTGCCTCATAATAGATGCTGCTTTGCGAGGAAAAAAGTCCTCCAAAAGAAGTAAGTGACGTGAAAAAGCTGTTTTTAAGAATATTTTTATATCAAATTAATTTCAATTTTCAAAGTAATATACCCCAGAAGAATACATTTTTGCCTAGTCCCATTGTTCTGTCACCTTACGGTATCCGTTTGTTTACGCCAATCTGAACAACTCATGGACTACCTAAGTACCTATACAGCTATTTCAAAGTAGTAGGAATGCTATGCCTCTCATATTTTGTCATTCTTGATTATTATTTGTTTTAAAATTCTCTCGAAACAACAAGTGCAAGAAAAGCTAAGAAAACAAGCTAGTTTGATGGAACAAAAATCTTAGTTAAAAAATAGCGAGAATACTTGTTTTTTGGATTCATCCAAATGGACAAATAAATAAGCCCCCTTAGAGTTGTTTATACGCTTTACTTTAAGTCTCTTACATTCTTTTTAAAAGCGAATTATAAATGAGAGTTCAATAAATGCATTAAGACATGGAGTCTAGTCTTACCACACATGAATGCATGGCCATTTTCCGATATTCAAAAACAGACTATATTATTAGTATCAATCTTTGAAGGACCATGAAAAGTGTTCCGGGGTTTGCCAATAAACACCTTATTCCAGACCTCATGCCCCCTCGACTCATGTTAAACACTCAAAGAAAAGCAGAAAATGATCAGATATTCCGATATGAAAGTATAGAACGTTTTCGAACCTACGTTATGGTTTAGAAACATAATTATTTAATTACTTCAATATAATTTCAAAAATTGTCTTTTGTCTAAGGTAGGGCAGCGTTCAGATAAAACTAAAAAGTACATTATGTAGTTTTCTTTACAGGGTAATGAGGAACCCTTTACGAATACAGCAAATTTTTCAAACTTCCAAACTACCCAAAAATCACACCCTCTAAAAACAAAGTGGAAAACAATCGGGAACATCCAAATCGCCTAAAAACGAAGTTTGAGCTGTTTTTATATTTTTAATTTTCTGATTATTGATTTTCCGCTATTGATTTTTTCATTAAAGTCAATTGAACAACTTCTACTTTACATAATACAGAACGATCTGAAGCAATATACTTGTACGCAAATATCAGAAAATCCCTTGGTTTCTGTAATAGGCAAGATAGACCTAGAAAAGTGTATTTATTATGCCGCCGCTATGTCTGTCTTTCACAGGTCAGTGGAAGCCTATTATGAATATAACAAATTTTTCAGTTTGACAACCCCCACCCCCAACCACCCCAATCTCACCCCTACCCAAAGAAGTAGGAACTCCTATAATACCTAGACGCTAAGTTTGAGCATGATTTATATTTTTTGGTTTCTTGCTTATATTACTTCGGCGCCCATGTATCGATTTCCAAAATCATGACCCAACAGCATATCGGTATCCAAATTCCATCACAATCCAAAAAGCGGTTACTGAGATTGTGGCAGACAGACAGACAGACCGACGAAAATGAATGTCGTGTATTTTCGTTATGTATAGAGATCATAAAACGCGCAAAAAGCGTATTATCCCAAACGATCACAATGCGCCCCTCACCTATCTAACATTATAAGTACTGTTAATAGTAATTTAGATATAATAGCAATAACGTAGGAATAATATATTATACACCTTTCAAATATACTACTATGAAATATTTTGGAATGTCTAATGATCGATTTTTTTAAAACCGAAATGAAGCGTATATTTATACGTAACTCGCAACGTTAGAAACCGCAACATTTTACAGTTGATTGTACGTAAAAAGGTAAAGCAACAATGAGAAGCTGTCATAGACTAAAACAACGTTTAACTAACTTATGAATGTTTAATGGGGTAGGTCTCTTTACTGCTGAAACTTGATTCTACTATGTAGTGACCATCGAATTGAAACAGCAGACTGCAGATATTTCCAAAATGATATATGCGCTAATTCATGAGGTAAAGCTGTATCCATATTCATACACTGTGCTCCCTTTGTATGAAAATCTGTTGAACCGTTTATCGTGGCTTGATATTCTTTCACGGGTACACAAATCCCGGTTGAATGCCGGTGGAATATATCACCAGGCTGCTCACGTATTCCGCGAAAAAAGCCAAACAGCCTGAGCAAGAGAGTCATCCGCGAGAATGGAAATAGAAAAAAGCGTGTTTTGTGCGATTTTATGAGAGCGAGAAGGAAATCCAGTCGCGGCGATACTGTTTCGCTTTTCGCTATTCACAGCCAATTGGCTGGGAGGATCTTTCTGCATACAAATCCCGGTAACACCCATATTATGGATTCCTCCCGATGCTGCGCTTAATATTCGCGAGGAGAAAGATTTTTTCCATATATTGCCTGAAAGCAGTTGCCCTTATTTTTTCTTTGAGGTGCCAAAGCGGGCATGCGTCCAGGGATATATTCCCGTTTGGTTATATTCTACTGCTAGTCGTTCTGGTTCTGTCAAGACGACCCGGTATACCTTCGTTTCTGTACTTCTCCGTGGCAAACGTGTATTCATTCCAAGGTTCCAACATTTTCAATATTACCAATATATCTCAAATCTATTTTATTTATTTATTGACCACTGTTTATATAATTTTCGGATGATTCTGTGTTTTAAAAATTTTAGGAATCTAAAAATGTATATGTAGGAATTGGTACGATCCCAGTTCGTTGTATAAACCTTTATTAAGAGTTTCAAGACAACTCAGTGACAACCGATGGAATATCAACTTTGGTTACAGCGTCTTGGTTGAGAATACGCGAGGGACGTCTTCCACTGCGCTTATTCACCACGTCTTCTGCAAAAATAAGATACGAGACCGTCTATCTGTATCTTCGTCGCGTTGCGTCTTTTTGGGTACGTCTTGCTCCATAAACTTTGAATGAATCTTTATGACTTTTTTGACTGACCGTCTGACCGTCTGACTTCTAATGAACATCTGCGTAACAAAAAGGTTTTTATAGATGCCCTGATTAAAACTATAACCAAGACAAAATATAATTAAAATCCTACATATAAAACATAAAATTCTGGAACTTACCACATTACATCCTATCCAAAATTGTCGTTCTACTGATTACAAAAGAATACGATGCGATACGGTCAGGGGAACGATCAGGATACACTCGCAAAGTCTGAAAGGCATTTTGACCACATTCACCGTACACCCACCAGTTCATTATAGTTATAACGGTTGCACCATTTTTGTTGTTTGACGTAGCACGTCAACAAATCAGGATATGTCAACCGGGTGCCACTACGTGCATCTATGATCCGTAGTAAACTGCTTTTTTGTGCCTGTTTGGACTGGAATCACCTGTGAGGATTTCATTATCGGTCAATATCTTCATACTACTAAGCATTTCGTGTATATACATATACGTTACAAGTAAAAATCGCTTCTTTTGGCGAGAACTATATTTCCTATAAAGAAAAGCCTGAATCTAGGGAATACCTTGTATAGGTCTCCTCAAACCAATGCGGGACGCAGAGCAGGCCTAGGAAATGCGGTAAGCGGGACGATACGCATTCACACCGGTATGTTTCAAGTGATCCGGCAAACGTATTCAGTGGTTAATATGTTTTACTTCCCACACCGATAGGTGAGGGGAGTATTGTGATCGCGAAAATTTTCGATTTTGAGATAATACGTTTTTTGGGCGTTTCATGATGTCTACATAACGAAAATCCACGTCACTCATTTCCGTCGGTCTGTCTGTCTGTCTGTCTGTCTGTCTGTCTGTCGGTCGGTCTGTCTGTCTGTCTGTCGCTTTTTTCTAGCCTCGTAATCTCAGCAACCGCTGCATGGATTGTGATGAAATTTGGGCAGCGATATGCTGTGGGGTCGTGGTAGGCAATGTTCCTATAATTTTGAAAATCGGTGCAGGGGCGGCGGAGTAATTAGCAAAAAACAAAAAAATTAAATATTGCTTAAACTTCGTTTTTAGGCGTTTTAGGGGTTCCTGATCATTTTTTAATTTTTTTTTGGGTGGGGGTGAAATTGGGGTGGTTGGGGGTGGGGGGTTGTAAAATTGAAAAATTTGTTGCCTTCATAATAGACTGTCCACTGAACCATGAAGGAAGATCTAGCAACATAAATAACTTGTTTAGGTCTATCCAAATATTGCCTTGCCTATTACAGAAACCAAAGGACTTAGAATTTTTTCTGCTGTAAACAACTAAACATACGAGAGTATTGCTTTAGATCCTTCTATATTGTGTTACAAGGAAACTGATGAATTGATGTTAATGAAATTTTGACACAGTATTACTACCGTGGCGAGGATGGAAAACGCGAATTAACTCGGGAGCTTACGAACCGGAGTTTTTAAAAAACTACAATTCGATTGACCGAACTAATAAAATTTATTTTTAAGAAGTACAACGTTGATTGTTAGCAGTGCAAAGTGAATCTGAAAAATTATAATTGAAACAATGAATATATAATACATTTCAGATAAGCAATACAATAAACAAGGAATATGCTGAATCTGCTGTCTCGGCTGCTTCCTCTCGTGGATGCAGTGGCGTAACTCTCCCCTTCTTAAACAGAGACTTCGGGCTGGAAAAGCACTGAAGGCGAATTTTCTTGAACTCCCTTGACTTCTCTCGGCCTTTCTTGATTTCTTTTTCAAAAACTTGATTGACATATAGGTAGCAATGGTAACCATTGTTAAAATAATGATTGACCATAGGAACCAATTTACTGGATTTGAGCTTGATTCTTCTATCACCAACTGGTTCATAGTTTCAACGTTTTCTTGAATTTTGTGAAGTTCTTTTAACGGAATCTTCCCTAATTTCAGTGGTCTTAATTTGACTGCTAAGTCCACTGATATGTTACTGATTACTCCAGGTAGTATTAAGGGCTTTCCAAAGACTTCTTGTTTCGAACTCCCAAAGTGGTATTCTTGGTATTCTAAGCTGCAATTCATCGGGACTTGGATTAGGGCACTTCCCTTTATGGCGAGGTATTCAAGGTCTGGACGTCTGGCTTTCAAATTAATTCTTTCTTCTGTAACTATAATTAGATACTCTTCATTGATTCGGTTGAATATCAGCTTTGGAGGTTGAACTGGTATCGGCTGGCACAGTGGCTTCTTATTTAGGATTAGACTTGATCCACAATCTTCCTCAGGGTGGAACTTGATTTCTTCTTGTCGGCAAATATACGAATTTTCTACTTGGATACAGGGTTGCTCCATATATTGGTAAACTTCTTCTTCAAGAGCCAGATAAGGTTTTTGGGGTATAATTATGGTACTTTGGTTGGTAGGAACTGGGAATAATTGGAAATATTCCAAGGTTTGTGGATAGGCAATTGGTATTTCGATGGCAAAAATGATTCTCTCCTCACGATAATAACATTTAACACTAATTATCGAATACCAAGATTGCAAACTAATATTTAAAATCTCATTAGGTTTATAATATCTTTTGATATCTGCCAAAATTTGTATTAAATCTTTATTTGTTAAAATGTCTGGATGTACTATGTTCAGCTGAGCAAATGTAATTGCATTTTCTAGGTTATCCAAAAATGAAATAATAACATTAGCACTGATAAAAATCTGGTCTAATGTACTTACATAAATGGTATAAATATGCATTTGGTCAGTGACATTATCAATATATTTTTTATAATCAGCAATATATTTAGAAATCTGTTGATTTTCACTAATTGAATCAATTGTGTTTGAATATTTTTCAACAATGCTTTTTGCAATTGAGATTTGACAATTTACTTCCTTAACAATTTTTTCTTGATTAGAATTCAGTTTTTGTATAGCATTATCATAACGTTGGCCATCTGAATCGTCTAAAGTTCCAAATAACCACTTGCTTATGGATCCACCTAGGTTTATTAATCCTCGTTTTTGTTTGTTTTTCTTGAAAAACATATTTTGAAATTTACTTTCCATTTCAGTTATCATGGGTAATAATTGATCGTATTTATTCTTCAGTACTGTATAATACATAGGAGTAATTTTCTCTAAAGAGGAGTTCAGCTTTGTATACGTCTTTACTAAGTTATATATATGCTTATCTAAGTATTTTGAATTAATATCATGTAAAAATATATGTTTTCTATCAATTATATTCGCTTTACCTAACTTAAAGGGTAAAATACCGGGGGTATTGGATAACTCTGTAACCTTAACTTCACTCGCTATCAGTTTGGTTACTATGAGAAGGACCAGGAAGATTTTCGTGGCTTTCATTTTCGTCCTGTAACAAATGAGGCTTCCTTAATTCCTTCATATGAACAATTTCTATTTTTCCTTTACTATTTCTTATCTCAGCTTTATTATGTTCTAAGATCTTTACGATAGTACTCGTATAAGGTCCTATAAATTTATTATGTTTTTTGTTCCTGATTTTTGGACTCTTTTTATAAACTGTTTGATTCACTGTAAACTCTACACATTGATCACCTTTTACGTTCCTTTTTTCTAAAACCTTTTCTTTATCCTTAATTAGTTTATTTTGAACCGTATCATATACTTGACTAATTTTTTGTTTATGATTCTGAACATAGTCTGTAAAAATTTCTTTTGGTGTAAGAATTTCATCGGCATGTCTTGAATTAGTATGACCAAATACCAATTCAAAAGGAGTAAAACCTGTTGCGCTGTGAATTGAACTGTTATAACCTATAATGGCGTAATCAATAAGATCATCCTCATTGGGATATTCTTCTTTTAAAATCCTTAAGTGTTCAATAAGGGTTGAATGAAATCTTTCAACTATGCTATTTGATTCATGATGCTGAGGGGTACAGACATGAATTTTAATTTTATGTAATTTTAACATTTCTGCAACAGTTTGATTATTGAATTCTTTACCTGAGTCTACTACAATTTTATCAGGTGTTCCAAAATAACCAAAATATTTTGTAAGTGTTTTACATACATTAATAGCTGTTTTGCCAGTAATGAAAAATGCTTGTCCAAATTTAGAAAATGCATCTACTATTGTAATATACTGTTTTCCATTATAAAAGAATGTATCAACATGTATTACTTCGAAGGGTTTCGTGGGCGTTTCCGTAAGTACTAAGGGAACATACGGATTTTGTCTAGAATATTTAGCTCTTTGACAAATATCGCATGAATTGATATATTTTGTAATACTTTGTTTCATATTTAACCAATAATAATTTTTCTTTAATGATTGGAGTGTTTCGTCAATTCCACGATGATTCTTTTTTCCTTCATGATGATTTTTCATTAACATGACCTGTTCCTCTATATCGGAAATAGTATTGACACGACGTGTGCATCTAATTAGTCTTAGCATTTTGTTACTAAAATATTCGGAATAAACATTCGTAAAATTTGTAAGTAATTCTTCATTCTCAAAATACATGTAATAAGTGGCGTCTGTTAAATAGTCTCTCATGAAATCAAATATCAATTTTTCGTTTTCTTCTAAAGGTATGCTAACTTTAAGAATTCTATGATTTCCATAATTTTCTTTTTGTACTGTTATTTTATTTTGCCTGCTTTTAGAGACATGAATTTGATTGAATTTATTATTGATTATAGTATCTTGGATAGGGATACCACTATTTTCTACTTCTTTTGATAACGAATGGGGAGTTTGATCATCGGATGGGTCAGGAAGTCTAACCTGCACATCTTGAAGTATATTTATTTTCGGGGGTGATTCTTTTTCGACATTTTCCGGATTTTGATCATAATTTGCAGTATTATTATCGATATCTTCTAAGAATTTTAAAATAGCTTCGTCTACATCTCCAGGGTTGGCTACTGTTGATTCTGTTTCATGAATATTGAGTTGTATACGAGACAAGGCGTCTGCATTTGAATTTAGCTTTCCCTTTTTGTATACAAAGTTCTTTTTTAACTTGTTTTCTTCATCCAATATTAAAGGAATTTGGCTAGAAGGTGTAACCAAAATTTTATTTTGAATATTTATAGTAGCTTGTAACTTTTGTAATAAATCTATACCAATAAGTCCGTCATACTTTGGATTAAAATTAAAAATATAAAATTTATGCCATTGTTCACATTCAAAAATTTCGAAAATTGGTATCACTGCTACTTCATTATGATAACTTACATCATGAGAAGTTTGAATATTAAATGGTTCATTTTGAATATAGTTTTGAAAATAAGTGTATGCTAGATTCGGAGAAATTAAACTTCTTGTGCTCCCTGTATCTACTAAAAATTTTGCATCTAACTCTGGTATATAAATACAAGGTAAATTATTTTGTGAAAAATTAATTTCTATCAAGGTTGATTCTTCGGAGGCTGGGCTTGAGTAAAATTTTGTTCTGAATTATATTGTTGAGTTTCTTGATCTAGGTCAAGGCTTTCTTGCGCTTCTTCAAAACTTTCGTCATAGAAATAAGCACTATCACTACACTGTTCATAATTTTCATTTTGTTCGTAATTAAAATCATAATTGTCTTGTAAATTATGCGGTGCATGGCTAGTAAAATTCCTAGGGCCCGAATTTTGGAAGAAATTCCTATTTTGATTTCCTCTTGTAAAATTCGCATTTCTTGTACTCGTAGACATGGGTTCAGGTTTTGTTTGGGGAACTTGCCCAGTAGGTTTAAATACATTAACATTTTTAGAAGGAAAATTTTGTTTTCCAAACACTTGTTGGTTTGTAAAATATCTAGGCGGTGGCATATTTTGTCTAGGTTGAATATTAATGGGTTGCGATGGAAAAGTATTCCGAGGTTGTGGCAACGTATTTAGATATCTTGGGAAATTATTAGAATTATGAGAAAATTGAAGAGGTAATTGAGGCTGTGCACGATTTTGGAAATTCTGGGATAAATTTGTATTTTGATTTTGTCCTGATTGTCTCTGGTGAAGAATAAAATTTTCTTCTTCTAATACATACGAAATAGCTAGTTCAAGACTATCGGGATTTCTTAGTCTAACCATATCTTGTATTCTACCTGTCAATCCACGAATGAACGTTTTTAAACATAGCTCATCATAATTTTTTGTTTGAAAAGTTCTCTCTGCTATTGATAAATTCATCGAAATTAACTTTGAAGCTATTGCACTTCTCGCTTTTTGAATTCTTTGTCCAAAATTGAAAAATGATTCAGATTTCTGAGGTTTCATTATGATTAGTTCTTGCACTAAGCAATCTAAATTCCTCTGATCGCCAAAACTAAGTCTTAAAAGTGTTTTTAAATCATTCCAATTTCTAATTTCTGGTCTACTACCAACTAAAGCTAAAGCATTTCCTGTTAGTTTACCTACTACAGCTCTAATCAAAAAACTGTTAAGGGGATCATTTTGATTATTCGAATTTGTATAAGTTCTGATTAAATGATCACAGTGTTCAATAAAAATTTCTAAAGTATTGCTGTCTCCGTTAAAATTTGGAATAGTATCAATATACAATCGTAAAAGTTGATAATTCACTTGGGTTTCGGTACTCATCGTGCTAATATTATTACTAGTACTATCACTATCTAAGCTTAAGTTGCTGAAAATTTCTAGTAAATCCTCAATCTTGGTGTTTTGTTTGCTTGCTTTTTGCTTTTCTTTGTGTTTGCCTTACTTTCTATGTCTGAAAGATTATATTCACTAATTTTCAGACGTAGTCATATGCATTGACCCTCTTAAAACTAAACTAGGGATATCATATGCGCTGATATCCTAGTGAGACCACTTTGCCCTAACACCAACACGGAAAACAAGGATTTTGGATAAAAGGATGGCTCACCAATATGCACTTGACGAGGTCCAAGCTTCTTCTTCAACCCCTGTCTGGTTCCACGTAGCTTCTTCTTCTGCAGGATCGTCTGGCCGTTAAGAGTTTCACTCAGAGAAGTTATCACGGCGGCGACGAAACTTCTCGACCGAATCCTACTGCTTGCTGCGCCAATTAACTCGGGAGCTTACGAACCGGAGTTTTTAAAAAACTACAATTCGATTGACCGAACTAATAAAATTTATTTTTAAGAAGTACAATGTTGATTGTTAGCCGTGCAAAGTGAATCTGAAAAATTATAATTGAAACAATGAATATATAATACATTTCAGATAAGCAATACAATAAACAAGGAATATGCTGAATCTGCTGTCTCGGCTGCTTCCTCTCGTGGATGCAGTGGCGTAACTCGCGTATGGTTTTTATAAATCGTGCCAGTGGCGGCGCAGAAATAATAAAAAAAGTGAAAATATAAAAACAGGTCAAACTTCGTTTTTAAGCGTTTTAGAGGTTCCTGATCATTTTCTGCGTTTTTTTTTGAGTGGGGTGAAATTGGGGTGGTTAGGGGGTGGAGGGTTGAAAAACTGAAAAATTTCTTGTATTCATAATAGGCTGTCCACTAGCCTGCGAAGGAAGACCTAGCGACATAAATCAACTTTTTAGGTCCATCCCAACATTGTCCTAGTCTATTACGGAAGCTAAGGGACGTAGAATTTTCTGTATACATACGAGTATGTATTGCTTTAGATCATTTTGTATTTTGTAACGTGGACACTGCTAAATTGATTCTAATGAAATTTTGACACAGTATTACTACCGTGGCGAGGATGGAAAACGCGTATGGTTTTTATAAATCGTGCCAGTGGCGGCGCAGAAATAATAAAAAAAACTAAAAATATAAAGACAGCTCAAACTTCGTTTTTAAGCGTTTTAGAGGTGCCTGATCATTTTCTGCGTTTTTTGGATGGGGGTGAAATTGGGGTGGTTGGGGGGGGTGGAGGGTTGAGAAACTGAGAAATTTTTTGTATTCATAATAGGCGGTACAATAACCTGTGAAGGAAGACCTAGAGACATAAATCAACTCTTTAGGTCCATTCGACGACATTGCCTAGCCTATTACGGAAACTGAGGGACTTAGAATTTTCTGTATACATACGAGTATTTATTGCTTTAGATCTTTTTGCATTTTGTATCGTGCTCACTATTAAATTTATTATAATTAAATTTTGACACAGTATTATTACCGTGGTGAAGATGGAAAACGCGTATGTTTGTTAAAAATCGTGTCAGTGGCAGCGTATATAGCAATAATCAAAAAACTAAAAGTATGAAAACAACTCAAACTTCATTTTAAGATGTTTTAGGGTGTCCATTGACCTCTGATGGAAAGACCTAGCGGCATAAGACAATTTTAGGGGGAGGGGGATGCTGCCGATGATTTGGTTGCAAGGGGATCTCAGAGTAAAGCTTCATGCTATGGGAAAATAATAAACTGATATCACAGTAATGTGTGGGAAGTACTGAGTCAATCAACTTGACTCCATTTTTTTTGTTTATTTACAAAAAATAAATATTATTTTCGATAGCTCATCATATGAAAAAAAAAGTTCTTTTGATGTTGGCAGCAGAAGATGATGAGAAAATTAAAAGCTTTTACCTACTTCCCACACTGATAGGTGAGAAGAGTATGTGATCGCGAAAATTTTCGATTTTGAGATAATACGCTTTTTGGGCATTTTATGACGTCTACATAACGAAAATCCACATCACTCATTTCCGTCGGTCTGTCTATGTCTGTCTGTGTCGCTTTTTTCTAGCCTCGTAATCTCAGCAACTGCTCCATGGATTGTGATGAAATTTGGGCAGCGATATGCTGTAGCGTCATAGTAGGTAATGTTCCTATAATTTTGAAAATCGATGCATGGGCGGCGGAGTAATTAGCAAAAAACGAAAAAAAATAAATATTGCTCAAACTTCGTTATTAGGTGTTTTAGGGGTTCCTGATCATTTTCTACTTTTTCTTTGGCTGGGGGTGGAATTGGGGCGGTTGAGGGGTGGGGGGTTGTATAATTGAAAAATTTGTTGCTTTCATAATGGACTGCCCACTGACCTGTGAAGGAAGACCTAGCGATATAAATCACTTTTTTAGGTCCATCCAAACATTGCCTTGCCTATTACAGAAGCCAAAGGACTTAATACATTAGATCGTTCTCTGTTGTGTAACGATGAAGCCGTTGAATTGATTGTAATGAAATTTTGACCCAGTATTACTACCATGGCGAGAATGGAAAACGTATATGGTTTTTATAAATCGTGCCAGTGGCATATAAATAAAAGAACTGAAAGTATAAAAACAGCTCAAACTTCATGTTTAAGAGTTTTAGTGGTTCTTGATCATTTTCTGCGTTTTTTTTTGGATGGAGGTGAAATTAGGGGTGCTGTGGGGTGGGGGGCTGAAAAACTAAAAAATGTCTTTTTAGGTCCATCCGAACATTGCCTAGCCTATTACGGAAACTAAGGGACTTAGAATTTTCTGTATACGTACGAGTATTTATTGCTTCAGATTGTTTTGTATTTTGTAACGTGGGCACTACTAAATTGATTCTACACAGTATTATTACCGTGGTGAGGATGGAAAACGCGTATGTTTGTTAAAAATTGTTTCAGTGGCAGCGTAGCAATAATAAAAAAACTAATAGTATGAAAACAACTCAAACTTCGTTTTTAGATCTTTTAGGGGTTCCTGATCATTTTCTACCTTTTCTTTGTGAGGGTGAAATTGAGGTGGTTCGGGGGTGGGAGGCTGTAAAACTGAAAAAATTTTAATATTGATAATAGGTTGTTCACTGACCTGTGAAGGAAATACCTAGCCGCATGAGACAATTTTAGGGTTGGGGGCTGGCGATTATTTGATTGCAGGGGATCTCAGATTAAAGCTTCATGCTATGGGAAAATAATAAACTTGACCACATTTTTCTCTTTTATTTTCATATTGTTGACCAAAAAAGATACACAGAATAGGCTACTCTTGCACAACCTGTATTACTCATTCTCTTGACGACTTTTCACATGTCCATGTATCCAAAATAACTGAGGTCAGTTCGGTTTAGCTACCAAGAATGACACGCGAGAACAGTGCGTACCGCGGGAAAAATAGTGAGCCTTGCGAGCCGTAAAATTTTGCAGCAAGGCTGCGTTGCTATAGCAACGGTGTGTATGCTTCTATTTCCCGCAGTATAGTTATGTCCCGTGCGAATTCCGTTCCCTTTCCCCCAGTCCCGCATTGGTTTGAGGAAACCTTATATCGTTCACATCTGTTAAAAAATGCCGCAGTCACTATTTTTAAGGCAAAGGAAAGAAAATTGGATACCTTGAGGGTTGCAGATGATATTTTAAAAAATTAAAAATCTTTCTGAGAAATCCAACCCCTCGTCCCAACGAAATGGAATTTCAATTTAGTTTTTTTTATTCTTTTGCAGACCTTGAACTGGATTTCGAAACCTGTAAGTTTTTTTGTCACAGCGGTAGTAGCACTCTACTGTGAACATTTCGCTAAGACTAGATCAATAATTATTTTAAGTTAATAGGGATGCCAAGGAACACCTACTTATTGACTCCTACGACGGTGCTTGCAAATATCATCTTCATTGCACCAGTATGGGAGCCAATGATTACAGACCGACAAAAATGGGTGACAGGGTTTCTCTTGATGTTCTTGTTTTAAAATGTCTGCCCCAACGACCCCAACAACCCTTGTATAGTCAAATCGACTATGGTGATACAGCTTGTTCGATGTGAAGTATTTGTCATAAATTCTAGCTCTTTGAGAGTATTTGACCTATCGACACCTCAATCTCAATGAAACCAACCTTGAAACTAATTTGAGGGGTAGTTAAAATCCATTTTCTGGGGGCAATGAGATGCTACCTAGTCCCGTTCCATAGAAATGTATAATAATTGCTCCTGGCCATCTCTATGACAAAACTTGTTCTCATCCTACAATTCCTAATTTCATAAAAGTCCATGTTCTGGTTGGCAAGTTAAAGGAAGTATACAGTTTTTTTCCATTTAAATTACAGCAACGATGGCCTTTTCAACTAAGAGCTGCTAATGATGCCACAACAATCGAAGCACTGTGAAGCGCACACGAACTGGACGCATAGGAAATCCATATTAAGGGTCCTGGGTACATACATTGATACATAGGTATATGTATTTGCTTTGTAAAATATGGATTTGCATGTAGAACAGAACAGAACTTGTTTTTGAAACTACATACGTAAAATTTTTGAAGGTGATAGTTAGGCCCTTAATGCAGGGCAACGAGTGTTTTCAAAAAGGTTTTTTAGTGCGCAAAAAACTCGAAATGCAAAGCCATACACTGTCGTCAAATTTATTCTGAATCCTTTCTAGGCGTCTAACTTGCTGTATGTAAAAAGGAGAGTGGATGGCAGTGTTGGATTATAAAGTACTTAATTATAAACAATTGCATGAGGACTTGAATACTAAAGTATTTAAGTAAAATCTGAACATGTATGATGTACAAAAACCGAGCATTCTAAAACTTATCACGGAAACTCTATCGATGTGCTTATTAAAATTGAGATCACTGCTAAAAGTTACACCCAAACCATATATGTAAATGTTCAGCAACCTCCAGAGAACAATTATTGATAAAATATTAATACAAGAACTATTTTTTCATTTACTTGTAGAAAGTGAAGGATGTACCTTGTGTGAGGCAATTGACATAATTATGACATACACATTACATTGATTTGACAATATAACTTATTACTCCAACTATTCCGTCGTTCTTACTGTAGCTGATT
The DNA here is from genome assembly GCA_951848785.1 of Callosobruchus maculatus. Taxonomy (NCBI): domain Eukaryota; kingdom Metazoa; phylum Arthropoda; class Insecta; order Coleoptera; family Chrysomelidae; genus Callosobruchus; species Callosobruchus maculatus. The sequence continues at coordinate 11,106,510 of CATOUR010000054.1, read as the reverse complement.
GTGAGCATTGAGTCCGGTCATCATTCGTTCTTTTTTTCTTTCTTTTATGCACAACAAGGCTCTAACAGGTGATAATAGCATTGTTTCTTCAATATGTATCGACTGTCTGGCCGATTCAAATTATAAATTTTGACCCGGGTGTTTACTTGACATTTCATGGACCCTTACATTTAAAAAGCCGCATTACTTTACTGTTTACATTTAGGCTTGAAAAATGTTTATCACAGAATGAGACCAGAGTAGTCAGATCGACCTGTATGTATGTCATTACAATCTCGATAGAAGTGACAGTACAAAATAACTTAATATCGTCGGCATATAAAAGACACTCACGTTTTATAAAATTACTTGTGACATCATTAATGTACAGTAAAAAGACGGTTGAACCCAAGTGGGAGCCTTGTGGCACACCTGACGTAATGACTATTTCACGTGACTTCTCGCTTTGGACTTTCGCGCACTGTTATGACGCCAAAGAAAGGAGTCAACCGTAGCATAGATACTATGCCCTCGACGCCTAGGCTTGACAGCTTGTTAATCAGTAAACCGCGGTATCAACAGCTTTTGTCAAGAGTACTATATCCACCTGTAATCAGTTTTCAACACTCTGGCCTATTTGGTCTTGGAAAACGACCGAGTTTGTAGTAGTCAACCCTCCTTCAAAAAAGGATGTTGATTTGGGTACACTATACGTTTAAAGGAACTGAAAACTCCATCCGTGATCACAGATTCAAACAACTTCGACATAACAGGTGGCAAAGATACTCCTCTATTATTCGTAATGCCTTTTTTCACAGAACAAAATACTGTTGCGTTTCCAAATAATTGTTAGTATTTGGATGTCTTTCGATCTCTTTAAATATATTTACAGTTGTTTCAAATCCACGTCATTGAAATAATTCAATCCTTATATTCGAAGTAATCACAGATATGCCAATAAATTCAAAATAATTTTATATTCATTCTAACGATATCGATATAATCCTTCTGATACCAGTATTGACATATAATGTAATCAAAGCATCCTTTTGTTTTCGAAATTTACCCTATGTTTGATTTAAGCAAAGCTTAAAATGTATCCGTTATACAAAAATTATTACTGCAACAGCAGTTCGTGATAATTCATCTGATAAAAATTAATTTTGTTTCAAAACGTAACTATTACGCGAACAATAACCCGCGATGCTTTTTGCATCAGCAATTGTGTGATTTAAATGTGCAGTTGTATATTAAATGGAGGACCTACTGTGAAATTGGGGCTTAGAAGAGCTAACACCCACATTTGAATGTTGTAGGTATTTAGATTAGTCAGACAGTTATATTTCAGGTAAAAATGCAACAACTGGTGCAGGCTTATGTTCTTATATCATGCTGCTTATATCTTCATACAAAATCACACCATCAAACATCCAAACGAATCGATCAGCTATCCTCGCAATAAAGTCTGTTGGTCCAAGGAAAATGAAGTAGTCTAGAATAAATTACCAAACATAGACTCGATTCAACGACAGGCTGTGATTGAATCATCCATTGGAATCCAATGATATCTTGTAGTTGAATCGACAATACGATATAATTCGTTACCAACTATACACTTTCCATTGGATCAAACATCGCTGTATTTGAGGAATGCTGAGTGTAACGTTCCATTGAATCCAAGCGTAAGTCTTTGACAAAACGACAGATTTTTCTGTGTGTTGGAACCGGACTTGAAGATTGGCACTAACTATGAATGCTTCCATAGGACAGGAAATATCTGTTGATCAAAGGAGGCCTGGAAGATAGTACGGTGTGGAAAGGCCAGCGATTCACGGCAGTTTTTCAGGAACATTGGAGGTATCATATCAGATCCTGGCTTTTACTGCTAAGCTTCTCTAGAACCCCGTTGACAGTAAACGTATGTGTGGACCTGAAGGTAGTGTAGTCCAAATCTATATATGATATCAGAGCTTTTTCCGCTACAGCTTAGTTTGCTTTAAGTCCATCAGGGCAACGAGAATCAAGTATCAGCGGAAACAAATTCCATTTTGGGTGCACAACAATGCTACACATTATTAATCCTCCTCCTACGCAAAGCTATCAAATGAAACTTTAATCAATGCTACTCCCCCAGAAGTAACCTTGCCACCGTATCGAATATATGCTAAGCCAGAGATTAAAGCATTTATATACACCGCCAAAATACGCGTAGGGGAAGCCGTAGGGTTTCAAGAGTTAAACAACTTGACCTTTTCGACGAGGGGACGATTGCCATTCCCATTTGAATTTCGCCCTTAAGCGGCGTCGTTTACATTACATCATATACAGTGAGGACAGACTCTTTTAGGTACATTTTAAAACGTATACTGATATTCAGTTTCTGTTTTATCGTAATTTTCTGTTTTGCTCTACAGGGTTATCCACGTTATTCGACACGGACCATTATGGCTAAAGTATTTGATAAAAAAGAAAATGACAATTTCAGATGGATAGGGACCCATAAAGGCTACATTTTAAAAATATTTTCATGTTACACAGGGTGTCCGAAAAAACACGAAATGTATCAAAGTTGTTTTTTTTAATGGAACACCCAGTATATTATTGCATATTCAGATTCCTTGGTGAATTCTAGTGTGAGTTTATGTATCATACCTGGAACTTAAAGCGAACCGTTTAGGTGTAAATCACCATTTTCGGTATAAGTAGATATCAGGAAAAAATTGAATATCGCAGAGATTATAGAACTTGGAAGGTCGTGACTTTGCCGTATTACTAAGCATAAAATGCATCAGCTGTGATGAGATGTCAAATTTAAAGTACGTTTATGCTTGTAGAAATCGGTCGATTAATCAAGAAAACCTCGATCAGCGATAATTTGATTTTTCAAATCGGAATGCCTAATTTTTCTATACGGCTAAACGTAGAATTTGATAACCTTTCTAATGATATAAGATTGTGAATATCAATCCCTGGTAGTTTTCATTTAATTTTTAATTTTCAAACAAATCGCCGTTTTTCAATTTTCCTACCTATAGCAACGTAGCAGGCCACGAAATATAACAAAAACATATTATTTCAGATGGAAGAAAACAAGTAACTTAGAAAAAAGATACAGACTAAATAGAATAAAGAGACAAGATGATAAAAATTCCTTACAACAAATCAACTCTCCCAGAAACAACTGCGATAACATTTCTAAGGTCAAAGAGAAGCTGGAATATGGCAGTAATAGATATTTTTTACAGTCTACTGGCTACCGCAATTCACTAGATCTTAAAAAATTCCAAGCCAATTAAAAACCCTGATACGAAACAAAAACAGCCAGCGACTGTTGCTCCAGCACGCAATTATCAATCATATGTAATGGTGTAAAAAAGAAGCAATTTGCATTGAAGTCGATACCTCTGACTGGAGTCCTTCTATTTTTCAATATTTATTAGCAATATTGCCAAAAAGGAATACTGACAAATCAGATTTAAATTTTCTGCCATTTAAGTTATGTTTTATAATCTGAACAAATTTGAATTCATTATTCATTTTCTGCGATCTTGCTCATAGGTGCTGAAGAATTTTCAGAACTTCAGTCAGAGGTACTTTTCACTTGAGTTTTGACATAACTGCACACTTTTCTATATCATTAAATGTGAAATTTTATTATGAAAATTATAAGCAGCCTATAACATTGTCTAGTAGTTTTCGTTTCATTTCCAACTTTTTAATGGTTTTGGAAATTGCCAATTTCTATTACATTGCAGCAGCTAGTTGGCTGTGAAAAAATCCATTTCTGCCGTCCTCCTGCTTCTCTTTGACCAAAGATATGTTACCGCTGTTGTTTCTGGTCAGACTTTGTTTGTTGTGAGTAATTTTTATAATCTTGTCCCTTTAGTCTAGTTCGTGTGTATTTTTCTGCTAAGTTAGTTGTTTTCTTCTACCTGAGCAGGTTTTTGTTAAAATTTGATGGTCTGCCAGGTTGCTTATAGGTTGGAAATTCGAAAAACACCGATTTGGTTGAAAATTTGAAATTAAATAAAAACTATCACAGATTGATATTCATGACCTTATACCATTAGAAAGGCTATCAATTTCTACATTTAACCGTATAAAAAAATAGGCATTCCCATTTGAAAAAATCAAGTTAGCGCTGATCGAAGTTTCCTTAATTGATCGACCGATTTCTTCAAGCATAAACGTAATTTAAATTTGACAGTCTCATCAAAACTGACGCATTTTATGCTTAGTAATACGGCAAAGTTACAGCCTTCTGAATTTTATCATTTCTGCGTTAATCAATTTTTCCCTGATATCTACTTATACCGAAAATGGTGATTTGCACCTAAACGGTTCGCTTTAAGTCCCATGTATGATACACAAAGTCACACTAGAATTTACCAAGGAATCTGAATATGCAATAATATACGGGGAGTTCTATTTAAAAAAATTTGATACATTTCTTGTCTTTGGGACACCCTGTATAACATGAAAGTAGCCTTTATCTAGGATGAGTGAGATCCCCTGCGAGCAGTTTTTTGCAAACTAACTTCGTGGGTTCCTGAAATACTAAAGAACACAGTGTTACATCTGTATTGCGATACATCAAAAATGAAAACCAGTGATATGTGGTTGTCTTAGGGTCACAATGTACTTTGTCTTATGGTTAAATAATCTGACACTGAACACTGCAATCCTTAAAAAAAACTTAAAGAAACTGCAGCTGTTCGAGATTCAAAAGAAAGCTATAAGGAGACATAAAATTGTCCACTGCTCGATTTGGAGAACATGGATCAAACTTTTTCGTAGGACACGTCCAACCATACTGGGTCACAGCCCAATAAGTAATAATAAGAGATTCAACGCAACTCAACTCAACTCAACTCAAAGTAGGACCAAGTAGGTATACTATTTTGAGAAACACCAATACAGCAGGCGACAGAAAGGTTCTGCCGGTGCGCCATCTGGTACCCGAAGGTAACGGCAAACCAAAGAAAATCGGTGCTAAACATCAGCAGACTTCTTGGTGGAACGCCACGGCGCGTCCGCTTGGCAACCAGAGAGCCTATGGCGCACTGATGATCGCTAATAAGCGTGACACAGCTGTCTGCGTAGTGGTGGATTGACGGAGATATAGAGCAACCCTCGTGTTTCGACTTTCATATGCAGCAGCATATAGAATTGCGCTCTCTGGTGGCCAAGCGGACGCGCCGTGGCGTTCCACCAAGAAGTCTGCTGCTGTTTGGCAGCGATTTTCTTTGGTTTGCCGTTACCTTCGGGTACCAGATGGCACAACGACAGAACCTTTCTGTCGCCTGCTCGGTAGACATGAAAAATCTGATGCTCCTAATTCCGTCAATTCACCTATGGCGCACTGATGATCGCTAATAAGCGTGACACAGCTGTCTGCGTAGTGGTGGATTGACGGAGATATAGAGCAACCCTCGTGTTTCGACTTTCATATGCAGCAGCATATAGAATTGCGCTCTCTGGTGGCCAAGCGGACGCGCCGTGGCGTTCCACCAAGAAGTCTGCTGCTGTTTGGCAGCGATTTTCTTTGGTTTGCCGTTACCTTCGGGTACCAGATGGCACAACGACAGAACCTTTCTGTCGCCTGCTCGGCAGACATGAAAAATCTGATGCTCCTAATTCCGTCAATTCACCTATGGCGCACTGATGATCGCTAATAAGCGTGACACAGCTGTCTGCGTAGTGGTGGATTGACGGAGATATAGAGCAACCCTCGTGTTTCGACTTTCATATGCAGCAGCATATAGAATTGCGCTCTCTGGTGGCCAAGCGGACGCGCCGTGGCGCTCCACCAAGAAGTCTGCTGCTGTTTGGCAGCGATTTTCTTTGGTTTGCCGTTACCTTCGGGTACCAGATGGCACAACGACAGAACCTTTCTGTCGCCTGCTCGGTAGACATGAAAAATCTGATGCTCCTAATTCCGTCAATTCACCTATGGCGCACTGATGATCGCTAATAGGCGTGACACAGCTGTCTGCGTAGTGGTGGATTGACGGAGATATAGAACAACCCTCGTGTTTCGACTTTCATATGCAGCAGCATATAGAACCCGGGCTCCCCTGGTGGCCAAGCGGACGCGCCGTGGCGTTCCACCAAGAAGTCTGCTGCTGTTTAGCAGCAATTTTCTTTGGTTTGCCGTTACCTTCGGGTACCAGATGGCACAACGGCAGAACCTTTCTGTCGCCTGCTCAGTAGACATGAAAAATCTGATGCTCCTAATTCCGTCAATTCACCTATGGCGCACTGATGATCGCTAATAAGCGTGAAACAGCTGTCTGCGTATTGGTGGATTGACGGAGATATAGAGGAACCCTCGTAACACCGATACAGTTTGTGCGCGTATGGGACACCACTTTTTGTTGTCTATTGCTATTGCTGGTTGTTCAGTTAGTACCGTATCAAAACATTAAATTATGAGACACGCAGTTTTCTATCAGTTTCCGAAATAAGCTATAATACACCTCAAGAAACGCACTCGCTCCATCTGGGCATAAGCAGCACCTGTCGTATACTTAAGTGGATTTTATCATTCATGTACAATGCTATGGAAGTGATATTAGCCATTATTGAAGAAATATGACATATTAATTTTCAACTTGTCACCTTAGAGGTTGTGAAAAATATAAATTTCCAACTTTCCTTAACTTCCTCCTTCTGAAATATCTATACAGGAGAACAACGACGAAAACTTACGTACTTTTACAGCCGAAGTATATTCTGAAAGATTTACCTTCTAAAAATAAATATTTCTTTCTGCATAGCCCCTATTGCTTCTTGTACAGCTTAAGTTCGGAAGTTCTGCACTTGCACGTGAATTTATTATAGATTTATGGACCTCTGGTAATTTATCTGCGGTGCATGTAGTCGGCAGTAAGGCTGGTAATTCTTTCACTGAAACAGCGGGTTCCAGAGCAATGCTGCTACATTACATTCCATTTAACCCTCCGTTAGGCGCGGTCATACACACTCATGTAGGTCGTTGCCACCAGTGACGTTTTATTCTCACTTGACGGCAAGCCATCCATAGATCTGTGGTTTGTTATTTTCACACATGTGTGTGGCGCGAAACAGGAACATTCATTCATAATTCCAGTCCCCGATTACTAAGATAGATTTCAAATGACATATAGGTGTATCATGAAGTATGCCAGTTAGGGTTACAATGGACAATTTTCCTTAAAAATAATAAATACACAGAAAAGTAAATTGACTCTTGAATCTTCCTCTCAAGATGCTAACAGTTAGCGAAACACGTGCCAATATTAAAAAAAAAATATTGAAAAAAATCAGTCTGGTGAGTGATCGGTAGACGGTAGAGTAGTTTTTAAGTGACGTGGATACTACAATGTAGTACCACTAAATCATTCCTGCTTTAATACGTCATTGGATAATTTGGCGTAGCAACTGCAAATATTTCACAGTCCAATCACCCGTATATTTTTCAAGTTCACACATGTTAGGCTAATATCATTCAGACAGAGTTTGTTGTACAAATCGAGATTTACTCTCAATCTTCACCAGAAAGTTATGATACTAATAATAATAGTTACTTTATTTCCCATATAAAACAAAACAAACATCATAATGCTCACTACTAATAATATTTTGTGGGAACTTCAAGGAAGAGTTCACATAAAGTAGTTCTCCACCCAATCCTTGGTGTAAATCAATAAAAGCAAACTTAAACTGTGCCCAACGCATATACAGGGTGTCCAGTTAGTGGGTAATTCTTTGATATCTCACAAAGTATACCTGACACAAGAAAATGTCAAACACAAAAGTCATTTGGTTACTTAGGACGCATACTCTAAAAATATTTTGAAATATACAGGGTGTTGCGGGAAAGTAGGATAGTGATCAACTTAATTTTTTTATATGGAACTATAACTTTTTTTTAATTCTTTTAGTTTCCATTATTGGTTTCTATTTAACCCTAAAATATTTTTGAGATTGGTTGCGACTGCCAAGTTATAAACTATTTTCTATTAATTTCCGGATTTACTTGGTCGCAAATTATACGTCCAAATTGATATATCCCTTTAACTTTTCTTAACAATATTATACAGCAAGTTACCTGAATATTAACTGGATATTAGTTTAGATGTTACCAGCAATTTGTATCTACAGGGTGTTTTTGGAAGAATTTTAAATTACGGCAACTTGAAGGTCATTTTACTTTGTTTTTTAAATGTAACACCCTGTATTTTTTATTTAAAATCGGAATATCTACTAATACCCTACCTCGCCTTGTAATTTTTTTTTTCGCGTTTGCGACGTTGCCAAGTTATAAATTATTTTTCCAAATTTTTAAACAAGTATCCCCGATTTTAATTTATTTTAAATAGAATCCTCTACTTATTCTTATTGCAATGAATTGCGCACGTCGAGTTTAGTAAAATCTCGCAATTTCAAAGTCTTGTTTCTATTAATTACTGAGATACGGCAACACCGCTTTTTCAGTAAACGGTACCGGAACGCTTAAATATTTCCAAAACCGCCACAGCTGGAGAGGTGAAATTCAATACTTGGGTGTTTTTGAGCATACAGAATTCAAAAACGCTAACATCAGTGTTGTCAGACTTACCACTTTTATGTTAGACTTCATAAATGGGGCATTCCATTCAAAATTATGACGTAAAATTGGTAAATCTGACAACACTGGTGTTAGCGGTTTTGAATTCTGTATGTTCAAGAACCCCCAAGTATTGAATTTCACCTCTCCAGCTGTAGCGGTTTTGGAAATATGTAAGCGTTCCGGTACCGTTTACTGAAAAAGCGGTGTTGCCGTATCTCAGTAATTATTAGAAACAAAGTTTCGAAATTGTGAGACCTTACTAAGTTCGACATGTGCAATTCATTGCAATACAAATAAGTAGAGCATTCTATTTAAAATAAATTAAAATCGGGCATGTTTGTTTAAAAATTTGGAAAAATAATTTATAACTTGGCAACGCCGCAAACGCGAAAAGAAAAATTACAAGGCGAGATAGGGTACTAGTAGATATTTTGATTTAAAATAAAATGCACAGGGTGTTACATTTAAAACAATATAAATAAAATTACCTTCAAATTGCCGTAATTTAAAATTCTGCCAAAAACACCCTGGAGATGCAAACTGCTGGTAAAGTCCAAAATAATATCTACTTAATATTCAAATAACTCGCTGTATAATATTGTTGAGAAAAGTTTAAGGAATATATCAATTTGGACGTATTACTTGCGACCTTGTAAATCCGGAAATTAATAGAAAATAAATTATAATTTGGCAACGTCGCAACCTATCCCAAAAATATTTTAGGGTTGAATAGAGATCGATGACGGAAACTAGAAAAATTTAAGAAAACGTTATAGTTCCATATAAAAAAATCAAGTTGATCACTATTCTACTTTCTCGCAATACCACGTATATCTTAAAATATTTTTGGAATATGCGTCTTAAGTAACCAAATAACTTTTGTATTTGATATTTCCTTCTATCAGGTATACCTTGAGAGATATCGAAGAATTACACACTAACTGGACACACTGTATAACTAAAATTATCTAAGACAAATACTTATTTATGGAACAAAGCCTTATGGAGTATCCGAGTTTGATATCTACTTCTAATTAGCTACAATAAACAACTGATCACTCATTACTTATTAATACTTTGCAGGAAATTGTTCAAAACAGCTTTTACTTCCCACACCGATAGGTTAGGGAGGTATTGTGATCGCGAAAATATTCGATTTTGAGATAATATGTTTCTTGGGCGTTTTATGGCTTTATGATAGTTACATGACGAAAATCCACGTCACTCATTTCCATCGATCTGTCTGTCCGTTGGTGTTTTTCTAGCCTCGCAATAACAATAACCACTGCACGGATTATAATGAAATTTGTGTAGCGATATGACGTAATATCGTAGTAGGTAATGCTGCCATAACTTTCAAAATCAGTGCATGGGCGGCGGAGTAGTTATCAATAAACAAGGAGTTCCAAATATTACTCAAACTTCGTTTTTAGGCGTTTTAGGGGTTCCTGATCATCTTCTACTTTTTTGAGTGCAGGGGTAATTTGGGGTAGTTGGGGGCGGAGGGTTGTGAAACTTAATTTTTTGTTGTATTCACAATAGGCCGTTCATTTCCTGTGAAAGAAAGACCTAGCGGCGTAATACACCGTTTTGGGTCCATTGGAGCATTATCTTGCCTATTTAATACATGTACAAGTATTGCTTTAGATTGTATAACGTGGAAACTATCGAACCAACTTTAACGAAATTTCGACACAATATTACTAACTTTGCTTTTAGGCGTTTTAGGAGTTCCTGGTCATTTTCTATTATTACTTCCCACACTGATAGGTGAGGGGAGGATTGTGATCGCGAAAATTTTCCTTTTTGAGATAATACGCTTTTTGGGCGTGTTATGATGTCTACATAACGGAAATCCACGTCACTCATTTCCGTCGGTCTCTCTGTCTGTCGGTCTGTCTGTGTCTCTGTCTGTCAGCGTTTTTTTTAACGTCGTAATCTCAGTAACCGCTGCATGGAGTATGATGAAATTTGGGTAGCGATATGTTGTGGTGTCGTAGTAGGTGATGTTCCAACAATTTTGGAAATCGTTGTACGGGGGGTGGAGTGAATAGCAAAAAAACGAAAAATTTCAAATATTCCTCAGACTTCGTTTTTAGGTGTTTTAGGGGTTCCTGATCATTTTCAACTTTTTTTTGGGTGGGGGTGAAATTGGGGTGGTAGGGGGGTGGGTGGTTGTGAAACTCAAAAATTTATTCTATCCATAATAGGCTGTCCACTGACCTGTGAAAGAAAGACCTAGCGGCATAATACCCTTTTTTAAGTCCATCCGAGGGTCCATCCGAACATTGCCTTGCTTATTATAGAAACCAAGGGACTTACAATTTGTTTTAATGCAATTTTGACACAGTATTACTGCCGCGGCGAGGACGGAAAACGCGTATGTTTTGGAAAAATCGTGTCAGTGGCGGCGAAGCAATAATAAAAAAAACTAAAAATATGCAACAGCTCAAACTTTGTTTTTAAGCGCTTTTGGAGTTCCTGATCATTTTTTCCTTTTTTTGGGTGGGGGTAAAATTAGGGTGGTTAGGGGGAAGGGGTTGTAAGGCTAAAAAATTTGTTCTATCCATAATAGGCTGTCCATTGACCTGTGAAAGAAAGACCGGCATATTATCCTTTTTTAGGTGGTCCATCCGAACATTGCCATGGCTATTGCAGAAATCAAAGGGCTTAGAATTGACTGATGTATACATACGAGTATTGCTTTAGATCGTTCTGAATTTGGAAATGGAAATTATGGAATCGATTTTAGTGAAATTTAGACACAGTATTACTACCGTAGCGAGGATGAAAAACGGGTTTGATTTTCAAAAATCGTATCAGTGGCGGCGCGAAAATAAAAATTTAAAAATAGCTCAAATGCAATTTGGGGGTGCCTGATTGTTTCGTTAGTTGAAGCTGGCAGAATAAAAGTTGTGTCGTTTTAATTCCTACGGAGAGACTTAGGAAGCTATTTACTAGTTTTTGTGTTTGATGTTTTTTGAGGATATGCGAACCATTAGTTGGTTGTAAGGGATCTCAGATTATAGCTTCATGCAAAGAGAATATAATAAAATTATATCACTGTTATGTGTGGGAAGTACTGAGCCTTTCAAACAATGCAACTTTATGACAAGGATCTAACATTAAGTTCCTATTTCTGTTACTTATTATGTATACTTGGATTGAAGGATATTTAATTATAAACGTAGGTTAAACACAGCAACACATGTATCTTGTTAAGCAATGTTTTAGCGACTTGCTGGACTGTGTAGTGGTTGTGAAAAGGGTTCGCAAGGACAAAGGTTATGTTATAGCCAGACGGCATATGGTATGGCCGTCCATATACTGATGACCCTGGTATATTGTTTCGAATAGCAGTAACAATGGCAGCGCGCTTGCATTTTTAATCGCCAGTGCGGCAGAAAGAATTTTAATGGTTTTCAGTTATTAGCAGCCCAAGGGCTGCAGCCGAACAGAAAAGGAAACCCATGTATTATTCAGGCTCCTGAAAAAAAGTACACACAGAGATGAGATGAGGAGTACGTAGAAATGTAGGGACTCTGAAGGGTCATTATCTGTTTTGTTGGCGTAAGATATTTTAGCGTATTTCAGCCATCCAATTAGCGGCTCTGTAAATGTGAAAGGCTGAAATGATTTAGCGGGGTAGCAGCCATTGAGCATGATAGAAACAATTTTGATCTGCAAGGCAAACTATAAAGCAGCGCATCTCAGTATGTCTGCTTGTTCTGTTAGATACGAATGTAGCAACCCATCCAGTCCCGTACCTTTTTGATTGATGATAAATCGGGAGATCGTGGAGGTCATCGTCCGCCTTGCAATACGAGGACGCGCGTTATCTTGCTGGAAGAAACCCTCTTCGAGGCCTCGAACATATGGAACGACAACTGATTCTAACATCACTCACATATCGTTGATGCGTCATTGTGCCACAAATCACAGGCTAAGGTGGCTTGCTGTCAAATGTAGTGGCACCCCAAACCATCAAGCCAACAGAATGCTGTACTAGGCGCTCAACTGCAGACGCATTGAGGTCCGTCATGTGCCCCCAGAGAAAACATGGACTCGTTGAAGAAGACCGTCCGATGCCACTCAGCATGCCATTGTCTGAGTTCTGGGCACCAATCTAATTAGAATGAAAGGTGCTTGCTTACTCCGCAAGAGGGAAATTATTCCAATCATTTGGTTCACATAAACATCGGAAAAATGAAGGGTACCGGCTGGATTCGAACCAGCGTCTCCGGCATTCTAGGCCAGCGCATTACCAACGATGCTACGGTGACCCGTACTACAGCCAGATACGGGGAGTGATGGGTGTCGATGGAGTCGACACCATGTCGTCGGCGCTGTATATCGGCTGTGGTACGGGTCACCGTAGCATAGTTGGTAACGCGCTCCCAAGCAGCATTAGAACGTTGCCATTACGTTGCGCATACGTCGCTTTAGACAGATGCAACGTCGGAAGTGACGTCGTTTCGACGATGTGACAACCTGTATTTGCACCTAAATGGGGAATACAGATTCAGGTCGTTACGACGTCGGGATGTTACTTGATAGGTAATGCATCTATACCAACTGCCGACGTCGTCTATACGTTGGATTTTCTACACCTAAAACTAGTTGCTAGATACGGACGTTACCCTGCGGTTCATTTTCCTACACGAATTAACCTAAATTATATATAATAATAGTCAATGTTTTACCTTATTTTCTAAGTTGGAGGAAATGGATGATACTCTATAACATACGTTATAAGACAAATATTATACAACTATAATTTCATTCCGAAGTAGGAAATATAAGGAGAAATTTGTCAACGGAAGCTAGTCTACTGAGAAATGTGAATGAGATACTCTGAAAAAAATAATCCCCTTCGCACATCTATGAAAAAGAAGCAATAATGACTATGAATAATAAAGCGAACATTTTTCAGAAGTTTTTGTTATTTTATAACTAGTCTTGTTGCTTAATAGTTCTGCTAACCCCAAATGTCATATCGTTAATTTCTTTGCATAAGATTTATCATTTTCAGATAAACATTCAAAAATCTCACATTGCTGTTAAAATGGCCATCGTACGTTATGCTGGTAAATATGGCGAATTCCCCTGTGTTCCCTAATATAAACTAACAATGAACTAATTTGGACCGGGTCTCCAAATTTAGTCGGTAAGTCGGGTAAGTGCAACCAATATACAAAATGCGACGGTTAGCAGACGTACCAGGATACGACGTTCTGCACGCCACTGCACCCTTGATTAATTTGGTGTTTTGTATCCCTACGTCAGATTTCACAACGACCGGCTGACGTCTTAGCCACGGAATCGTATCAGACGTCGGCTTTGGTGGTTTTGTGGCGCTAATGTCAATTTGTAAATAGTGTTTTGTGAAACATAACCCTTAAAATCAACGAAACCCTATTCTATTCAAGATTCAAGTATTTCAAGTTACCACGTATGGGTACGTATTCAATTTTGTGGAAAAATCTTCGAATATCAAAGTGGCTGGATTGGAAGGGTACCAATCGTACCCATTTTGTAATAACTGCGGCACGAATACTGCTACTGAAATATATATTTTTTGTGAAAATGGGCGATACCTTCAAGATTATATATATAAAAGGCCTCAAGGAAATGGAACCCGTTCCTCATATGTGGGAGGAATGTGGGATCTGTTGGTTCCCAAAATTTAGAAAGGACGTAAAGTTGCTCCAGTGCAACTCTTCCTCTGTGCCCGACAAGCAAAACTGGAATAAGTATAGCTGTGTGGTGAAAGGTACAGGAATACATACTTGGGCAGAAGCTAATAGTGTAGCTAATGCCCTTTGCGATGCCCCTTCAACCTCAACTTCAGAGGAAGACTGTGAGGAAGAGCCATTTATACAAAAGCGCCCCAGAAGGGTGATACATAGTGCAGAGCCTACAGAATCCTATAACTTGGACAACATTGAAAATACAATAATTCACCAAGACAGCAACAAAAAAGCTATTCAAGAGACAAATAATGATGAGACCTTAACACAAGAAAATATTGTCGATATTGCGTCTTCGAATGATGTTAAAAACCTGACTGCGTCTGTAAATTCTTGTAAGTATTTCATGTACCTTGTTTTTTTTTATCAAGTTTGAGATGAACTAATTGCTTATATATTGACTACTTATTTATAGATCATGCTGAAATAAGAAGCTTCCTAGAAGAAAAATTTGTTTCCTTAAGTTTGGGAATGGAAAATATCCTAAAAGAGATTCAACAAAGACAAGAACCTGCTGCATCGCTTGACTCAGAAAATGCTGTTATAGACACCCATTTTTTCCCAATATCTTCAAAGACTGCTATGTATTCATTTGAAGATAGCCTTCAAAATGATGATTTTCAGAAAAAAGTTGTTCTACATTTACGAAAAATAATTGGTTCCGGCTTCGCATGGATTCATGCATGCTATAAGCTGGCAGGAGTTATGTTTACCAAGTGAGTTTTTCTAATAATAATTGTTGTAGAAGTGTGCAGTAATCATAGTGTAGTAATAATAGTAGTATTTTATACTATCATTTAAAAACATTTATATATGGGCATAGTCTTTACCTTGCCATTCTTACAAGCTTGCCCAATCACCTACAATAATTGATCATTTACTGTAACAGATCTTGTTTTTAGGGAAATCTTGGTACAGTACTCTTGAACTGGTGTCAGTCGCACTGGACTAGACAAAGATGCATTCAATAAACTTAATAATATTTTGGGTAAGTTGTATTTACATTGAGAAACTTAGGAGTCATAATTTTGTATTAAGTGATGTTGGAATTGGCTAAATACTAATGAGAGTATTGCTATAAACATTATACTCAGATAAGTTTACAATAGGAGTTTTTTCCCATTCAAATTTATGTAGTTGGTAATGACTAAATGATTAATATTATGTGCATCAAGCATTAATGTGACATAAATAATATTTGTTGAAGAAAGAGGGCATACTAAACTTGCTGGGTAAACTTTATGGTGCTGAGGGTCCTTAGATTCAATTAGGAATGAATATTATTTGTTACAGGTGTCTTCTATCAAGTTATAAGATATTCAGATTTATCGTTTACATATGCGAATCGTGAGACATTCTTCAGGGATAAGTTACTGAAGCACTCGCAATCCCGATTACACCCAAGAAAGAAGATTAAAGGTATACAGAACATTTCTCAAAAATAATGGAAGTCCTTTATTTCAAATCATAGAACATAAATATACATATATATCTTCTATAGGAGTATGGTTCCATTTGTAATTAAAATTCTCAAGGGATTTGTACATTTGTGGCAACTTGAATATAAGGTTCTATTTCAAATTAATTCTTCATTCATAAATACAAAATCAAGTATGTACCCAGTTTGAGTATGTGTGTTATAAGTAAATAAAATATAAGATATTCATTGTTTTTGAGTAAAATGAGTACTTTGAACACACAATACAATAGTACAGTCCAGATATTGATACAACACAAAGTGGTAAACTTTCTCATTATGTTTTCATGTTTTGCCTAAAGATGAACTATTTTTGTTTTTTTTTCTGTAGTAAGTGATTTTTTTTATTTCAGAAACTGTATCGCCCCAAGTTCCAGCACAACTGTCTTCAGAAATGGTTGAAGTTCTATCAGAAGAGACATCTGTTGGTGTAGATTGTACACCAGACATGCCTAGTTAAATTGATCAAATAAGATGTAATATTTTTTATTTCACAAATATATAGATGCAGAATAACAAGATTCTAATTGACAAACATATAAGCAAAACAGTTTGTGGTTCAATATTTACTTACATTCATGATAGAACTCGACTGTATTCAATAATGCTTTTGTAACAAAACAGAAGTTTTACTTTTTTAATATTAATAATAGTAGACCCTATTCATACTCACTGAGTACATATGTGGGCAAAGTTTAGCAACATTGCTATTCTTCCACATAACCCACAAACTAAACCTCAGAAAACCTAAAATCTAAGTGTCAAATGATGTCACAGATTTGCTAACAATGATTCTTTTAAACTGATACCCTTTGTTGCATAAGAGATAGGCAGTACTCAAGCCATATCAAAATATCAATGAAAGTAACTACATTCAAGGTAAGCACTAACAGCTAAAGTGTTATCAAACCATTTTGTTGAATATATCTAAAGTGTGATTCAGAGGGAAAAAATAGAATTTTGACTCGCATTCTAGTTGCACCAATTTACATTTTATATTAAAAATAGGAAAATATTTAGCATCAGTAAATTGTATTTTGGAGCACTTAAAAATGTTGAGTTTTGTAGATTCAACAGGATATATGAAAAAATTCTCCAGATTTTTCACACTGCAGCCAAGCATTTTCTGACACTCCTGAGAACCACAAACTCCCAACATTTTTATAACTATACTATCATTTGTTAAAAACCATTGATCTTTCGAGTTAGCTTGACAGACAACATCATTTAAGATCAGGATGTCAAATAATCCTTGATCATTTGGTCTTTTAAACACAATAGATGATTTTTTTTGACTTTCACTGCCAATGAATGTTTTTTCTTGTAATCTTTTAGCAACTTGCATGAGTGGTTTGTTACCAGATCTAAGAAGATTTTTTATTTTGCCCAGTTCGTTCTCAAATTTATATGTTGAAATTTCTGAAAGACAACCAAAGCGCTCAACATCGTCCACAATATGACACAGGTTATGGACATTACTACTAATTGCATCTTCTCCATATAGTGTAGTAAACTGTTCTATGTAGTCCACCAACATATTATGTGCTGTCTTCAAAAAGGCAGGTTTGGATGTATAAAAGCTTGAAGAAAGAATTGTAACTGCACAAAAGAGTAACATAAAATGTTTATATGCTCCTGTGCTTAAAAACTCTCTCAGTATCACTGGTCCTAAGTATAATAAGAATATTCTATATTCAGTTGCTTTCCAAAAAGACAGGCAATCCAGTCCTCTTACTGCTCTATGAATATCTCTAGGAATCATACTGTTTGTCCTATGTAACCACTCGTTTATAATCTTCACCTGTGGGATAAAAAATTTTTCTTTGAAGTTGTAACTTCCATTCACCCAACCATTCAAACACTTCTTTGTTAATCCAATATCAATGAGATGCAATGAATCTGCAACCACAAAGTCCTTTAGCATATCAATTGGAAGTCTCTCAAGAGGTGATGGTATAACTTGGTTAGTACTTTTATCCTTTTGATGATGTTCTGGCTCATCTTTATTTCTAAAAGAACTGTCAGATCTTCTGTCACAGTCAGTTTGGGGAAAACTCATATGGCGCCCCTTTTTATCATAACGCCCTTTAACCTTGCACTTTGTGCAGCTATAATAGGCATTATGAGATACAACACCTAAAACAAAAACAGTGTATAATGACAATGTAGTACAGTGCCTAAAATGTTACAAACTATAAAAAGCTACATTTTTTACTTACATTTAACAAAAGCACGAGCAGGCGTATCACATATAAAAGCATTAATCTTTATAGATAACTTTTTCCCTTCTATGCTTTCAATCCCAGTTTCTAATAATTTTAATAGCTCTTCAATAAACTGGTTGAGGTACGATTCAGCAGTATCAGGTTTTGAATTGTCAGAATAGATTGCAACTACAAAACACTTTTTCAAAAGTTCTGATACATTAGCAACATTCATCAATATTGGCCAAAACTGCTTTTTTGTACTTTTGCCAACTGGTAGTCCATCAATATGGAAATTAAGATTTAACTGACTGGTGCCCTCTGGATACTCAATCATTCTTAGGCTATTTTCAACACCATAGTACCAAAATTCTCCAGTGCCTAATTGCTGAATTTCTACAGATTTTGGGGTTCCAATAAGAGTCCTCACATCTTTAGGCAAACCCTTAATCCCATTGGCACTTAGGATTTCCAATAACTTGTTGGCATGATTGTGAGGTACAGAGTATTCTATTACATACTGCTTCAAATCTGCTCTAAGATTTCGCTCTGCGGTATCATGTTCATCATCACTCTCATCTTCATTTTCAATTTGCAAGTACAAGTCATCATCAAAGTCTGTTGGAAATAGTACTTCATCACAATCTAACACTGTCTCAGGATTATTTTGACATGGAGTGTCTTGGCTGTGTCTTATATCATGATGAGCATCACAAGCTTGAACACAATCTTGCAGTCCCACTTCGGTTTGCTGCAGTACCATTTTGTTGGCCTAAATAAAACAAAAAACAGCTACATACCTATGTTGGTAATAATTTATAGACTAAGAGCAAAATGATTGGTTTGTTTATTTTTATATAGCAAATCTGCCTGAATTAAGATCTGTTTATTTCTTTACCTTGGTAGTCTTGGTACTTACCATTTCATTAAATTCCAGTGATTCGGTAGCTGGAGACACATCCTTATTCATCTGCAAAGCTTTCATTATCTTTGATTTCTTTCTATAAAATGTGGAAGAATGCCTAAATGCTTTTTTTTGTTGTTATCCATAGTTAATGGGTCAAATCAACTGGAATCTACCTTAACAGTAATTTCGTACCTGGTTTTAAAGGTTATATTTACTTTATTATGATCCTATGTTGGATTAAAGGACGTCGGTAATGGTGCACTAATCTGCAGTGTAAGTTAGGTGACTAAAACCGAACGTAAAATGATGTGATCGACCACAACGTTAGTTTAAGTACTATAATTTAGACGTACCTGATGCCAACGTCGATTGGACGTTGCAGTGGTTGCACTCTACATACGTCAGACAAACCAACGTTCAGCCGACGTCGGTAAATCAGTAGAAAGCTACGTAGCAATATGTGACGTTGACGGTTCGTTGAAAATGGTGACTAACGTTAAACAACGTCGAATCTGATACAAAAACAACGTCGTCAGTTCCGACCACAAGTAACGACCTGCATTTTTACTAAATGTGACGTCGCTTTAGGGTCCCATTAGGTTCATAGTCAGATAAATGTTCCTTGGGCTGGTCTAGAATGCCGGAGACGCTGGTTCGAATCCAGCCGGTACCCTTCATTTTTTCCAATTTTTCTGTGAATAAAATGATTGGGACCAATCTAATTGTTGGCGACGATCATTTACCATAAGTGGCACTAGATGCGGTCGAGGCGATTTTAATCCCATTTTACACAATCTCTGCTACACCGTACGGAACGGTCCTCCCTATAGCTGCATACAAAGCGTAGGCAACAGCTGGAGTGAATCGCATTCTGTCTCAAAGGGCTACTAGTCATAGATAACGATTTTGCCGGTCTGTGGTTCTCTTAAGCACTCCATGACCTATAGCTCGCCGCATTTGCCCTTCTGCGATCCATGCGCGCAATGCCGCTATAGCTGTAGCTAGCTACGCCCTACCGTTACAGCAATTGCTCTAAAGAAAGCACCACGCTATCGTTGGCCTAAGATCCGACCTCGTTCAAAGGGAGTTAACTGCGTAAACTGGGATTGTCGTCTTCTAGGCTGCATTGTTACACAACCAACTAGTCTCGTAATCTGCCACATTTGCAAGAGATATTATAGTTTTTGGATCAACAAAAGGTCATGCTTTGCTTTTACACGTATAGAGCTCCTCGGCGGTGCCATGTAGGTAAGTAACATCTGAATGAATAATAAGTGCTAGGTGTGTAAAAGATACTGCCAAACTGTTCACACATTTTTAATCCTTTTCCTAAAAATTATTAATCGCAAAAATCATTCATATTGCAATATACGCACAGAGTTCTTCAAACTTGAGAATCTTATTAACAGGATTTTCCTTGAAATATACTGTCCGGGACCTTAAATTGCCTCGATAATGGAAATTGAATCAATAAGGCGTCTCCTTGTTTTCCTTTGACGATTATTATGGAAATAAAATTATCTGTCCCCACTAATATTCCCTTCAGTATTGAGTTATCCCGAAATTATTTCAAAGTTCTGTGTCGAATTAAGAGTCTCCTCTTGCGTTGTCCGTATGCGTTCATGAAAGTCAAGTTAGGATTCCTCTGTAGCAAGAGGGTCCGGTATAATTTTATGTTTTGTGGTAGAATTCAACATAAGGCTGAACATACACTGCAATTTGGAAATTGATGCCAGGATACTTTTTTCTGTTTGTTTGTTAGAATCCCAGTGACCGCTATATCGATTTCGGTGACATTTGCTGAGCAGCAAGCTGTAATTCGTTAGCGTTAACTATGTAGAGAAGTAACTTACGCTCTCACCATCCAAATTTAGCTTTAATCTGGAAGATGAAGATAAAGTTCCAGAGCAATGAGGGTGAGGTTTTGAGGTACCGCTATTCAGCAATTTTTGTAAGAGACGTATCTTATTAAAAATGAAATTCTGAGTCAAAACCAGTGTATATATTCCAAAAAAGTACAGCAGAGGTGGCAGACATCAAGAAAACTACTGTCAGAGTTATGAAACGTTAGGTATCATTAAAGTAGGGTTGTAGGCTTCGTGGATTCAAAAGCAGATTTCTAAAAGTATACAACAATAGAAAAGTATAAGAAGTTTGGCAGAATAATAAACCGTGAAGTGCAGATTGGACCAAAGTGTAAGAGAAAGACTAGGAAACATTACGACCATGAAGCGTGACATATTGTAACTAAATGCAGGTATAGTCCATGCTGTATTTAGCTAACATTGCACACAAGGCATTGACTTGGTACTGCTTGTATTTGTAAGAAAGTTAAGTTCTAGTGATGTCGACTTTCTGGCTCCGGATTACTCGTCAATTGTGCAGTGGAGCGGTGCGTATTTTTTTAAGGTATTTATAATTATGTTTGTTTTTCATGGGTTTTCGTCAACGATTGAAACTATAACTTCCCTTCACTACGTTTCGGTTTATTTTCCTTCGCTTGTCCTCGATATAATTATACGTTGTAGTTTCCGTGAAATCTACTTGTCAGCACGATGTTCCTAAAAATAACAATAAACGAATAACCCCCTCTCTTTTTCATCCGCCTACCCTAGACGGTACTGCTACCGCTCCGAGGACCGCCATTCCTTTTATCGTGCTTGTCGACACAACATGTTCCGCAGTTTACAAACTGTTTAGGTGTTTCGCAATAAAAATACGTCGAAAAGGGGCAGTGTGCGTGCTCCACATAAGGAAATCAACAGGCATAGGAGGAAGCTACTACAAATCCAGTGTGAAAAGAATTATTAGGTTTGCCTATCGTCAGACAGTTCGTCCGAATCATCAGGTAGGCCTTAATGTTGTAGACAAATATACTCTTTTTTAGGTACGGAGGAGTTATCTATAGTGTTAATGCAGCAACCTCCCGTAAACATATATGCATCACCGCTGCCGCAGTGTGGTGCATATTCATTCCCACTTAAGATAACGTTCGTTGTCTTTTTAGCATAAATAGAATCGCTCGATTCTATTTATATGTGGGGTAGTAGAATTCATATGCATGGGAGCATAATATCTCCATATCTCCGAATCATCAGGTAGGCCTTAATGTTGTAGACAAATATACTCTTTTTAGGTACGGAGGAGTCATCTATAGTGTTAATGCAGCAACCTCCCATAAACATATATGCATCACCGCGGTCGCAGTGTGGTGCATATTCATTCCCACTTAAGATAACGTTCGTTATCTTTTTAGCATAAATAGAATCGTTCGATTCTATTTATATGTGGGGTAGTAGAATTCATATGCATTAGCATAATATCTCCAGAAACTCGTTCAAATAAGTAAAGTCGTTCGACTTTATTTATTTACGGCCTTGTATTGGCTCGGCATTTTTTGCTAAACAAAAACAGAATCAGCGTTCGTTAGTTCTGGGTAAAAGATCGAGTTGGGAGATGTAATGAAATTATTTCTTTGTTCATCTGTTGATCGTGTTTTTTTCTGGATTAATGTGCGCTGGTCCAAAAAACAGTTAAGCAGAAGGAACACTTCGTAGGAAAGATAAGATTAGCATGCGTTAGTCTTTATTCCTTTTTTTGGTAATAAGTAGTAAGCAGAAGGCATATATTCTTCGAACAATCCTCGAAGCTGGTGGGTTCCTGTTCTAATCTCAGACTCATCGGCAGATCGGAAAAGGCAAAAAGCGTTCCACGGCTTGTTTAGACCAACGAGCATGAACGCCTCACGCCTCAAAGCCGGAACCCTTTTTTTTTACTACCTCGGCTTTAAACCAAATTTTGAATATAAGGTAGGCAGCCAATACATGACGAAATATCATTTCGTTCGAGTAGTTTTTTGCAGAAATGGCTGACAAAGAATCAAAGAGAGGAATTTTTAGGAGAATATAAAGTACCGAGCAACTGTAAGGCATTACCTTCTCCTCAAATTAGTGGCGAAATTATTCACTGTATAAAAAAAGAAAGACAATGGTCATTATAGATTCCTAAATCACAACAACAAATGGCTGTAGGGTTAGGTGCATAGGTGCAATCACAAATGTTATAGAAGCATTAAGGTTTGTGCAGGAACAATTAAGCAACCTCATACTTCCAGTTGAAGCTCACAACCTATTTTGCTAAGGTGCATTATCCGTTCGTTACACCGTCAATTCAGTTCCTCGTCAGACTTCAGATTGTACCAAAGGTGAAAAACCTGCTAACTTAGCTAGCACTCAGCGGGCATACACAATCATCGTTACTGAAACTACAACCTCCCTCAACGCAGATTCAAGAGAAAGAGGAGAGAATGGGGAGAGGAAGTCGGGTCATCCACCATCAGCATATTGTAAGAAAGAAGCCAGCTAATGCTACAAACAAAGTCATACAAAGTGTATACATGCATATACATATATATTACTTAAGCTGGCAACCTATCAAAATATTTGCAAAATTGGAAAACCAGAAAGTCTTAGTATGTGTAATATCCACTCTTTTTTTTGTAGAAAAGAAAAACCAGAGCTGCTGTTTACACGTTTATTCGTACTAGCACAACAACCGCCCATACATACTGACTGCGCGCCTAACGCTCGGATGCCAGCCGTCAAGTAGATGGTGCTTACTCACTACACTACAGATTGGAGTGATATCTATTCCTTTTCAATTTATGCCAATGCAAAATTCCGAACTTACTATGTAAGAATTTCGGATAACCTATTCCCTGAATACCAAAGTTAATTGATAAGTTATTCAAGATTGGAGGTAGCAAAATATGTCCTCCTACTCTAAAATTCACATCATTTTAATTTATTTTTCATTCCAAAACCACAAGGAACATATAGATTTAAGTTGAATTTAACTAATAGATTCAGCCACGCCCCCCACTTCAAGTGAGGGTCATAGAACAGTCTTAAAATTATTAAATAAAGTTGCATATCCTTCCAAAAGAGGCTCGAAATCCTTCGTTAAAAAGAATCATGAAATATTTTTAAGGTTCACATTTGACAATAAATTGTATTAATTCACTTGTCTTGCCTTTGACTTGAAGGTAGCTCTCTATATTTTCATCAAACTTCTCAAACCAGGGGCGGAAAGACTCAAAGGCGTATTGACAGTTTTTCTAATTAGACGATATCCTAGTAATAGCAAAGGATAAATTCCAATGTATGAAGAATACTCGGGAGAATACTGGAATAACCGTAATCCCCTTAAAAGGTTAAGGTTTTTTGATAAAATTAGGATCTGCTACTACTTAAACCGGCTACAGGCCAGTTTTTGAGTTTTGAACGTGATGCAGTAAATATGCAGATCTCACTGCAAAAACAAAAAAGAGATTAAAAACTGATTTGCAGATTAAAAATAAGACTAAAAAACTAAACTTTTAATGGAAAATTGGTTATTTCAGAAAAATTATTGCTAGAATTACAATGGTGATATACCTACAGAGATTGGAATATGGCAAGATATTAAACCTAGATCTTCTTCTATGGACATTTTTTGGGATGCATCTCCAACAGGTGCGGCAGCCTCTTGTGGAGAAATTACTCGCCATGAGTTTTAGGATCGATGCAAGCATATTAATTATCTAGAAATTAAGGCGGCATTATCAGGTCTTGCGATCAAAAAAAAAAAAGAAACTAATATTCGGATACTATTAAGAGTTGATAACCAAACTGCCATTTCTTGTATAAACGAATCATGTAGTATTATTAAGTATCCACAGTTAAATGAAACCGTGAAAGCGCTTTGGCAATGGTATGAGGAGTAAAGTATATTAGTAGTATATGGTAGCTATACTTGTACTTGGAAAACAAAGAAGCTGATAAAGAATAGAGGTCGCTTTCTGTAGATACAGAGTATGTAATCAACAATCAATTGCAAAAAAAAATAAATATAATTCAGAAATGTATGTCCGGTTTTCCGGACCCAGAATCCTTCTACTGACACATTTACAACAAATTGGGCTACACATACTACTTGTATGTTTTCCCCATATTCAATAGAGTTCTGAAAAGAGAGAATCTTCAAGAAAGGGCTTCAGGAATTGTCGTTAATCTAGATTGGACAACACAACCCTGGTATCTCCAATTTTTTTTTCACTATAAAAAAAAAAAGAATAATAATAAATAATAATAACGTCATTTTTCAGCCTAATGGGTATGTATACTCAGTTCTCCTTTTTTAACAGAGTGATCCTCTGTACAAGCAGATTTTTCCTACTGGCGGGGAGATTGTACAGCGCTATTTTCAGACAGGTACCAGAAAACGTTATAGAAATGATGATGATAGCCTCTTTAATAGAGGGACCCCCGAAACAGTTCTCAGCTTGTTTTCAGAAACTACTGGAAATTTTGTAATTACAAACAAGACCTTTTTTGTGTATAATTTTGAAGTATATCTAGGTTAAATTCACCGAGAGTGGAACTCCTCAGTTTTTAAATTCCTAATTCTAATCAGTTCTAGCGAAGAAAAGATAATATGTAGAATCTTTAGAGGAGTTTTTTTATAGACATCCATCAAGACCCAAACATGGCAGACCTGGAATCCAGATCTCTAACAGGGCAAATGTTATCCGTCACACAGCTTATCATTTGAAAATCTAACACATAAACATGTTATACGTGTGGCTCTCATACTGCTAGAAGAGTTTAAGTCAACTTTATCGTCGGTGGTTCAAACTTTAACATTAATGGAGTTTGAAAGCATACAGAAATTATCTGATAAAATTAAAAAGAAAAATCATATCAAAAACATCTAGACTGGGCAGATATCAACCGAATCTAATATTTTCTTATTTTAAAAATAAACCGGAATTGAATATCGCGTCTACTGTAGAATTTTGCATGAAAAAGAGTACCATATCGCAAAAAAAGAACTCATGCTCACTCATGAAGAAGTATTCCATGCAGCTTGGTCACAGATCAGTATAAGCTGGTGAAAAAAAAAGAAAAACGAGATTTAGCTGGAATACATACATCAAACATTGTTATAATTGTTCATCAAACTCTAACGACTTGTATTTGCATTTCATAATAGGTCCTTGGAAGATCCTAATAACTTTGCCGAGACAATTGTTAGTATGTTTATTATATATGTGTGTATTATACATATTTGTACACACGTGTATAATATATATATTTTTTTGTTTCGTTGTTGTGTGATTAATGCTGTGGAATTAATGTTGTTGGTATCAGAAATACATATGTAGGGTGTGTATGCTATTTACATTCATAGACTTATATTTGGTACATATAATTATGTACGAATTGATGTTTTCATTGTAAATTTATATTAAAAAAGATATATATTTTTTTTCCATATTGACCTCGGATGAGATTCTATATACTAATATATTGAATTAATATATGTTGTTCAAAAAAAAAAAATCGCCCTCTTTACTCTGAACCGCTACAACGTATAATTATATCGAGGACAAGCGAAGGAAAATTAATAGATTAATCGACTTACCTTAAGGAAGATTAATCCTAATTTTCCGAGCTTGTCCGAAGATATAATTACCCACCCGCCCTGTATCTCCCGTTGGTTAGGCGATTTTTTTCTCAATAGCACTTCAACGGAATGTCGGTCCTCGGAGCGGTAGCAGTACCGTCTAGGGTAGGCGGATGAAAAAGAGAGGGGGTTATTCGTTTATTGTTATTTTTAGGAACATCGTGCTGACAAGTAGATTTCACGGAAACTACAACGTATAATTATATCTTCGGACAAGCTCGGAAAATTAGGATTAATCTTCCTTAAGGTAAGTCGATTAATCTATTAATTTTAATCTAAACCATCTTCAGGTGTGTTCATTTCAGATGTCGGTTACATTTCTGTAAAATTGTTTTGTTTGTGAAACAGCCTCTACGGGTTGAGAGAGCTGAATGTAACCGACATCTGAAATTAACACACCTGAAGATGGTTTAGACTAAAATAAACCGAAACGTAGTGAATAAAAGTTATAGTTTCAATCGTTGATCGAAACCCATGAAAAACAACCATAATTTATAGTCGCGGTCATTAGAAAAATAAGCATAAGGTATTTTTAATGCACGCACCGCCAATAATTAAAAATCTATTGCCAGTTTTTGGATAGCTTACTCAGAAAATTTAGTAGAAAGTAAGTCATTGAAATTTCTACATATACAATAGCTACCGTATATCGATACTGGACTGTGCTTAGTGTCGAACTCCTTAATTAATTTGCCAGCTTACTCGATATTTGAACTAGTTCGACCCTGACCATCCATTACATTTACATCGGAGTACATAACCTTCATTGCATGCACAAAATAGAAACCTAAGGGCCAGTTTCACCATCTTCTGATAAGTGTCAGATAGCTTACCCACATATTTTGTCTTTGTCACTTTACGTACAGAAAAATATGACGAAAACTCACGGTTAGGCTATATGACTTTTATAGGAATGTGGTGAAAGTGGCCCTGACTCACGTAAATATTAAGTTCTGTGTTAGCTTCTTCTGTAGAAAACAATCTACACAGGAAAGTATACACCCAAAAAATAATGTCAAAAATACGACATGAAAATATCAACAAGCAAAACGAAAACCATTGCTTTTTCAGGCAAATATCCAGATAGGACAAAGACTGTTGTAAACTGGAACAGGTAAACCATGTCAAATACCTAGGCTGCGACATATCTTATCACAAAGAGATATAGAAGAAGAAAGATTTAATAAATTCACGAATATTTGCGGAACTGTCAGCAGAACATTAAAGAATAGATACTCAAATGATAAAATTTCATACTCGCCACGGTAGTAATACTGCGTCTAAATTTCATTAAACCCGATTCCATAATTTCCATGTTACTAAATTCAGAACGATCTAAAGCAATACTCGTATGTATACATCAGACAATTCTAAGTCCCGTGATTTCTGTAATAGCCAAGGTAATGTTCGGATGAACATAAAGAAAGGTATCATGCCGCTAGGTCTTTCTTTCACAGGTCAATGGACAGCCTATTATGAATAGAACAAATTTTTGAGTTTTACAATCCCCCACCCCCTAACCACTCCAATTTCACCCCCACCCATTCAGACGATTCAGACGATAGCTGTTCCAACCCCCTCATACGGTAGTCAAACATGGACAACAAAGAAAAACAAAAAAATAGGATACAAACACAAGAAATTAAATTTCCAAGAAGAATGAAAGGTTGCACAAAATTAGTCAGACAAAGAAACAGAGATATAAAAGCAGAATTAAACATCATCAAAAACGAAAAAAAAATAAGACTATAAAGGAATGAGAAGGACATGTGAAACAAATTTATGAAAACCGGATTCCAGTCGAACGGTCGAGAAGAAGATGGGTATCGTAAAACGCAAGGTATGAAAAACCTGAGCTTCTGTAGCGGTTCGACCTCCTACGTGTCAATAAAACAAAGAGCACTCTTATATTGAACATTACTGCGCATCGAGGAAAGCTTCAAAGCAGCAGACTGTAGCTAATTTCGCCTTATGATAAACTGCCGGACTGCACCTCCAATCCAGTCCTATATCCTGTAAAGCGCTACATTTGGCGGCCGTAATCTCCAATAGTCAGCAATAATAAATGATTTCCTGGAGAACATTAACTTTGCCCGCTTTCTGTTTCCATTTCCTGCACCAGCAAAGCGATCATCGTTTCTTGTTCGCAATCAATCCTTTCCCCTGCGGGTCCCTGGCATGGCGTAGCGCGACGAGCCCAAAAAACAAAACAAGTCGGAAAAACGGCCAGAAAGAAAATTTACATCCGGAAAAGTCATCTCGGATCATTAGTTATATAAAAGGCACCAAAGTCTTTGTTGCGGTGGGGTTGAACAATGACAGAGCGGCGATGCCAGTGACGTGCCGTTTGTAGAATACTACACCCTTTGTAAATCAGATAGCATCATATGGAAATCAGAATAGTCGAATGGAAATCAGAACGCATCAAATGTAAATCAGAACAGTCAACTGAAAATCAGAATGCGTCATATGTAAACCACAGCAACGCTAGCCACGGAGATCCTTCTAAACTTAACACCTCTGAACATTGAGGTGGAGAGAGTTACAAAAGTGGTCGCCTCCAGACTGCTATCAACTGGCAGACCTGACAAAACAGAACTAGGGCCAGACACAACGGGTATAATGGATGAAATTATACATCGTCATATACTCGGAATGGTCTCGGACTATATTATGGTTCCCCTAGTGCACATAGAGCGATCCTATAACGTCCTTTTCCCAGGCAGGGACGAATGGAGGAGGGATGGCTTCATATCACCCTCCGATGTAGCGCTATTTACTGATGGCTCCAAGTCTGAACTAGGGACAGGAGCGGGAGTAGTTGTTACTAATCCAGGAGTTGAAATTTCAGTCAACCTTGGGAGGCATACCACAGTCTTCCAAGCAGAAATGATTGCCATAGAACTGGGAGTTAGGGAACTAATCAAAAGGCCCCTGACAAACAGATCTATAAAAATATTTTCAGACAGCCAGGCTGCATTGAAAGCATTGTGCTCCAGTCGGGTTGATTCAAGACTGGTATGGAACTGCATGCACCTCCTCAACAAACTTGGAACGGCAAACAGGGTAACCTTGATTTCGGTTCCGGGTCACATTGGCCGACGCGCTCGCTAGAGGTGGAACTGAATCTGTGTTCATAGGACTTGAACCATTTGCGGGCATAGCAAAGAACACCACCAAAAGGACCATCTCAGACTGGGCAGTAAGGAAAGCACTCCTGGACTGGCGAGATACACCAGGGCTACTGCACTCGAGGGCGTTTATAAGATACCCCTCAAGTCAGGCCACCTCGAGGATCATGGAATGTAACAGGAACGATCTCCGCACTCTGGTCCGTCTGCTGACGGGACATGGTCGTCTAGGGAACCATATGCGGAAGTTGGGTCTTGAACAAACTTCAGACTGTCGCTTCTGCTACGTGGAGGGCGGAACAGAACATATCAAATGTAAATCAGAAGAGTCAATTGAAAATCAGAAAGGATTATATTAGTTTCAGAACATATTGTATATGAGAAACCATCAATTGTAATTCGGAAGCGATCAAATGTAAATCAGAATGAAAACTACATACATGTACTGAGTGACAATATATGTAATAAAAACTTTAATCATTGAATTTTACATCATAGATACATCACTTTGGTTCTCGAACGTAAAACATAAAAGCGACAACGAACTGAATGAAGAAGCTGTGTAAACGCGGGGAGGATTGGATTGCACTAACCGCAAATTTCGCAGAAAATCGTGAAACAGAACAGAGGAGGAAGAAAAAAAATTGAATAACTCGGTACTCCTCGATGATGCCGTATCGCGGTAGCCATCAAAAATTACATCTACATGTACTGCCATAATTGTAGTACTTCGTAACCTAGTCCACATACATGTATTATGTGAAGTGAATGGTTGAAATGTTTTCTTTGGATTGCCATTTCAGGAAAACTCCCCTTTCATCAAAGATGAAAAAGAAATACGACATGGACTCAAAAGTAAAAAAGTAGACTTTAAATTGATAGAAAATGTGGCACAAAATTTAATATGTAAATATAAAACAATATATAAACGAAATAAGCTTACACAAATGACAAAAATTATCAAATTATGGAACATTATAAGTCTTATTGTAACTTCCTATAGTCTAACAGGCACTGATTCTGAGGAAAGAGCTATACTAGGAAAAGTTGTGGAATGTCACAGTCACCACCAACCACTAAATTTCTGCCCTCTGTTCAGCAACACCTGGCGCCACTACTTCTGGTACCTGCAAATCGGTTTTTATATAGGAGACTATTATTCACCGCACATTTTCAATGGTATTTAACATCCGCGAATATGGGCTAAGACGCACAACACTTACACCTGTGCCTAAAACTTAGCACATGAATGTAGTTTTCTTTCTCATTTACATTTGACCCCTTCTGAATAATTGCAACTGATGGCTTCTCTTATAGAATTGATGCCTTCTGAAATTAATATGATCGTTTCTGATTTACATTTGACTATTCTGATTTACATATGACGCATTCTGATTTTGGTACATTTCACACGTTCTGATTTGCATTTGACTATTCTGATTTACATATGACGCATTCTGATTTACATTTGACACGTTCTGATTTTCATTTGACTATTCTGATTTACAGATGGGGCTTTCTGAATTACAACTGACGCTTTCCGATTACCAGTTCGAAAAGGTGTAGAGGTTTAAGAATCCTAGAAAATTTATATTAATATTGAGGCTGGGTATGGTACTCTTTTAAGTGAAGAACTTTTATCACAAAAACTCTTGACGGTGTTATGATAAAAATAGAAAAAAACAGCACATCGGCTATTAGAATGCACCTCGTTCTTTGTTTATGTTGAGTCAGATTTCATAGGAAATTGAGCCGCGCCAATAATAAATTGGGAATACTGAGTATCCCCTTTTAGCCTTGAAACATAAATATTTAGGAGCAACTTTGAGTGACCCTATTTTGCCGATCAACGGACACAGTGATTTTACGGAAAAACACGCAAAACACGTCTACTCGGTATACATGCTCGATCTGAAGATAAAAGTCGTGTTAAATTAAAATAACTATCGAATAACTAAATAGGAAAGAATTTCAAATGCGCAAAGTATTGCTTCTGTCGCATATTC
The DNA here is from genome assembly GCA_951848785.1 of Callosobruchus maculatus. Lineage (NCBI taxonomy): Eukaryota > Metazoa > Arthropoda > Insecta > Coleoptera > Chrysomelidae > Callosobruchus > Callosobruchus maculatus. The sequence continues at coordinate 11,074,957 of CATOUR010000054.1, read as the reverse complement.
CCGAGTTGCAACGACAGACGTCGTATGAGGCTTACTAGCAGCAAGTCGTAGGTTAGGAACATACACTGATGTTATAAATTACGTATGCTTTGATTCAAGGCATATATAGTGCATGTTATTTTAAATATAATTACCACTCTTAAAGCTATACCCTGTTATATGATGAAATGCCCTAAATCCATATTCTACTACTTTATGGCACCTTTTCAAGCATATTACTGTGCCATGTATCCCTTCTTTCTTCTTTCATGTGCCGTATCAGGTCCTCCTGACGTTGGCGATCACTATGGCTAGAGCCTCGGCTAGAGCGGATCTATCTTCCGCCATACGAAACAGTTGTGCTGCACTGCGTATTTCCGTCCATTCTCGTATATTACGGAGCCAAGACTGCTGTCGACTCCCAAATCCCCTTCGACCGTCGATTTTGCCTTTCAATATTAGTTGTAACAAATGGTATATTTTTCACCTCTTAGTATGTGGCCCAAATATGCAATTTTACGACACTTAAAGGTGGTCAACAATTGTCTCTCTGTATTTGCCCTACGTAAGGCTTCTGTGTTTGTTACATGGTCTATCCGTGGAATGCGAAGCATTCTTTTGTGTAGCCACATCTCGAATGCTTCCAGGCGATTCATATTTGATCCTTTTAGAGGCCACGTTTCCATCGGATAAAGCAGTACCGACCATACATAGCATCGAGTCATTTGTTGTCTCAATTTCAAATTCAAGTTGCTGTCACAAAGTATCATCAAAGATCGCATTCTGTTGAAACTAGCACGAGCCATCTCAATACGACGTTTAATTTCGAGATCCGGGTCCAAGTTCTCCTTGATTATGCTTCCGAGATATTTAAATTGCTCGACTCGCTCAATTCGAGTTCCATCTAGTTCCAGAACTGCATCGTCAAACGGTGAGCGACTAAAAACCATAAATTTATATCCCTATAGAGTGTTAACGCTGCTCCTAAAATCCGGAATAGTTTCTCCGGAAGATGCGGGGAGCTGAAAAGGAACCGACGATGGGCGTGATAAATAAACAGGTGCGCGCTACATCCGAAAGGCATGGAAACAGTCATGTTAGCGCGTCGCCCGAAATTTGTAAAATAGAAGAGGAAGGCGATTTGCAGATGTTTCTTATCCTAATTCCTGACGCGTCATTTTCCAATATTTTTACATGAAATTTTCACATGATGTTTAGAAGGAAATTGCCCAGAGTGATATCGAAGCACTTTTTGATTTTTGCTTCTGGGCTTTTCTTAAAAAAATTACAAAGTTGACGAAGAAAATAGGCAACTTCAAGCGATATTTCGTGTTCAATCAATTTTTTTCGAAAAATGCTTCGATAGCCCCCTGTGTAATTTGCTTTTAAACTTCATGTAAGAATTTCATGCAAAAATATTGAAAACTAGAGCGTCAGGAATTGGGATGAGATCACTTGAAAATGACCGTTTATGCTCTTCGTAGGAGCCTCCTTAATGAGTCAACGAAGTCTAGTACGCTGTTGCAGACGAATGTAAAATTTACCCTGAGCGTACAACGGGCGCCACCGCTGTTACATCCGCAGCCTATAGCAAAAAACCTGACCCAATTTCGGAGCGAATGCGAGCTGTTTTATAGAGTGGAGGTCCGTGTTTAAACACTAGTATAACCCGAAGGGGTTTAGTTTTTCTGTAGGTCGCATACATCGGAGATTATTCCGGCACAATGGTTGAATGGGCCGGTGCACTGGGGTATGCGCTACTTGCCTTTCAAAAGAACCATTCGCATTTTTCGTTTGCTTTTGACGGTCTGTATCAAAACGTGATCTCGGCAAAAAGCACTAAGTGCAAGAGGTTAGGCATCAGAGTTACAGTTTTTGCGTCACTTGAATACAGGAAATATGAATGTAGATTATGTATTTCGTCGTGAGGTCGGTCCAGTTAGTCATATGAACTCACCTCGCGAAGTTGAAATTGATATTCTTGGATGGATTGTTGTATTTTAGTGGAGACTAAAGGCGGGTTCGAATGCTGCACACATAATGAACGTGAGAACAGATTTTCATTAAAACTAATCAGTGGGTCTGTACTTTCACTCAAAGTGAAAGCCAGTCCTACTTTTCATTCTTTTTGGCTGAATCAAAAAATGGACTCAAACTTACCTACTAAAACCTTTTCTGTCATCAGTTTTGGTACTTCAAGGTCAGACACGGTTAGACAATAATTATTTATGTGTACAGATCATACAAAATGGTTTTTGGATGGCGCGAGGGATACGCTGATTGGTTCTTAGAAGGCTTTAGGAAATATGAATGTTCGAAGCGACTTGTACAAAAATAAGCTTGCTCGAGACAATGCATATTTGCCGCTTTACAAGGACATGCAAATACCAGAGTTAACTATTGCAACTGTACAACCAACTAAAACTAAAAAAGATATTTAAATAAGAAAAAAGTGGAAGTGGATGTTCTCAAATATATGTATAAGCTGAGAAATAGTATTTTTGGAAACTCTATATAGTACAGCAAGACTTAAAGAACAGTCACATGTTGCTAAATACCATATAGTTACTTGGAGTCTAATTTGAACCTGGAAAGCCTCTCTCATCAGAGTACCTACCTTCTTTTTGAATTCTTAGACCAATTTTTTGCAGCTCTTCAAATTTTTGTTGGTTTATTCTTAAATGATTTTTGTATCATTCACTACCTTCGGACACCAATTCTTCGAGTACATTTGCACTAGCACCCCATTTATTTCTGCGTAATATCCAATACCTAACCCAAACGTCTACGACGTTTTCTTCGTTTTATTTACAGTAAAATAGTTTCTAATTAATTTGCTAATAGTAAACATACTTCGCGAACAACGCGTTTTAATTTTCTTCTAGTAATCATTTTTTCTCGGTCAAACTGATTCAGCGAAACGAATAGTGAGAACCCGCTTTAAATGACTATTAGAGGTCTCAGATTTTCTTGCTGCTGCAATCTTTTAACACAAGTCCTCATGAAAAAAACACATCTGACTTTATTAGCTTGTATCTGGCAACTAGTGGAGTTGAGTTAAAGAATTAGTCACTCAATCACTTGCTGTAATTAGAAAGTACGTTGAGGATTGAATCAGTTTAGAAGAAGAACGATATAGCATGATGTAATTGTGATGCCTCATGGTAACAATATGGTAACAATATGAATAACAATATAGCTCGTCAGCTACATCAACAAGGAACTGGAGCAGTTACAAGTTACAAAGGACTTGGGGATTTTTGTAGATGATAAACCTTCATTCTCTTTTCACATCGACAAAACAATAAATGCAGCAAACAAACTACTCGGATTCGTACACAGGACATGTAAACACTTCAAAAACCCAAAAGTCAAGATTTCCCTGTATTACTCGTTCATATACAGTAAGCTGATGTTTGCCTCTGTTGCATGGAATCCCTTCTATTCGGTACATTCAACACGCATAGAGCGAGTTCAACACAAGTTTCTACATATGCTAGCATCTAAAACAGATGAAACAATTGTTAACAGTGATCACCTACCAATCATGAAAAAGTATAACATCGGATCTTTGAAGGATAGATGAACTCTCTCTGATGTGTGTTGCCTGTATAAAGTTATACATAACTTCGTTAATTGTAGTTCTATGGTCTCTGGTCTTCAGTTTAACGTACCAGATAGACAATACAGATATTACTGCCTTTTCAAATTACCGTATCGTCGAACGAACCTTGATATGAATTCTCCACTATACAGTACACAGAAATCTTATAATGAATATTATTGCAATGTCGATATTTTTTACGTTAATTTTAGTCAGTTTAAAAACAGAATAAAGGGTCATTTCAATACAAACTAATAAACTGTTACGACTTTTCTATTTTACTTATATTAAGATTTTATTTTCCTTATATTGGTTAATGTATATTTCCGAGTATGGTACCTATATTAGAGACTTATTTTTCTCTTAAAAGAGACCTCTTCTTTAGGCTAATGTTTTTGGTATTTTTTTGTCCTTTTTAACTAATTCATGTCTATATAATTATGCAGGTGTATAATTTCTATTATTGTTAAGACCAGTAATTGTATGATTGATTGTACAATATCACATATGGAAGAAATGGTAACTAGTGGGTGCGATTTGGATTTTATCTGTTAGCACCCCGAAATGTAAATAAATAAATAAATAAATAGCTGCATCATGGTAAAATCCTTGAATTGTTTTTACTGTCATGCTTACATCCGCATGTGGATTTCTCAATTCAAATTCGCGCCGAGATACAAATCTGGAGCCCGTGGGTTCGAGTCTCGCCGGCCGCCGACTTTTTCCGACATTTTCTTGTACGAATTTAAAATGGTAAAATCCTCTTGTTCACTGGATATGCTGTTATCAGAATTACCTGTATTGCTAAGAAATATTTGTTGAATTACTATATGGACAGTTGAACACAATATTTACTCTAACTCGTGACAAAATACTGTAACGTTCAAACATGTTTAATCGTTATTTAACAAACTGAATTGGCTGACTTCACTATTTTCTTTCGTGTAAACTTTCTATATTTAAGATTATGTCAATCGCTGGATATCTCTAAAGTTATGAGGAGAGTCTCCTAGGTGCTAAATTGCTTGATATACACAGCTCAAGAAAATTAGACTAGTTTGAATTTTGCGAATTTGTTATCCACCCTTTCAGTGTGGACTTAATATACTCTTGCAGTCAATTCGGTGATCTCCAGTGTAGACGTAGGCGTTTAAATCGCAACATTCTGCGATAAGTGCTTGTTAGTTATTGAAGAGCTTGAGGTGAATTTAGGCAGCAACGAATACGCCTGTCCAATATATCCCATAGATATTCAATCGGACTGATGTCGGGGCTCAACGCTGGCCAATCCGTTGTACGAATTTCACACTCGCGAAGAAAGTCCATAGTTATGGCAGCAGTATTCGGCCTAGCGTTATCTTGCATGAAAAAAAAATCCAAGACCGATACCATATATTGCAGAAATAATATGATCTGACAGAATCATGTCAATAATCTTGCAGCCGTAAGGGGCTTTCTGGTAAAGGTCCAGTATTTCCTTCCAAACTTATTCCACCCTAGACCATTACCGAACCGTCTCCAAATCTGAATGCTTTTTGTACAGTATAGCGAAGTACTGTTCATTAGGACTCCTGTACATGCATACGTACCCGACCGTTACAACGGATTTGTTTTTTGTTTGCAGCAGAAACTCACGATCACCCGGTAGCACCTCTTTTTATGGCATATCATCAGGTTAGTCCTAGTGTATAGGTGTGTAAGTTTTGCCTCAAGTCTTTTTTTATCCATTAGTTTAAGGATAAACCCAGATAGCTCGTTTCAGTTGTATCATTGATTAACGTATTTAATACGTTAATCAATGGTTATATACACTTTCAGATATTGTTAGGGTGATATTGATTTGCCTATGACGACTACAGGTTTCTAATGTCTAAGCTGCCATTGCAAATGATTACGAGCGAAGTTTAATCGAGAGATTTTATGAGCTCGAGCTAAACAGGTTTTCGTACTGGGTCTTAAATGTAATGTGTTTCTGTCTGATCAGAAATTATTACTTGATGATAAGCCCTAAGAGCATACCGAAGGTCTTTGGCTGTAGTTTTTTGTTTACGAAAAGAAGAAACCACTAAATACCGGTCTCGATCCCCTGTGTCTTTTTCCAGTCTTTTTCATATACATGCTTGATTACGGAAGGGTTGCGATTGAAATTTTTTGCATCTAAGAGCTACTTTCATCTCGCTAAAGTCTCTCATTTTAACACACAGTGAATTGAAAAATTATCATGCCGTTGCCTAGTGGAGCGGTCATAGCCTGCTTCAGTGTAAAATCTAAATGTGGATATTACCTTGATCACTTTATTCCTTGTACTAGGTTTCAAATCGTAAACGTATCTTAAACAGCGAGCACAAATATGAATTGTTTCTGTAAAGGTAGTAGAATAAAATGTGTAGCTATTATGAGAATAGCATTTTCACGTCCATAAAGCACCAAGTTAACATTTTACAGATATTTTGAATAGTGTTCCGTTAATTTTTTTGAGAAGTGTCCATAAATATTGCGCCTTCTCTGAAATAACAGTAATGGCCAGTTACCATTCGACGATCTGTTCGAGATGGTGAACCCTTTATCTAAAGTAAAGACTGTAACAGGCACTGGGTGGACGCCAACAATTTATGTCGAGATAAAATTAACTAAGCTAGAAGTCAGAAGCAAATAGGAAGCTCAATTGATCACCCAATAAGACGAAATAAAACACACATATCGTAGCTGTATAAGCATCGATCTTGTTACGCCGTTAGTGACGGTCGCTTACCCGACGGAGGTTGAACCTTTTCCACGTATGGTATTCAGTGGACCGAGGCATGATGGTCGCTATATAACCAGCTCTTCATTTATGAGCGCATTCCAGTGTGATTGTATAATAGTAATTCCGTGTCGGTAAACCTCAGAGAGATTCGCATGGGCATCGCCAAGCAGCAGGAGCGGCAGAGGCCGTTAATAACAATTACGGGCGGTGGCTCATAAATAACAATTTCGGTTGGCCGGAGAGGCTCGGCGTGCGGTCTGTGAGAGACAGTGTCGCGTTAGCGAGCGTCACTCAACTCCGGACATCACAGAAACGATCCGGAGCGGCCCGGATTCCATCCGGCACCGGAGGCAGCCGTCCGTCCGTCTGGAAGGCGACATGCATTGTCGCTGACATGTTTGTGTGTGTGTGTGTATTTGTGTTGATATTGTACGAGGCGTCGCTCGCACGCTGGGATAGATTTCTAAACTATGCGGATAAAAGTCAGGAAATCAAAACTGTCACAGCCGCCCAAGGTTTGGTCAACCGCATTTTTAGGTTTTTGAGATAAAAGAGCCTCCGTTTTTAGGGTAGCAACGCGAGCAGCCTCACACTCGACTTCACGCAGAGATGTCAGCAGTCCATTACCGAACTTACTCCAGCACAATTACAATACAACATTGAAGCTTCCAAAAAAAATGGAGTCAAGTTGATTGACTCAGTACTTCACACACATAATGATGATACCATTTTATTATTTCCCATTGCATGAAGCTATAGTCTAAAATCCCCTTGCAACTAAATTATCGCCCATCTGCCCGCAAAAACAACATTCAACACAAAACCCTCGTAAATAGTTTCTTGCGTCTCCCTCCTTAGGAACTAGGGCGCCACAGTTTCTTCTGCATGCTTGAACTGGACGATGCGAAACGATCAAGAGCCTCCAACCCGTCTAAAAACGAAGTTTGTGCTGATTTTATGTTTGGTTGGTTGGTTTTTTGATTATTGCTGCGCCGCCACTAAAACGGTTTTTAAAAAACGGAGTTGTTTTCCATTCTCCCAGCGGTAATAAATTCTGCGTCAAAATTTTATTAAAACCAATTAAATAATTTTTGCTTTACGCAATATACATAGAACGAAATAAAGCAGAACTCGTTTGTACAGATCACAAAATTGGTTTCTGTAATAGGCAAGCCAATGTTTGGATGGACATAAAAAAAATGTATATGCCGCTAGGTATTTCTTCTACAGATCAATACACGGACTATTATTATCAAATTTTTCAGTTCTACTACCCCCCACCCCCCAACTGCCCCGATTTCATCTAACCCAAAAAAAATTGAAAATGATCAGGAACCTGTAAAATGCCTAAAAACAAAGTTTAAGCTGTTTTCATATTTTTAGTTTTTTTATTATTGCTCCGCCGCCACTGACACTATTTTTCCAAAACATACGCGTTCTCCATCCTCGCTGCGGTAGTAATACTGTGTCAAAATTTCATTAAAATCAATTCAATAATTTTCGCGTTACGCAACATAGAACGACCTAAAACAATACTCGTATGTATACATCACAAATTCCAAGTCCCTTGGTTTTTATAATAAGTAAGGCAATGTTCGGATGTACGTAAAAGGTGTATTATGCTGTTAGGCTTTTCATTCAAAGATCAAAGGACAACCCATTATGAGTACAACAGATTTTTCAGTTTTACAACCCCCTACCCTCCAACCACCCCAAATTCACCCTCACCCAAAAAAGAACAGAAAATGATCAGAAACCCCTGAAACGCCTAAAAACAAAGTTTGAGCTGTTTTTATATTTTTAGTTTTTTTTATTATTGCCGCGCCGCCCCTGACCCGATTTTTTCAAAACATACACGTTTTCCATCCCCGCCTTGGGAGTAATACTATGTCAAAATTTCATTAAAATCAATTCAACAACTTTCGCGTTACGCGATATCGAACGATCTAAAACAATACTCGTATGTACATACATCACAAATTCTAAGTCCCGTGGTTTCTATAATAAGCATGCAACGTTCGGATGGACCTAAAAAAGTGTATCATGCCGCTAGGTTTTTCATTTACATATCAATGGACAGCCCATTACGAATACAACAAATTTTTCAGTATTACAACCCCTCACCCCCCAATCAGCCCAAATTCACCCCCACCCAAGTGAGAAGTGAAAGTAGAAAATGATCAGGAAACCCTAAAACACCTAAAAACGAAGTTTGAGGCATATTTGAAATTTTTCGTTTTTTGCTAATTACTCCGCCCCCCGTATAACGATCTTCAAAATTATAGGAGCATAAACGACCCCACAACATAACGCTGCCCCAAATTTCATCACAATCCATGCAGCGGTTACTGAGATTATGAGGGTAGAAAAACGCGATAGACAGACAGACCGACAGACAGACAGACCGACAGACAGACCGACAGAAATGAGTGACGTGGATTTTCGTTATGTACATCATAAAACGCCCACAAAGCGTATTATCTCAAAATCGAAAATTTTCGCGATCAGAATACTCCCCTAACCTATCGGTGTGGGAAGTAAAAAAGAAGAAAAATTGAAATTTGCTCTTTTGCAAAATAATATCAAGCTGTTATTTAAGACACTATTGTCTATTGTCACCTGATGATTAGTTAGTTACTAGTTACATTATTTATTTAGATGCCTCTGACCATACTTCGCCGTTGTACTATAGCTTTACATCGTAAGTATAATAATAACAGTAGAGAACAATACTGAAAAAACAAACCTATTATCACCTGCTGGAGCCTCCTGACCCATCAAGAACAAAAACAAGAACGAACGATGACCGGAGCCAGTGCCCACAGTAAGAATGGCCAAATAGCTGGATTAATAGGTTATATATTGTCAGAATGTTATGTGATTGTTATAATTATGCAAATTCTCTCCTACAAGGTATAACTTTAGAGGGCCACAATATTTGTAATATACTTTTACAAATGAATGAAGTGAAATTAAGTCGATCTTATTATTATTTTTATCAAACCTAGTCAAAATCAATGCAGAGATCATGTTATTGAAGTTACGTTATTGCAAAATAGATAATACTTCCTCACCTCTCCAAGTGGCGAACAAAATATTCAGGCTAGTCTGTAAAGTGTAATATAATCACCAGTCACATTTTAAATTTATGGTTATGATTAGAGTACAAAACTGTTGAACATTTTTCCTTCACCCGAACATATCCGACACCACAGATCACTCTTTCTCAGAAAACAAAGACTCTCGTTAATAGTTTCTTACATCTCTCTCCATAGAAACGACGACACAGCTTTCACTCTGCAAGCTGCAGCTGACATCCTAACCACATAGTCCCTTAGTTTCTGTAATAGGCAAGACAATGTTTAGATGCACCTAAAATAGTGTACTATTCCCGCAGGCCCCTCTTTTACAAGTCAATGGACAGCCTATTATGTATACAACTTTTTTTCAGTTTTACAACCCCCCACCCCCCAACCTGCACAATTTCATTCCTACCAAACAAGAAGTAGAAAAATGCCGAAAACGAAAATGTACCGATTTTCAGAGTTATGGGAACATTGCCTAATATCACCCCACAGAATATCGCTACCAGAAATTCAACACAATCCATGCAGCGGTTACTGAGATTACGAGGGTAGAAGAGCGCCAACAGACTGACAGACCGATCGACAGATAGACCGACGGGCAGACAGACAGACAGACAGACAGACAGACAGACCTACCTACAGATAAGTGATCACAATACTTCCCTCACATATCGGTGTGCGAAGTAAAATGGACTACCCGATTGCAAAAGTACCAACTTTCAAAAATTTAGCATCAAAATCGGTGAAAGATTTTCTGAGATTACGCTATACAAGAAAGCTAGCAGGCAGACAGGCCGAAGGCTACAAGTGACATGAATTTTTGTGATGCCCATAAAACGCCTAACAAACGTACACATTTTCACTTACCGTATGGGAAGTAAAAAAATCTCAAAATAAAAAACGAAGTTTTCGCGTTACAATACTTCCTTCACCTATTGCAATGTGTGATATTATATGAGATGGGAAATGGATTTCTTTCATCTGTGGTGTTTCCTTCCAATCTAAACGATAAAATCGGCGAAAAGAGCAAATCAAGTTTGACTCACAATAAATTTAAAAAATGGATAAAACCGGGTTCACACTCAAAACGTCATGGAAACGACTTGACTTGTCGAGAAAACGTACTTATGATGCAAAAGTGCACCGTGACGCTGCAGGAGCCCATTTAAAACTCTCCTAGCTAGGCTGTCCTCTCCTGGAGGATTCATTTGTAATCCGCGGCAGCCCATAAATTCTGTATCCGTGACGTGGGATTAGTAATTTTCAATGAGCAATCCCGGCAGGTTTCCATTGTGAATGCTGTATTAAAATTGTACGTTCGCCAGTGATGTCAACCGCCTAAACGTAATATCCCCTGTTTTAGCTTGAATATTCCCTACATGTCCTCATTTCCCTACATATGCCTATGTTATCGCTTTCGTGTTTTATGCAGTTATCGTATGTTAAAACAGCTTTATAGATTTGGCAGGTGACCGCCTCTATAGTGAGAAGGAAAGGGTTATCTGCGAGAGTGACATCGACTAAATTATAACACTATCCTACAAAACTCCCATTACAATTTAACACCGTTTTCGAGTAGTGAATGGACGTTACTTGTTAATTTAAAATAATATTATCTCATTAAGTTATACAGTAATTACCAAATTATTCCTTAATGGGTAATATAAACTAACAGCCTGACTCCTTTTTCGTAACTCACCCTCGAACCGTGGGTTATGAACAACGCTTACTGGATAGCAGTTTTGATGTCTTGAAAATGCAAATGATTAAAGAGAGAGGGCGAGAGAAAGAGTGAGACAGTGAGAGAGAGGGAGAGAGAGAGATAGAGAGAGAGACAGCGAGAGAGAGAGAGAGAGGGAGAGAGGAGAGGAGAGAGAGGGAGAGGAGAGAGAGAGAGAGACAGGAAGAGAGAGAGAGAGGGAGAGAGAGCGAGACAGAGAGAGAGAGAGAGAGTAAGAGAGAGAGAGAAAGAGAGAGAGAGAGACAATGTGAAAGAGAGAGAAGGTAAGAAGGAATGCTGTATGAAACTACAATAAGTTGAAAAATAAGCATAACAAAAACGTTAGAACAAAACAGAAAATTGAAAATAAAAAAAAACCAAAAAATCTACACTAATAGAAGAACAAATATAACAAAACACCTAAAACAAAACAGAGAAAAATAATACAAAACCATACAATAAACATATAGATCAAACACGTTAAAACTACACAGGTATACACATTTAGATATAATGTAACGAAAACAGTAACATTAAAAATACTTGATGGTCTTCGACCAGTGCCATTTAACTTGACCGAAAGAATAACTGCAAGGAAGGCTATATGATGTCAAACCCTAACTCGCACGGTTTACGGCTTAGACGAGGAAAGAGAGAGGACAGAACGCGCGGCGGACATTTCTGTTACCAAATGGCACCAAAAAACTACTAAAATTTACCTATGATAAGTGATTCCTGGCTCCTTCCTGCTGCTGCGGCTTTTACAATCGTAAACTGCACTCCCTACCATTATACACACCACAATATTTTACAACGATTGGTCTTAAAAACGCTAAATATCATAAAAAAATATTTTGGTGGCTATTCATTTTCGGTAACAGCTAATTGACAGCTAATTCGTATAACATATAACGGGCGTGCGGTATCGCCTCTCTTTCCTTACATAAGGTTTACGGTATTTATTTTAGTCACAGAAGTGAGGTTAAGCTGTCAATAGTTAGTAATTGTCATGTATTTGAATCGAACTACTAATTGCTTCGATCGTAGATAAAGTATAGTATTGACCTCGCGGTAATTGTTGAAGCCTCAACTGCGTGAGTCATTACCGTTTAACTGCTGGTTAAAGAATGTACTATTATCTGATGTTATGTCATTATGACAACATCATGTCACTCAACTTTGATGACATAAGGAAAACTTATGTAGCTGACTTCCTTCTGCCTGTCAGTCTGACTTTCTATTTGTCATTCGGATAATACTAAGGATGTGATATACGGGTTGTGCCAGTGCCAGAATTTTTCCAGACAGTGTTTTTAGACGCCATTCGATGAGGACGGGGACCTCTTGTATCCATAAAGGTGTTTTCTTTGGCGTGAACAAGACTGACTCCAGTGAATTGCCACCAAAGGGTACGGATGGCATTATAGTGTAAACTGCATAAACCTATAACTGGTAATTTGGAACCTATTAACTTGTTCATGGTAATTTCTGTTTTTTATGAGAAAGCCAGTTTGGAGTCGATTGTAAGCAGATCCCTGGAATTTGTATAGGTATCGTGTTCTGATAATAACTAGAGCAATTCAAACAGGCGTTTAGTTCTTTAAAAGACAGATGTTGGTTGTGAAATTATTCAGTAAACTCTTAATACTCGTAATTTAATAGGCGATGCTTTGAGTTTTTGTGTTATACTATTATTCAAATTCGATTTGAGAAAACAATTGTTACGCCTCTGACTCTCTGACTGACGTCATCAGTTGTGTGACATCACTGTTATCTTCTTATGTTAAATGGACTGTATTTTTCCTTGTCATCTGATTGCCAGGCTATTTTTCCCTACGCTGAGGGGAATTCCCTCTGTTGTCCCTCTATCGCGTTGCCATCCCGCCCGCTGAAACTTGTTCGATTCGCTCTCCACTAGGCCGCGTTCAGTTTTTATTTATTTATAGGCGTCGGCTGGTTCAATTAAAATCAAAAACTTTTTCGGCTTCGGTGTTTTTAGCATGCTTTTGTTTCCCGCTCATATGCGGCGGAGGTATTTTGATAGGGTAATCAAACCTGAAAGATATAATATGGTTGAATTTCTCAGCGGTCAGATAGTAAGTTGCCTAGGTAACATTACACCATTTCCAGCTGTCGTTTTTAAAGAACCAAATTAAATGTTCAAAGCGTCAATTGTAAGCTCAAATAGTTATAGTATGGTAAAACGTCAAAAAAGTAATAAATATATCTAAACTAAAAAATAACTCTGCCCCTGGACCTGACAGAATGACCTCAAAGACGCTGAAAATAATTCACACTAATATACTCAAACCGCTTGCTCATATTATCAATCAATGCTTTGTTACTGGTTTGATACCTGATCAATGGAAAATGTCAAATGTAACGCCAATATTTAAATCAGGCAAACGTTCACAGTTAACTAATTATCGTCCTATTTCCGTTATAAATAGTTTGGCAAAAGTTTTCGAGCAATGTATCAAAAATAGACTTAATGACTTCTTTGACAAGCATCAAATAATAAGTGATAGACAGTTTGGATTTGTAAAAAACTCCAGCACTGAAAATGCAATTATGAAATTTATTAACACAACAATAACGTCCTTAGAAAATTCTTCTAAATGCATAGCGACTTTTCTCGATTTAACCAAGGCTTTCGACACGGTTAACCATCACATATTGATACAAAAACTCGAAAATTACGGCGTTAGAGGCATAGCCTTGAATCTTTTAGAAAACTACTTAGAAAATAGAATTCAACGAGTCAAAGTCGGGCAAGAGTTAAGTTCCGAATTAGTGGTACGGACCGGTGTTCCCCAGGGGACCATACTAGGGCCAATATTGTTCCTTGTATACATAAACAGCATAACAAAAATAAATAATTTCAAAGGTCACATAGTTAGTTATGCAGACGATACAGCCCTGATTTTCACTGGCCCATCATGGGATACTGTCAAGCATACTGCGGAAACTGAACTGAAAAAAATTCTGATCTGGTTAAATAATCACAAGCTCTCTTTGAATGTTAATAAAACTAAATATATGGCTCTCTCCCCTACAATCAGGGATCAGCCTGATCTGAGTATCAAGTTACATACGCACCATTGTAACAACATGTATAACTGTGATTGCAGGTTAATAGAAAAGACGTCGAGTATAAAATACCTGGGTATAGTAGTTGACCAACACCTGAAGTGGTCTGAACATATTAATTATGTGGCGAAACGATTAAGAATTCTAATACATACATTCCTCGAATTAAGAGATATTCTATTTAGGAAAAATCTGATTATACTCTATACCTCTCTTGCTGAATCAATAATTAGGTATTGCATACCTGTGTGGGGAGCTGCATTCAAAACATCCATGCATCCTTTACAAGTTACACAGAATACTATATTAAAGATAATATTCAAGAAAAGTCGACTATTCCCTACTCGTCAATTATATGAAGAAAACGAATTGTTCAACGTTCGCTCAATATATATCTTTAGCTGCTTAAAAAGAATGTACAGTGAGAAAATAAATTTTTCGCAGGTACACACCGTAAGAACAAGGGCCAATGAAAATATGAACATTAAAGTTGACTTTTTTAGTAAATCTACCACTCAAAATTCTTTTCTTTTTTATGGCCCCAAATTTTTTAATAGTATTCCAAAAAGATTGAAGGAAATTTCGAACTACAACAACTTCAAAAAGGAAGTTAAACTATATATAAAAGATCATCCAAATCAATTCTAATTATTCTATTCGAAGTGCTTTTCTAATTAAACCGATTTTTTTATATATTTTACTTATTTTGTTTCTATTGGCTCATAGACATGTTCGAACTGCTGCCTACTTCCATCCAGAACTACTTATTACTTATTACACCAATAGGTTTCTTGTTATATGAGTTAAATGCTCTGCTGGAACTGCGGCTCACAAGACAGGCCTCGTGGCCTAGCGTCAGCTGCTGTTTGGTAGGGTATTTTTTTTTAACTTATATGTAGCCTGTATATTATTTATGTATCTTTATATCATTATCAATAAAATAAAATAAAAATTAAAAAAAAAAAAAAAAAAAAAAAAAAAAAAAAAAAATGTATTACCAACATTCCCTATACTGATTTCACAAAGGTTATTGTGCAAGTCATTCATATCGTCTATACCAGCTGCGTTTCTCAACCTTTTTTGGTCCGCGGACCAGTAGATCTGTTAAAAAAAATTGTAGACCAGTGATATTTTCTTAACAAATTTTTACTAAGTATCGAGGGGTAAAAAGCTGCTCGAAATGTGTACACCAGAAATCCATTTCTTTAGAATAAATCCAATAAATCCATGGAAATCCGCAGAAATCTGTGGAAATCCAAGAAAATCTACGGAAATCCACGGAATTCCAAGGACATCCAAAGGAAATCCAAGGAAATCCAAGCAATTCCAAAGAAAACCACTTAAAAATAAAAACAAATTCAAACCACAAACAAATATTTAATTCCAGAAACTCGAAAATAAAGATAAAACATGAGATATCGTAACAAATAAGCGATACTATATAATACTAAAAAAGTCGATGACACTAAAACGAAAAAAAAAACTTTTCAGCGCACTCGTCATTAACAATTTTCGTGAGGGGAGTATTGTGATCACGAAAATATTTGATTTTGAGGCATTACGCCTTTTAGGCGCTTTATGATGTCTACATAATGAAAATCTACCTCACTCACTTCCGTCGATCTGTCTGTCTGTCTGTTAGCGTTTTTCTAGTCTGGTAATCTCAGTAACCGCTGCATGGATTGTGATGAAATTTGGAAAGCGATATGCTGTGGTGTCGTAGTAGGTAATGTTCCTATAATTTTGAAAATCGGTGCGTGGGTGGCGAAGTAATTGGCAAAAAACCAAAAAAGTTCAAAAATCCCTCAAACTTCCTTTTTAGGCGTTTTAGGGGTTCGTGATCATTTTCTACTTTTTTTTGGTAGGGGTGAAATTGGGATAGTTGAGGGGTAGGGGGTTGTAAAACTAAAAAAATTGTCGAACCCATAGCAGGCTGTCCACCGACATGGGGAAAGAAGGCCTAGCGTTATAACACACTTTTTTATGTCCATCCGAACATTGCCTTGCCTGTTACAGAAACCAAGGGACTTAGAACCTTCTGATGTATACATGCGTCTATTGCTTCTGATCGTTTTGTATCGTGTGACGTGGAAACTATTAGATCGATTTTAATGAAATGTTTATACAGTATTACTACCATGGCGAGGATGGAAAACATTTATGATTTTTAAATACCGTCGCAGTGGCAGCGTAGCCATAATAAAAAATATGTGGACGTTGAACGAGATAGCCTTCGTTCTAGGAACTTCCCCGCCTCAAGTGGTTGTTGTTCATCCCCCGTCCTTGTTTTACCATAACCTTGTTACAACAGTTATTGACATTTGTACATTTCACCCTATCTACTTTTTTACGCACTATTTAGGGAAAAACGACATGTGATTATCGTTTTTTGCATAAAAACACGTCGTCTTCTGACTTGTGGGGTCATATGTACCAATGTACCAATATGACATTTTTTGTACAATCTCCACTCCCTGTAAACCTTAAGGGTCCAATCGAATAGTAATACGAATAGTAATATTATTTTGAGGTAGACATGTTTAAGTTATTTAGGACTGCCTAATATCAAACAATTCAGTGCACAAATACAGCAGTTAATGACATTTGAGCTCGCATTTGAGTATTTCAATTTATTTAATTTTTTAGTTTCCATTTCAGAAAAAATTAACATGTTTTAGACATAAAGACACATTCCCTTTCAACTGGTGCTATAAAATATACATGTTGTATTACGATTTATTTGTGCACCCCCACCCTTTTCCATTACAAATTGTCCTATCGGCACCAAGACCTTTTCAACTCGGAAGGACCTCCATTTTAATTCGAGTTGGCCAAATTTGGGAGCAATCGCTTGAGGCGTTTTTGAGTAATCGTTGCAGAATGAAATCGGGGACGTACAGACACAGACTGACATGAAAACATTAAAACTTTCCGATTTTCTTCAAACATGGTCACCATATAAATGTTATCATTATAAACAAAAATATAGTTTTTGGTCCCGCTGCGAGAATAAAAAAGGGGTGGGGGTACCATATATTTTGCTATGTCGAAAAGGCTACCGCGCATGCCGAAAAATTTTCAAAATGGCGGAATAATGATCCAAAGAGGTAGCAAATTTTCGAACATTAAAATGGCAGTAACTGTCACAAAAATAATCCAAATAATTTCATATTTAACTGTCATAAAGAGGTGTTTGTTCTTTTGGTGCAAATCTATGATTTAAAGGTTGGGGGGTGGTTACTTTGGAAAGGACACACCTCGCACGCTGATTTCGGTAAAATTTGCGAAAACGGGCCGATTCTAATTACTTACCCTTTTTTGATTGGCAAGTTAAAAACTAAAAATACAAAAACAGCTCAAACTTCGTTTTTAGGCGCCTTAGGGGTTTCTGACCATTTTCTACATTTCTTGGCTGGGGGTGAAATTGGGACGGTTGGGGGTGGAGGGTTGTAAAACTAATTTACCTGTGAAAGAAAGACCTAGCGGCATGAACAAACTTCTTTCTGCTAGGGCGGCCGATGATTTGGTTGCAAGGGGATCTCAGACTATGCTATGGGAAAATAATATACTGGTATCACCGTAATACGTATGTGAGAAATACTGCGTCAATCAACTTCACTTCATTTTTCTTAGGAATGTACGAGTATGTGCGCCTTCGCGCCTTCCTTGTTTTACGTTTAAATGAACCATGACTAGAAGTTTTTGATGTTTTCACTGGTTTACTTGTAAAAAGTCTTCAATTTATTAATTCAGGTAACTGAAACCAAGATGGTTTCAGCCGGGACATCCGTGTTTGCGCATGCGTACTGGCACAGTAAACCCACAGAAATCCACGGACATCCACGGAAATCCACGGAAATCCACGGAAATCTGCGGAAATCCACAGCTTCTTACCCCTCGCTAAGTATTTATAAAGAAGAAATACCATTCTTACGATTACCAAAAAATTGAATCAATGGGAACAGATTCTTAAGAAAAATTAGAACAAAAAATAAGAAATTATAAAAATAATCAAAAACTCATTGCAGATGAATATATTGTTAATGAAAAGATTGCTGCTTCCCTTCTTAATCAACTTGTCAATTGTTGGTTCCAAATTAGACAAGCCAAGTCGGAGTGGTGAAATAACCATAAGCCGATTTCTAAATTTAGTTTTTATTACCATCATAGATTAAAATCGCGATTCACATAAATATCTAGTCACGAAAGGCAGTAACATTTCCATTGCTTTCTCGTATAGAGATGGATATTCGTTTTTCAATTTGATCCAAAAATTTATCAATGGACATCGTTGAAAAACTAGCTTTTAACATAACATCTACACTAACCTCAAGAAGGGACTTTGTCATTTAAATTCAACTTACTACTGTCATATGTTTGTTATCCCCACATTTATTTCACACGTGGTTTTTTCAGATGGGAAATATTATTCGAAACTAATATTTAAAGATTATAAGTGTTGCCCAATGATTGTATTTAATTTTGATAAGGTTAAATCTTGATGCAAATTAACAAAATCAAAATAATTATTAAAAATATCAATATTATTGCTATTTACTTTATCCACCCAAACATTATTTTTTTAATCTGCACGTTCGTTACTTCTAACGACAGGAGTTACACTTGTAACAACTTCGAGAATTTGTCTTCAGTGCTGTACTAATCATAAATTACGTGGGACGAAATTAAGTAATCTTTTTTCGTGGATAGGGGAATGTCCGCGGACCAATAAAATTTCTCCGCGGACCACTAATGGTTCGCCGAACCAGCGGTTGTTTAGACACATGAATAATAGAGTAATTATTTGCGATCTCATTTTCTCTATCCCGACTCTATATCGAATTGCTTGTGTACATAGATGTCTCTTATACAAATAACTTTACGCAAATCAGACACATACCTATAACATTACCATTAAGTTCGAACAAAATGCGTTTGACAGCCCCTCTAATTTCACTTCATTGTAGGTACTTCTGTATATCTAAGTACAAATGGATAATATCACGGGACATCCGGTGTGCCCAAAATGGAGCAAAAGCTTCAAGGAACAGTTATCTACGATTACTTTATGCCATTTTTTTATTGGTATACTTGAAATCTTAAACAGCATTACAAAAGATGGAAATAAGTAGGTATTATAATAGGTATGATGACGTAAAGTGGCCTAAACTGTGGGAAATCCTTATCTCCATGGGAGTCCCTTACCACTTAGTATTTCTCATACAGCAACTCTATGAGTCTAGCTCGGGTCGTGTAAGAATTGATGGTACCCTGTCTGGTCAATCAGAAACCAGAAAAGGAGTTCGTCAGGGATGCGTATTATCTCCGATATTATTTAACATTTACTCTGAATTTGTGATGAGACAGGTATTGGACAACTGGAATAGCGGTATAACTATTGGCGGAAGCACAATATCCAACTTAAGACTTGCTGACGATACAACCCTTGTTGCCGCTTCTCAGGAAGAACTAGTAGGTCTATTAAACATCTTAGGGCAACACAGTACAGCATATGGTTTTGGTATTAACTACAATACCAAGGTTATGATGTAGATAGAGAGCATGATAACCATCGAGAAATAAAGTCAATAGGCCGTTGTTAAGTAGTTCAAAGTCTTGTTCACCTCAATTCTTTGATCGACAATTCGGGTAACTGTGAAAATGAGATTCGACGGCGCATTCAACAGGAACTTGTGGCCATGACAAAGCTTACTAAAATATGGCGTGACCAAAACATTACTAAAGCTACCAAGATGTCGCTGGTTCAGTCTCTTGTGTTCTCCATATTTTTGTATGCCTCGGAAACTTGGACTGATAGAAAGGCAGATCGATCTCGCATAGATGCTTCTGACATGTGGACGTGGAGGAGAATGCTGAGAGTTCCTTATACCGCCCATCGAAGTAATGTTTCTATACTGGATGAGCTTGGTAATCTAAAGAGACTATCCTCCATTGTGTCGACGAGGATGCTTTCATTCTTCGGACATATTCACAGAAACGATAATATGGAGAAACTTGTAGTTCAGGGTCACGCCCCGAGTGGGCGGCGCCGTGGTCGTTCCCCTACACGAGGAGTGGATACGACGAAACAGTTGCTGCATATGAATATCAAGAGAACCACTGAACTGGCAGTAAATCGCGAACGATGGCGAGCTACGGTTCTCAAAACTATTTATAATATTCGTGTTAGCAATACCCTAGCTCCGACTTAATGCATTTTACGAGTTCACAACATGTCTGCTAAGAAATTGTGGCTATGATAATGATACCAACAATTTAAAATGGATACATTCGGAGCACGACAAGAAATTAGATTATGGATATTAATACTACGGTATTTTTATACTTTACTTATTAATAAATGTTTATTTGTGATACTGTAGCACGAGTCTCGCTATTTTATGATACAGCGTTGTACATAACGTACCCTCTCACAATATTTTCATACCAAATAGACAAACGGCTATCGTCCAGCTAATCAGAGGGCCCCTGTTTGCTTAGGGTGCCGCCGTAGCCAGCGGACGTCGGCCGAGGACAGGATCAATTGTTGACATGAATCAAGTGCGGACACACTAAACCGGGCCGCATCAAAATTTTAAGGAGCTTAAAGGCCCGGTCAAACAGAGGGCGTTATAGAACGCGGCGTTCCGCGTTACAGCATTCCGTTGTTTGTACCAAACAGGCCTGTTTGACGGGTTGAGCGAAAGCGTTACGCCAATTTTTGTCAAGATGTCTGGTGACTCAAACATAGATGAGGGTCCGGTCAAACAGAGAGCATTCTAGAATGCGTCGTTACGGCGTTCTAGAACGCCGCATTACAGCGTTCCGTTGTATTATTAGAGAACGCCAAACACGTAAAAATGTTACGAAAGGAAAACGTCAAGACCATCTACAAGCCCACGAGAAAGGTACAGGAGTATTTTGAGAACGGTGAAGGATAAAAGAGACCCACTCACAACACCGGGGGTTTATCGCATACCATGCACGTGTGGGAGTGTATACATAGGAACAACGAAGCGATCTATAAACACAAGAATTGCAGAGCATAAGGCTAGCTGTCGACTAGGCCATACGGGCAAATCAGCGGCAGCCGAACATGCGATTAAGGAGGGAAGTCACAGGATCAAGTTGGAAGAAGCCATCGAAACACAAAAACATCATAATAATTTCAATAGGAAAGAAGAGACACAAAAAGTCAACCGGACATGGGTACCCATCCTAAAGGACTTGAAGACACTACCATATCGCGAAGGGGCGGGGCTACCAACGCTACCTGGTTAGGCCACGTCACCATCAGCAGGTGCAGATCCACCAGCCGTCAGTATTTTGGAAGTCGCCGAAGTGAAATAGCTTCTGAAGATGCCATCCACTCGTGGTGGCGAAACGTCAAGCTTTAACGCTAAACGACGCCGGCCTAAAAACCCAAAAACCACAAATTCATAACTTTGATGTTACGCTTCTGTTAGATACCCTGTATAAAAGTCACTATATTTAAAATGTAGTTTTACTCGACACACATACTTTCACATAGTCATTATCTCAATAAGAAGCTTAAGACAACGTTATGTGAATCTCTTGTTCTAAGTAATTTCAACCACTGTGATTTTATCTATGGTCCCTGCCTCACACAAACAGACAAATTGCGAATCCAGAAGGTTCAGAACAGCTGTTCTAGGTTGATACATGGGATTAGGAAGTATGATCCAATATCACATAAAATTAAGGAAAGCAATTGGCTCAATATGGAGAATAGACGGACGTTACATTTATGCGCTTTCACACATAAGCTTTTGAATGATCCTAATCCGCCCAATATCTCAGCCAAGTTTATCCCCCGTTCTTCAATACATGCTAAAAATGTCAGACAAAATTTCTTTTTCACTATTCCTCAGCACAGAACTGCAATGTTCCAAAGATCGTTCATTTACAATGCTATACGTATGTACAATCTATTACCTAATGAATTCAGGGCTTACAACATCAATAAATTCAAATATAAATTGAAACTTCTTCTTTTAAGTGCTCAGTAGGTTGACCAAAGCAATGTAAGCCCTTGTCTCGGTGTGCAACAATAACCAGGGATTGTTACCCGGAAGATATAGATTGATGAAATAGAGAGAGATTTATGTATATATCTGTATATGTGTGTATATATGAAGCATCTGCACTGTTTCTTTCAATGACGGTTTATATATATATTTTTTTTTTATATGGTTGAGTAGAATAGCTTGTAGCTAGACTCCGCCATATTGTTCATTTTCACTTTTTATTCATTGTGTTATTTATCATTAATAAAAGACGGTTATTATTATTATTATTATTATTATTATTTCTAGTTGAGATAAAAATATGCTGAAATGCTTGACTACATATCTGGCTATTTTTCAGCCAGTGAACGTTTTCTTCTCTAGTGACGTATGTCTATGGATGACATATTTGTTTTCTGCCTTATCCTGAAATTGGTTTTAATGTAGATAGTTATTGCTTTAATTTTGATATAGCTGGTTCATTATATCATGGAAATAAAACAATGATCTTATCTATGGTTAACAACTTGCCTTTTTGATTCCTTCTAGAAGTATTGCCCTAATGTAATTATTAGCTTTGCTTTCAATTATTTGAATCATCAAAAAGCGTACGCGGACCTAAATTCGCCAGTTTGTCATTTCCTAGATGTTTATAACTTAATGATTTTCGGAAAGAGTATCAATTTTACTATACATTGCGCTCACGGCACATTCAGAGTCGTTCTTAGGGCTGTGCACGTAGTGCCAGCGCAAAGGCGGTCAAATCAGGGGCCGCCGCAAGCCGTCAGCAGATACAGTAAAAGTTACTTTTTGATTACAAAAATAAAATTAATTACATTTTATTCAAAAATTTCAAAATGTAACAAACCAACTGAAATTAGGTTTGAAATATTAAACATCATACCTATATGGTGTGTCTTTTACTTTAGCCATTCTCGCCAACCATTTGTATTTTGTGTTGGGTGTAAAATTGAAAAAAATTGAAAATGAAATCTGTGCAAATGTAGATCACAATCAACTTATAGACGAGCACGCAAGTACAAAAGCTAAAAAAAATGTCTCAAGTAAAACTAATCGGTTTCTCTTCCATTGTGGCCTGAATTACCATAATTCATGCGTTCATGCTTAGGTAAAATATGGAGTGCACCAATTTTTCTTAATTTGTTTCATTTGTTCTACATTTATATTTGTTCTTAAAATATGTGATGACCGTAGTATTAATTTTTGTGTATTGTTCGATCAAAATAAAAATTTTATATATTGTTTTAATGACTCGGTACCTCACACACATTACCAGTTTATTATTTTCCCTCAGCCTGAAGTGTGTTATGTCGCTAGGTCTTTCGTTCACAGGCTAATGGGTAGCCTATTATTAATACAACAAAATTTTCAGTTTTACCACCTCCCACTCCCTAACCAGCCCAATTTCACCCCACCGAAAAAAGGTAGAAGATCATCAGGAACCTCAAAAATGCATAAAAAAGAAGTGTGAGCTGTTTTTATATTTTTAGCCTTTTTATTATTGTTGCGCCGCCACGGACCCGATTTCTAAAAACCACACACGTTTCCCATCCTCGCTAAGGTAGCAGTACTGAGTCAATACAACAATTTTTTCAGGTTTGAAACCCCACACCCTCCAGCCATTCCAGTTTCACCCTTACCCAAAAAATTATACCAGCATTACAAACTCCGACAAAACAGTATAGGGTTACCTCAGTTTCATCACCATCCATGTTGCGGTTACTAGGATTTCGAGGCTCGAAAGACGCCAACAGACAGACAGATCGATGGACAGTCAGACCGACGGAAATCAGTGACGTGGATTTTCTTTATGTAGATATCAGGAAACGCCCAAAAAGACTTATTATCTTGAAATCGAAAAGTTTGGCGATCACAATACTTCCCTCAGCTATCTGTGTGGGAAATAAAAAGGGTGGCATTTTTATGTTTGCGCAAAAACGGTTGAGGGGTTAAGAACGGCCCTGGACACATTACCAGAACAACATTGAATTGCGAGAAGGAGAGAATCTGAATAATTTTCAGTAAATATGCCCTTGGTATTTGATAAATGAATATCACAATCCCTATAACTTGAAACCACCAAACTACATTGTATTGAAACCTACGCCAGTAGGAATGAAATATAAGTAAGGTATAAGGAATCTAGAATGAAATATTACGAAGCCTGATCGCTTTCCTAGTTTAAAGTTTGAATGAGTATCATCATACTAGTATTTTTCGTTCGTTATTGTTTCAACTTATTGTAAAAATTATTTTTTAGTTTTTAGTTCGATGTTCTTCAAAAGCGTATAACTTTTACTTTATAGGCGTAGGGATGTGGCGACCCCATCGCCCAGAGGTGATGGTACACCTTGCACCGACGACGGTGCATCATGTTCTATTATCTCTGCAATCAGCCACAGGGGGGAGAAGTGCAGTCACTTAGCTTTGCCCGCGGTGCAATCACCCCCACATCGGAATATTTCCGGGAAACTAGAAATAGGTTCCCGGAAATAGGCGGCGCCAAATGGCATCACGGTTCATGTTCCGTCGATGGGCTGATGTTCTCGGTTTCTCATAAGTGACAAATTGGATTAATTAAAAAGTAAAAAATGCTCAATGGCTCTTCCAGGATCAAAAGATTCCGGAGGTAAAATACCTGGCCGTTCGAATCTCCGGGTGCCAGGTGGTCCGAGGGGAACATTAAGCGAAGTTTGTTTAAAGAATTGTGCTGCCACTCCTCGTCAGGCTAATAACAGAAGCCGTCCCGCGCAGCAACTTCGCACTGACGACAGGCCCGAAGGCCAGAGAAACTTGTTCAGAGCCAACTTTACAAATATACGAGGTCTTGCCTCCAACATAAACTCTATCCATCAACACCTTCAGGCAGAGAAGCCACACATACTGACTTACACACCCGATTTAGATGTAGGTTTGGCGTATGCGTGTACGTTAAATCTGGGCTTTCTTGTCATCGAGAAGAAGAGCTCGAACTGGAAGGATTTGACATCATATGGCTCAAAATATCCTTCCAAAATCATTCCAAGTTTATATGCTGCATTTATAGGCCACCAAGCAGTAACAACTGCAAAGAGCTCTTCGAGAAGCTTTCAGCCACTGTGGACGCGCAGCAATCAGATCACCCTCATTCAGAGATAGTCTTTCTGGGTGACTTCAACGTTCACAACTCATACTGGCTGAAACACTCAAACAAAACGGACGACGAGGGACGTGAAGCTGAAGCCTTCGCTATCAGCTGCGCCTTGGAGCAGATAGTCAAAGAACCAACAAGGATTCCCAGCCGCCACGGAGATTTTGCTAGTCTGTTGGACCTATATCTCACAACTTCTCCAAAGGTCTACACAGTAAAGGTAACCGCCCCACTGGGATCGTCTGACCACAACACCGTCTCGACGCTATGCAGAACGCATTCTCCAGATCTCTACCATGCAAAGCCTCGTCGGGTCTGGCATTATGGATCAGAAAAGTGGGACGACCTAAGGGAATACTACCAGTCCTTTCCCTGGAACGACGTCTGCTTCAAGTCACGAGACCCATCAGCTTGCGCCCAAGAAATAACAGAGGTATTAATATCCGGCATAGAAGCCTATATTCCTCATGTCGTCAAGCATCCCTCCAAAAATAAGCCATGGTTCAGTCAGCGTTGTAGAGATGCAGTTACCTCTAAAAACCAACATTACAGAGAATGGAGGAAAAATCCAAATGCTGAGAGCCACCGCAGTTTTATCGATGCCAGAAATCACTGTAAACGCGTGATTGACAGCAGCAAGGAGGAACACAACCAAAAAATTAAGAACAAGCTCCTCTCATGTCCTAGTTCGTCCAGAACATTCTGGTCTGTAGCTAAGGCTGTTAGTCAGAACTTTTCCTATTCGTCAATACCACCCTTGACCAGAGAGGACAAATCCATCGCTTCTGCTCCTAAAGAAAAAGCAGACATCTTGGGGAAGCTCTTCGCAGCCAATTCTACTGTAGACTTTCAAGGAAGTACTACGACCACCACCATAAGCATGAACTCGAGAATGGCAGAGGTCAAATTTCAACATCGAGATGTAAAAAGCATCCTCCAAAAACTGAACACCAATAAAGCTACTGGTCCTGACCAAATTCCAGCAATTGTCCTTAAGCGCTGTGCTGCTGAGTTTGCACCTATTCTTTGCAAGCTCTTCAAACTTTCGTATCAACGAGGCGTGTTTCCCGCTTCGTGGAAGATTGGCTGCGTACAACCCATCCCTAAGAAAGGCAAAAAAACTGATCCCACCAATTATAGACCTGTAGCTCTTCTCAGCATCATGTCTAAGGTTATGGAAACTGTCATTAACACACAGCTCCTGAAATACCTGGACAACAATAATATCATAAATGTTCGCCAGTATGGCTTTCGTAAGCATAGGTCTACAGGTGACCTCCTTGCCTACGTCACCCACTTGTGGAACAGAGCAGTAGACAATCATGGCGAATCCAATGTTGTTGCACTTGATATATCGAAAGCTTTCGACAGAGTATGGCATGATAGACTTCTGGTTAAGCTTGCTGCTTATGGACTACCACCTGGCCTGCGCCAGTGGCTGAATAGCTTGTTAAACGACCGATCTCTGTTTGTTGTAGTCGAGGGCTGTTCATCAGACGTACTTTCAATAAATGCCGGTGTTCCTCAGGGATCTGTCCTATCCCCTACACTGTTTCTGCTGTATATCAACTAGCTGCTGGAAATAACGTCCAATCCAATCTACAGCTTCGCAGATGACAGTACATTAGTGCCGTGCATAGAATCAGCAAGCCACTATCATCCCAGGAGACAATACATAGGCGACAGCAGCATGCCTCACAGATCAACGCAGATATCAAAACAATTGTTGAGTGAGGATTAGCAAATAGAGTACAGTTCAGCGTACAAAAAGCTCAGGCAACAACACTTACAAAGAAGTCTCACGATGGCTTACCAACCGTGGAAATGGAGGGTCACCCCATAGTCGAATCACCTTCCGTCAAGCTATTGGAAATCAACATCAACAATAACATGTCCTGGCACGACCACGTCGCCAGTATTGCTAGAACGGCATCCCAGAAGCTTGGAGTTTTGTTCCGCTGTCGGAAGTTGTATACACCAGAGCAACTGCTGCTGCTCTACAAGGCACAGATCCGACCATCGCTGGAGTATTGCTCCCATGTGTGGGGATGCGCTCCGAAGCACTCTCTAAAGCTTCTGGACACTATCGAGAAAAGAGCGATTAGACTAATCGATACGCCTAACCTCACAAAGGACCTCCACAGCCTGGAACATCGGAGGAGGGTGGCTGACCTATCCCTGTTCTACAGATTCTATCACGGAAGATGTTCGAGTGAGCTCTCTCAGATAATAACACCACAGGCCGTCCGAACCAGGAACTCTAGAGAAGCTCTAAGAGCTCATCCTTACCAGGTCGAAGTCCTTACTCCCCAAACCAGTCTCCTCCAGCATTCCTTCTTTTGGAGAACTTCGATGCTGTGGAATCAGCTGCCGCGGAATTTGTTTCCCGACGGCTACAACCTGCAGCGCTTCAAATCTAACGTGAACCGATACTTATCCTATCGCAGCGCTACTACAGCGCCATGGGCTTTCAGCCTTTGCGGGAGGCCGACCATGAAAAAAAATCCCACACCGAGGGGAGTATTGTGATCGCGAAAATTTTCGATTTTGAGATAATACGCTTTTTGGGCGTTTTATGATGTCTTCATAACGAAAATCCCCGTCACTCATTTCCGTCGGTCTGTCTGTCTGTCTGTCTGTCGGTCTGTGCGCGTTTTTCTAGCCTCGTAATCTCAGTAACTGCTGCATGGATTGTGATGAAATTTGAGCAGCGATATGCTGGGGGTTCGCAGTAGATAATGTTCTTGTAACTTTGAAAATCGGTACAGGGGCGGCGTAGTAAAAAACAAAAAAAGTTAAATATTCCTCAAACTTCGTTTTTAGGTGTTTTAGGGGTTCCTGATCATTTTCTACTTTTTTGGGTGGGGGTGAAATTGGGGTGGTTGGGGGGTGGGGAGTTGTCAATCTCAAAAATATGTTGTACTCATAATAGGCTATCCATTGACCTGTAAATGAAAGACCTAGCGGCATAGTACCCTTTTTTAGGCCTATCGGAACATTGCCTTGCCTACTCCAAAAACCAAGGGAGTTTTGTGATGTGTACATATACGAGTATTGCTTAATTTCGTTCTATGTATGTAGCAAAAATTATTAGATTGATTTTAATGAAATTTGGACACAGAAGTGACTATCGCGGCGAGAGTGGAAAACGTACCAGTGTCTGAAAAATCGTGTCAGTGGTTGCGCAACAATGATTAAAAAACTAAAAATATAAAAACAGCTCACATTTCGCTTTTAGATGGTTTAGAGGCTCCTGATCGTTTTGTATCATTCAGTTGAAGCATGCAGAATGAAAACTGTGGGATCCTAGTTTCTAAGGAGGGAGACGCAAGAAACTATTTACGAGAGTTTTTGTGTTGGACGTTTTTTTGCGGGAGGATGGGCGATGATTTGGTTGCAAGGGGATTTCAGACTATAGCTTCATGCAATGGGAAAACAATAAAACGAAATCATTATTATGTGTGGGAAGTACTGAGTCAATCAACTTGACTCCATTTTTTTGTTTTTTAGACTGCATTTCTTGATAACACAAATTGTAATCTCCAGGGCTTTATGCTACCACTCGTTCCAAGGTAAGGGGTATGAATTTTTCCAGAGTAGCTCTTCAGAATAGCCATGGTTAAGTCCACAATCTTGTTTTTGCATTACATAATTTCTATGTGATTTGGATGGTGCCCTTTGGCATTATTGCAAACAACTTTGCACTGGATTAAATTCGTTGACATCTCAAAGAATAAGAATATTATGTCAAATGGCACTTATTTTTAATGACTATTTACAACAACATTCTAAAGGGAAATATATTAGCCTCCTAGATTATAGATTTTATGTGTATATCAATCTCTATAATATATGTACAAAGGTGAACGAGCCAAGCAACACGGAAGGCTATAACCAGCAAGCTGGTAGGCCCTTTTCCAAGGTTCATGCCTGTACCTTCAGCATCCTTGCCATAAAAAGCAGAAGAGATTACTTCCACTTCCACCGGTGCCACTTATCAGGCGCAGTTTCTTTTTTATGAACTGTAAAGTCATCCAGATGCCCTATAAAAACTTTTATGAGGGATACGGAACAGTTTATGATTGAAACATATAAGCAAAATCTTCTCATGCAGAGGTAAGGTAATCCACAGGAATTTTCGTCTTGAAAAATGTGTCCTGTGTCGCGCTTATAACTGAGCAACTTAAAAAAGTATGAGCCTGAATATATACCTCGTTATCACAATAGATGGCACCGTCAGCGTGCGGATATCTAAGTGGCTTGAGCACTAGAGGGAGGATTAGAGACTCGTTCACAGCTTATGCATATACTGATCTTATTACAATTTGCGAACCTACTCGTATAGTAAATTTGTTATAAGGGCATGAGGCAACATTGTTTTCAGCTAAGTTTGCACTTCTTTGGTGCCATCAATTGTGATATCAAGGTATAGTAAACACCAAATAGTAGGTTTGTTCTGGTTCCGCTGCAAATCCTTCTATAGAACTATACTGAGCATATATGTATTGTGTATTATGCATCGGGTGTTAGGGATCTGTTCGAACTGTTTGCGAGCTATAAATATTGCATCCCTCGTTGCATCCTTTCTCCTTAATCCGAATTCAGTGCCGCTGGTTCGGGAACAAGAACCGGGTTAGAACCGTTTTAGGATTATAATACGCCTGCGCACTCTGCGGGTTTTACGTTTTGCTCACATTGTAATACCAAAGTCGTCTTTGAATCTGCAAAATTTGTTTCGTATTAAGTTACGTGCCAGTTATTTGTCACTTTGGCTGTTGGGGTTGGTACTGTTTGTCTTAACTCCTCTACTCTCTTTTTCTAGCGTCTGGTGGATAGTTTATTGGAATGATATGGATTTTTTGCTATCAAATTTATCACCGTGGTCACCTAGTCGTACAGATGAGGATTTTATTATTATCTGTGATTAAATCTGATAAATCGTTCACTAAAAATACATTTATGTTTTAAATTATAAGTATACATTGTGATACTAATGGGTGTGCGGCATCTCTTGAATGTTATTAATTCACTTCATATAGGTACAGGTACAGGTACGTTGAAATGAAATCCCTTTTTACTCTTTACAACAAAACATCCATTCCTACAGGGTACAGAGGATTAACCCGATTTCCTTGTCATTGATCTGTTGTCTGGAAAACATGAGAGTACGCACACCACCAAAAAAAGACGGTCTTGTTTTGTTTCTGAACGGATGGATCAGTTGACCATTGACAAGTGACAACACATCCAGCATACATACATAACTCAGAAAACTCATTTCTCAGCACACGAGTAGTTTAGCATTAACCAAAAGTCGATTTCAAATAGTGGGATTTCTGATTCCATGGATTGAACGAACGAACAACTAAAAAGTTGGGTGAAGATCGCAAAACACATGGTCCTGAAAAAAGCTACTGAACTAACCTGATCGTGATTACTTTCCGTACAACAGTGAACTTAGAGCTCTCTCCGAGCGTCAAGATCACTATCCCTTGTGATCGGGTTAACCCGATCATTCTTTCCGTAAAGGCCTTATATCAACCAGAATATAAAACGCTTTTTCATCAACCTGCGTCAAATGGTTGTTTCTCTGGGACTAACTCATAACAGTGTTCTGGTTCATTCAAGCATCGAGCCGTTCTGTTATTGGGCATCCCATTCTAAGCAATCAGTTCTCTATCCCTTCGAGGTAAACCTTTTGCGATAAGTGAACGAAAAACACTTGGATAATCTTGAAAAGTGTATCACAAAACAACCTTCTAGAGACATCTCCTTAGTTTAGCTTCCCTAACCAAGCTTCCGTTCTACGACCTCCCTATTAAGCTCTGCGGTTGGCTTGCAACTTTCTCTCAGGTTGAAAAATTTCTGTCACGGTAGACAGGTTTTCCCATTGCATCTATAATATCAATGCCACTTTCTCACCGATGTCTGCTTGGTGATCTTTTACCGATATTCAAACGGAGTCTGCTTCTCTGCTGCTCTAAGCTCTAACCTCTGTAGTTCCGCCGCACATAGATTCCATCAGACGCCCCCGCGCGACGGCTGCATCTCATCCTAAGTATTTCCCAGGTTTGGAATGGGCTGCCAGGAGATATACTTTTCATTGGGCTTGGGGGTGTTGGCCAAGCCTCGGGTCTACAACTTCCCCTAACGTAACCTTTTCACAGCAGCCGCACCCTGGTTCATAGGCTCTGCCTACGCGATTTATAACAAGGACACTTCAAGTACACATATACTCACCTAACAACCCTCACTACACTTTTGGAGAGATTTATTGCCTAGCAAGTCCAAAACACCATTCCGTTTTCTGCTAGTTGCAAATTAATTCAAAACGCTATTATCTAGTATGCGCGAGCAAGCTTTCGGTATCAGTTTTCATAAAATTATATTATGACGCTGAAAAAAGGATGAGGAAAACTTGGCTTCAATTAAAATTGAAGTAGGTAATTAGGAGGACGTCGATTTGCAGATTAAATTAGCAATTTTGTTATTAGTGCTACGGCGAAATGGAACGTTGTTCCAGATGAGATGAGCACTCGGGAAAATTCATTAGAGATTGGGAAAGTGCTAGAGCTTCACGATAACAGCGATCTGGGTTCTTCAAAAAATATGTATGTGCTAATGAAATATCAGTTTGACTAACATATATACGTATATATTTCATATAACATAATTATTAGGACAGCGTGAAGCAAAAACATATTCTACATTCACTCACTTCACTTCATTCCTTGAGACTTTCCTTAAAATTGTGTCTCTCGATCTCTTTATCCAAATGCAGTAGTTTAATTATATTTATGATAATTCCGAAAACACGTTCTAGTTAATTTAGTTTATATGCAAAAACAGCACAGATTAGCTATTTAAAGTGAAAAAGCTTTTTGCAAGCTAACTCTACGTTTCTAGTATTATATGTATACATGTTAAATGGATCACTCGATCCTAAAGAGTATGAAAATTTAATAAAATGCAAGGTTTAGCTAAATATTTAAATTAATTTTAATTACGGAATGTTTTAATATGGTAGGCGTTTAAATTCTAGAAACTGTTGGCAGTCGTTCGAAATTTTGTCAATTTATAATAACATAATATTTTTGCAATGTTTAAAGTTACTATACTGAAATAAACAAGAAATATCCTTTGGTTTTAGATGAAGCATTTCATGTTGGATTTCGCATACTAGAATACGATTGAGTACGTTATTATACAGGGTGTCCCACGACGATTAGGACAAGCAATATATAGGAACTGGGCAGTAGGAGCGCATTATAATTTTGGGGATGTAAATTAGAGCAAATATAGTATCTTTTCCTATTATTGTGTTACCCAATAAGGTATTTCTTTTTGGTCACGTGACGTTTGATTGATTTTTTTAATAGGACACCCTGTATATTTGTGACTTTTTGTATTCCTCCCGACATAACAATTCCAACACCTGGGGTCTAAAGTGATTAATTCAAGAACTACAGGTGCTACCACCACTATTGATTATAACATGTACCCCTACAGTTAAATTACTTTGGTAGTGCTTCATAATGGTAGTGGTACAGTCCTTTAAGTACCTGGAGCTCTTGAATTAATCACTTTAGACCCCAAGTGTGCTAATCTGTTGGAATTGTTTTATCGGGAGGAACACAAAAAGTTATAAATATTGTCCCATTAAAAATTTTGAATCGGACGTCACGTGACCAAAAGCAAATACATCACTGGGTGACACAGTAACAAAGAAAAGATACTATATTTGCTCTAATTCACACCCCCAAAACTATAATTCGCTACTGTTGCCCAGTTCCGATATATTGCTTGTCTTAATCGTCGTGGGACGTTATACGTTACCCCATACACAGGGTTAAATAAGCATTTGGATTCTAGATAAACTTTTGGCTTTTGTGATACACCGATTGCAAAAATGAGTCAATTTTCCAATCTGTACATCTATCTACTTGTTTTTCGTTACTATTCTGAGGATATAATTTCAGTAAAGTTGCTGTTTTGATGGTAGAGTAGACAGCACACATGGAGGACATACTTCCTATAGTCTTATTTATTAGATGATAAAAAAGCACATCAATAAGTTTTGCTCTCGGTTTTGCCATTTTTCCGTATTTCTGGTTCTCAGCTCATTTCCGTCTCTCTGTCCTACATCTGTCGTCTTTATATCTGTTAATTTGTCACCCCTCTAGAACTTTAAAAGCAACATTCTGATTAGGACAAACGTTTCAAAGTGAGTCTAAGCTATCAGAAAGACGACGAATCTAGTTTTTCAATATTAGTCTAGTGGTGGGGGATCTTCAAAAAAATAGAGTTAAGTTGATTGACTCAGTACTTCCCACACATATAATGATTTCATTTTATTGTTTTCCCATTGCCACAGTTTTCATTCTGCATGCTTCAACTGAACGATGCAAAACGATCAGTAGCCTCTAAACCGTCTAAAAGCGAAGTATGAGCTGTTTCTATATTTTTAGTTTTTTAATTATTGTTGCGACGCCACTGACACGATTTTTCAGACACTGGCGCGTTTTCCACTCTCGCCGCGATAGTCAATTCTGTGTCGAAATTTCATTAAAATCAATTTAATAATTTTTGCTTTACGCAATATATACGTAGATCGAAATTAAGCAATACTCGTATATGTATACATCACAAAACTCTAAGTCCCTTGGTTTGTGTAACAGGCAAGGAAATGTTCACATGGACTTAACAAAATACGCCGGTACCTATTTCTTCCATAGGTAAATGGACAAAATATTATGAATACAACAAATCTTTCAGTTTTACAACCCGCCTCCCCCAACCACCCCAATTTAACCCCCACCCAAAAAAACGTATAAAATGATCGGGAACGCCTAAAACGCCTAAAAACAGGGTTTGAGCTGTTTTTATATTTTTAGTTTTTTTATTGTTGCTGCGCCGCCACTGACACAATTTTTCCAAAACATAATGTTTTCCATCCTCGCCGCGGTAGTAATACTGTATCAAAATTTCGTTAAAATGAATTGAATAATTTTCGCGATACGCAATATAGAACGATCTAAAACAATACTCGTATGTCTGTATACATCAAAAATTCTAAGTCCCTTGGTCTCTATAATGAGCAAGGCAATAAGGCAATATTCAAATGGACCTAAAAAAGTGTATTATGCCGCTAGATTTTTCATTCACAGGTCAATGTACAGCCCATTATGAATACAACAAATTTTTCAGCTTTCCAACCCCGGCCAGACCGACGGAAATGAGTGACATGGATTTTCGTTATGTAGACATCATAAAACGCCCAAAAAGCGTGTTATCTCAAAATCGAAAATTTTCGCGATCACAATACTCCCCTCACCTATCGGTGTGGGAAGTAAAACAAAAAGTTCATGCCTCCGCTGCAACCTGAAAAGCACAACTCTCACACTTACGAAATATTCAGGGGAGCTAAACAGCTTCACGGGCATTAAAAGATGAGCCAGCAACCAAAGAATGATCAAAGACTGAAAGACCAAAATTTCAAATTTGGACATTTTAAAGGTCCTTAATAGATTTTGGTAGGGGATTAAGTTGACGCAAGACGTTAACGGACCAGGAGATTCAAAAAAGTTGTGTACTTTTGAAGTAGTTTCTGTTGCTCTGTGAAAATTTGACCTCAGTTATCTCTTATCCTTCATACCTGATAAAAACTACCCTCATTAGATTTCCAAGAGTAATTTTTAGCAACTTTTCAATTTCAAAGGAAGATTCAATAGATATTCATACCTGGAAACTAGATAGTAATGAAATTTGACGTAACGCTACTGTTTGTCGCGGAAACTGAAACCGTGTATTGCTTTTGAGAAGCTCCAGTGACGGAAGGGTACCCTTTAGATATTAAAAGCTTTAGATAAGCGAAAACTTGGCATTTGCTCATTTTCTGAGACTATAGTGGTTTAGAAAAAGGAGAGAATTTTAGAAAAATCCGAATATTAGAGGATCCACATACCTCTTAACTCAATTTTTAGGTTTTTCGGTTTACCATATGCACAGAGAAGCCATTAGAAATAAAATATATGTTCATCATTGAATGCTTTGCAGATTTTGAATTTCTTAAAGTTTTGCTAAACACATGCTTCCAGTGAATTCCTCTATTGTATCTAAACATGGGTTATTCTACTTAATGCAATTTCTTCTAATAATGCCAAACTTTTATTACGCTTTCTTGAACTGGATCACGGATCGCCTATTAATGTTTAGAATCTTAGTGAATGATTTTTTTGCAATCCAAACGAAGTGTTTGTTACGACTACTTATACTGTTTTTCCCAGAAATATGTATCCAAAGTTCTAATTGTAGTACGTTCTCTTATCTCCACCGTTCACTTGGTTCACCTGAAGGGCAGACTAGGGGGCAACAGCGCAGCCAACTAACCTACAGCGGTAGAGCAATGAGATATGTAATAAAAGGACATGACGGCTGTCCCAGGGAAAAACACAGTATATGAAAAAAAAATATTCTGAGAAATTGGGTGTCAAAGTTCCTTCCTTATAACGATCACAAATAAGTTTATACTTATATTAATTTAAGTGATTTAGTTATATTAGATCACTAATATGAATGGGCTTCAAAGAGTGCTGAGAAATAAACAAGTTTTTAGGAAGAAATGCATATACTGTGTTTTTGCTATATCATATGTACGCATTCATGGAAAGTTAATAACAGCATTAACACAATAAAAGACCAAAATGTTCATTCTAAATGAACATTTATTGCTCAGGTAATCTCACAGGCAGTTACAAAATATATAATCCTTTATAATAATTCTAATAATGGTGCAGAAAATAAAAACTGGTGGTGAGAGAACAGTGTGAACAGAAAATGTTTTTGAATGAAACAATAAGTTCTATACTAAAAATTAAATTCTAACGCTGGCTAGCCTGATTTCTATTCTACCTGACTATTTAGATCACGCAGTTGCTCACTTTCAAGAAGATTTAGCCAAAACGCAAGTTAAGCTAAATTCAGATGCGCACGACATCCGACGTTACGACGGTACGAAACTGTTCTTATTGGTTGAAATATGTTGATTTGACATCATTTTGAATATTTCAACCAATAGGAACAGTTTCGTACCGTCGTATCGTCGGATGTCATGTGCATCTGAATTTAGGTTTAGCCTCTCAAAAACGAAAAATAAGATTGGCACGACACTTACTATGTTTCTACGGCCTTTCAAAACTGTTTTCAAAACGTTTTGCGATTTTGGATTGCCGCTGTTTCCACGATAGGTTTCGAAACGATTTCCGAAACGCATTCAAAACGTTTTCAACTGACACTCTTGACAAATGTCATTCCCTAGTTTTGGAGCCTACTTTGTTGTTTACCATAAATCTTTAGTTTCGAATTCGAATAAACTTCAATAAACTAACGATAGCGATATTAGACAGCTACACACTGTGCATAGTTCATTTCAAAACGTTTTGAAAGTGACAGCTGGTGTTTCCACGCATTTGGATCTCGATACGATCCCAAAAATTAGCGAATCGACCTTGAACAGGAAAAGTTTTGAAAACGCATCGAATTGACGTTTCCAGGATATATTTGAAAACTCAAAGCAGTTTGAAATCGTTTTGAAATCCCGCGGAAACGTAGTAGCTACCGCTTAAGCGGCCAAAACAAACTAAAACCCTGCTAAAACAAATATCAAAACACAGCATCTACAATGGCCGTTACAAAATGGTGACACCTGATTGGTTGGTGCATTTACTGTGTTTTAACATCTAGCTGGCACGCAGATACTGTGTTTTGGAATTTTGATAATTACTGTTCTTCTGTAGATACTGGGTTTTGTCAGTCAAAATCTCCGTTATTTTGGTATAATTGAAGTTTTGACTGCTTAAATAGATAGATCATGGCCCAGTATGTACAAATTCGTCAAAACCTCAATATATAAGAAAAATGCATATACTGTGTTTTTCTTTGGGACAGCCGATGAGTTCCACCCGTGAAAAATGTAAATTCAAAACCTAAATGAAAACCAAGTATTATCCTGATGCAAGAAATAAAACATAAATCACTTTCTACGTGAAAAATTCAATGACATACTTCAACCCAGCATCAGATAGCCCTCAGCTCCGCAATAATATGCAAGTTAGCATTAGCAGTAGCATAACTCTATTTTGCCAGTATATGTTTGCAACGATGCGCCGCGGGTGTCGTCGTGGCGAGGGAATTGGAATCGGGGGACACCCAGACGTCAACGTTTCGTGGGTTCGGAATATTGACAAACGAGGTTAGGGACGAATTGACATTGAGAGAGAGGGATGATCTGTGAAGATGTTCTGTGGCTCGGTGGTGACTTTGTTAATTTAATTGTTTTGTGTTCTTAAATGTTTATATAATAAAATAGATGGGAATAGAAATGAAAAGAAAAGAGCCAGTTATATTAAATAGATGGTTCGGATTTATTAAAAATAAAAAAAATATGTAACGTTTGGACGATCTTTTCTTAGTGTGTTGTCACTTAACTATAGATAGTACGCTGACAAGCAGGAAATGAACTGATGGGGGCCCCGTCTACTACTTTTTTGTGTACTAAATTTTATTGAACAAAGCAAAACGTCGGGTTAATTTAGAGACATCTTTTAAAAATTAAATTTTCCTAAATTTCTACTAACTGATATATAATGGATAGTGAGTACACTGTAATAAGCCTGCCTTAACTATTTCTATAACTAAAATCACTATATTTTAGGGCTGGTGCCTGAAGAGTTATAAGAACTATGTGTATAGGTTATCTCCCACCTGTATCTACGAAGTGTGCCTGCGCTGAACACCAGGTTCTTCTTAACCTCAGTATTTAAACATCCATATGCGGAGCGAGGATGGTGTTCCCATCAATCATACCCATCAAAGCGATAGCAGGGTACTATGTTGCATCCAACGATGTAATGGAGATATGTGCTACGTAGTAGTGCCAATGGGACAATCGTGTCAGTTATGATCCTCTGGCCTCATGCAATGCAGCTCATGCAGAAGAGGCAGACGGTGTGGGAGGCGAAGCAGGTTATAGGATCGCAACGAGAAGTAGCAGAAGAAGATGTAGAATTAGAGTCGTAAAATAGAAAGAAAAAGGCCTGTGGACAAAACACATGCATTAGCTGACTGAAAACAGGTAAGTTCTCTATATTTCCAGGATATTTTAGCTAAAAATGTGAGATTGAAAGTGAAATTCTGTTAGTAAGGTTAGACACCTACCGTTGATGTTGTGTGGCCTTTAAGAGTGTTTTCCTCTTTCGACTTAACATAAATCCCACAGGTGTGGTGCTTAGCAAGCAGAAAAGTCGAATTCAACTGGGTTTTAGCCCTCTAAAATCCACTAACGTGTGACCACCCGGTCTCACAAGGGTCCCAGAAGGAAAAGTCAAAATGTCTGCCTTTCCCCAGAAAACTGGCGCTAAACCAACTTCTGTCAGACAACCATCAATTGTCTTCAGTGACTGATAGACAGAAGACAGACGAATGGGGAAACCCAACCTTATTTTTCCCTACTGTGAAAATGTAAACAATAGATGTTGTAGCGAAATACCCTAATTGAACTTTAATACTAATTTTTCTTCCTTTTTCAGGTGTTGCAGTACTGTCCAGATGACAACAAGGTACGATTCAAGAATACTTCGTAGAATACATATAGGATAAACATTGTACAATGC
Organism: Callosobruchus maculatus; assembly: GCA_951848785.1. Taxonomy (NCBI): domain Eukaryota; kingdom Metazoa; phylum Arthropoda; class Insecta; order Coleoptera; family Chrysomelidae; genus Callosobruchus; species Callosobruchus maculatus. The sequence goes on along the minus strand of CATOUR010000054.1, from coordinate 11,035,884 downwards.
AACATAAATAAAGGAGTTTGAAAATATCAAGTTGTTTTGATGTCTAAGTAACCTGAGCTAGTTCTAGTAATCTAGGTAAGATATCATTTACACTTAACTTACAATATACCTTACATGCTAAAGTACATTAATAATAACCTCTCTATGTCAAGCGACAACACAGTCTTCTTTGCAGAGACTAAAAATACTAAATCAAATTGTCAGTTTCTCAGAACCTGTAACAACACCCCTCCTTCCCGGGAAAGTTTTTCCTGGAAGGGAAAACTTTTACAGAATAAAGATTCCAGAAAATTTTTGCTTTAACCACCCTTAATTAAAGACACTTCTATAGATAAGATAGGTACTACAAATTAACTTTAAAATCAGTTACGGTAATTACTAATCCCTTCATTACCAGATAATCCAAAAATTAAGTAGGAATGAAAAATAAAAAGAAATTAAAAACCAATGACGAAGTCTATTCGTCTTGAGATGCATCGGGAGGATGTGCTTTCAAATCTTTAGCTGCCCACATACCCTTACTTCTCCCATTCTCGTCCTCTAGTTCATAAACCCAAGGTGATACAATTTTGGAGATCCTAAAGGGTCCTTCGAATTTAGAGCTTAATTTTGCGGTAACGCCTCTAATTGCGTCTGAAGTCGTATAGTTCCGCTTCCAAACCATTTGGTTGAGAACAAAAGTGTCTGGACGACGTCTTAAATTGTATCGTTGGCTACTTCGGGTGTATGCTTGCTTCAAGCGATTCTGAACATCCTTGAATACATCTTTGAGGGCTTCATGCCGTTGTGTTGGCTGAAAGTCATCATCCTGATCCACATGATGATCCTTGCCTGACAAGATTATCTCCCTGCCAAAAATAACAAAGTTTGGTGTAACCTGAGTGACCTCGCTTTTAGCAGAACGGACAGCGGCTGCCACCTGAGGCAAATACCTGTCCCACTGCCGTTGATTCTCCGCTACATAGGAGGATAAAGCAGTTTTCAACACGCGATGGTGACGTTCAACCGCATTGGCTTGAGCGAGATAGTGGGCTGTAAACCGATGTTGGACTTCATATTTTTTGAACAGGTCACCAAGCAACTTGTTTTTAAAATGAGCCCCATTGTCGGTAACCAGACGGGCTGGGACGCCAAATACCAAGAACACTTGTTCTTCAATTAATTTCGAGATTGTGGAGGCAGTAGCCCTACGCATCGGGAAAAACAAGACAAATTTCGAGAAGACATCTAATACAGACAAGATATAGCAATATCCTTGGCTAGATCGGGGTAGTGGTCCCACAACATCCACACTGAGTGATTGCCAGGGCCTGGTCGCTAAAGGTGTGGAACTGAGCATCTGACCAATAGGTGGGTTTTGCTCAGGCTTGGTCGTTAGGCATGTCGAACACTGTCGAACATACCGTGCCACGTCTGCGCGCATTTTTGGCCAGTAATATTTCGTACTGATTCTGGCTAAGGTTTTATAAATGCCCAAATGAGCGCAAGTTGGCGGATTATGGTGTTCACCGATGATGTCCTGCCTCTGGTCTTTTGGTACGACTAGTATCCAATTGTCAGCTTGCGTTAGACTGGGATATGGGTGCTCCACGTGCTTATACAGCTTCTTACCTCGTACTTGCCATAAAGGGTACTTATCTGGATTGGAAGTCACCTTTCGATCATACCCGAATACCAGGGATCCGTTACCACAGAGTCATCTGCGCTCGGTTGGGTGACATCCACATCGACAATGTCAATAATCGGAACAGACCTCGATAATACATCTGGGACTATGTGGTCTTTGCCCTTGCGGTGTATAACATCGAAGTCAAAGGCCTGTAGTCGCAATTGCCAGCGAGCAATTCTTGCGGTAGGCTCTTTTATACTGAATAGCCATTTGAGACTGTAGTGGTCCGTAATTACGGTAAAGTGTGTACCTTCGATGTAAGGTCTCAGTTTTTCGACACCAAAAAGGACCGCGAGCAGTTCTTTCTCGGTCACTGAATATTTTCTTTCGGCTTTTGTGAGGGATCGGCTCAAATAACAAATAACCTTTTCTTGGCCATCCTGTCGTTGTGTCAGTACAACTCCTAGGCCGTAGGAAGAGGCGTCCGTCTCCACGAAAAAAGGCTGAGTAAAATCGGGGCAAGTCAGGACTGGTGCGGAAACCAAAGATTGTTTCAACTGAGACAGAGCTTTGTCACACTCCTCAGTCCAGACAAAAGGTCGGTTCTTTTCAGTGAGTTGCGTGAGGGGTGATACTACTGTGCTAAAAGACGGTATAAAACGACGATACCAAGACGCCAAACCAACTATTCTCCTTACTTCTGTGACATTCTTCGGAGCTTCAATACGGAGTATAGCCTCTACTTTAGAGGGATCGACCATGAGACCAGCCGCATTAACTACGTACCCTAAGTACCGTAGTTCCGGTCTACAAAATTGGCTCTTCTCACGATTTAGTGTGAGTCCAGCGTTAACTATCCTCTTCAGGACGGTTTCCAGTACTTCAATGTGTTTTTCAAATGTTGAAGTGCAGATGATTATATCATCGAGATAGACAAAGGTATGTTGTTCTAGGTCTACTCCGAGTACTCGATCAATGAGTCTGTGCCACGTGGCTGGTGCAGAATGAAGTCCGAATGGCATCCTTTTAAATTGGAAGAGTCCTCGGTTTGGGACGGTAAAAGCCGTAAGTGGTTTTGATTCATCTGCCATTTTAATCTGATAGTAGGCACTCTTAATGTCAAGGCTGGTGATAAATCTTGCATCACGGAATTTGTCCAGTATAGCACTGACATATGGTATGGGGTATGCGTCTGTGGTGCTTACAGAATTCAAGCGTTTGTAATTCACACAAAATCTCCACGACCCATCCTTTTTCGGTACGAGGACAATGGGTGAAGCCCATGGCGACTGTGAGGGTTCTACTAGACCCTTGGCGAGCAAATCATCCAGTTCTTTGTTGACGACTTGTTGCAGTGCGGGAGATAGCGGATAGTACCTTTGCTTAATTGGTGGGGAGGATGTCACTATCCTGTGCTCAACAAGATGGGTACAACCCAACTTATCACCCATCCTGTCAAAGGCAGTGTCCACCACACAGTTCAATTGACGAACTTGGTCAGGGGTCAAACTCTTAGCATCGGTTATACCGCAAACCATAGTCACGGACTTGGGGTCCTCCTCACGGAAATTCCATTCTCCATTATATAGATCAGGGACAATCTGCATTTCTACCCAAAAGTCAATTCCCAGTATTAACTCCTGTGGTAGTGAGGGTACCACCAACACATCTAAAATGCGAACACGATCGCGCAACTGAATAGGCAAGGGTAGCTTACCAAGAACCGGACAACTCTGCCCATTCGCCACCATACAAGTTTCAATTGCAGACGGCAAGAGCTTACAAACTGTGCTAAGTTTCTTCCAGCCTGGGCACCAATAATGGTCCTTGAAGCACCACTGTCTAAAAGTCCAAATAAATTACATCCATAGATGTTAACAGTTAGGTAGGGACGCTGGTCGCCTTTGGCATGAGCCATTATATAGTCCAGCAGGATTTTATTCTCAAATCGGGGAGGATTGGCCATGCATGTTTGTTGCTGGGGTGTGTCCGCCATATGGCCTATTGACGGCCCACCCGAGAGTTTTTTTGACGGCATTGAGGGCATGAGTTGGAAGTTACATCTCTGCGACCACACTTGAAACAGAATATCTGCCTCTCTCTCTGACACTTCCTGAACTTATGTCCCGTCTGATGGCAGTTCCAACATAGAGCTTCTGACACCGCAGGGGAGTTTGTCAGGGATGCAAGGGGAACATTTTCTTCCTCATTGGGTCCGGAAGCGCACGAGGTGCTTGCCACTAAGCAATTCGTTGAAGGCGCGCTACCCTCGGTTCTACGATATCGTAACTCTGGTTCCAATAGACCTTTAACATTAGAAGGGGGAGGCTGATACCTTTGTGCTCTCACATGTGCCTCTTCGATCGACCGTGCCAGTGACATAACCTGAGATACAGTGGTTACAGGGTGCAACGCTAACTGCCTTTGTATATAAGGTAGGAAATTACGCTGTATAATGTTAACCTTCGTGTGTTCAGGCACAGGCTCTCTCAGTTTTCGGAAAAGGCTTTCCATTACGACGACGAAATTCACCACCTTCTCATTTGTCCCTTGGGTGCGACTTCGAATCTCGTCCCAAAGACCATATTCATAGTCGTGGGGCAAGAATGTATCCCTCAGCTGATTGCATAGATCATCCCATGAAGAAGCACGTGTGGTCCGATACCACAGAAGAGCTTCTTTGGTGAAGAGTTCTGCTGCAGACCGAAGCAACCGGTCTTTGGATACACCACGTGAAACCCGCAATTCCTCGATCCTTTCCAAGAACTCATTGACACTACCACGCCCATCGTAGCGGACATTCCATCGACCAACGTCTATGTAAGGTGGTCTAACCTCGTATGACTCGTATACATGAGGCTCTGGATCAAACCGAGTGTTTTGGGATCTTGGTGCATGGAAGGAGCTGTTAGCAATGTGACTTACTGGGGCTCTTGCATATGTGTCGCATGGCTCTTTTGAAGTAGGCCGTGGAGCCGGCAAATGTTCGTCGTTTTGGTTGGCCAGGTTTAAACAATTTGGCCATCTACCTTCCAGAATGGGGTTATGGTTTTGGTCAACATCTAGGGACCTATGGGGAAAAGTGACGTTGCTCCCACCTAAAGGCTTGTACCTATCGGGCAGATACCATGAGGGTGCTGGTGCAGATATCGAATAAACGCAGCGATTACTCATCAAAGGTTGTTGAGCTGTCGTGTGGGATCCTTGTGAGATGGGGGAGGAGGTGGAACATCCACAAGATCGAAAGACACCGATGCCTCTTCGCGATCAACTAACTTCATCCGCCTTGGCGAAGGATCATTTGGTGCATCCATTAAAGACACTTCGTGCCTAGCCTCAAGCTGGGAAGTTTCCTGCGTATTCCTTTCTGAAACTGTTTCAGGGACCCTTTCAGGAACTTCTGAATACGTCCTGTTCAACTCTGAAACGAGATCCATCACCTCCATCAACAGGGCACTCCTTCGACCCTCTGTTTCCGAACTACAAACCAAGCGATGCAATCGTCCAGACAGGTGCTCCAACCTTGTATAAATACGACGAAATTCGTTTTCCCTATTGGCAAAGTTGAACTCTGCAATAGCAAGTCTCAGTTCACCGAGTTTATTTTTGCAAGTGACCAATTCATGCTCCTCGCTAAAATTACATTTTTCCAGAGGCTGAATAAGTTTCAGTCTCTCTTTTCTTAAAGCTTCCCTTAGCAAATTTTTTTTTGCTCTACCGTATTACCAATGGGCAGTCCCCGTATTTGTAACTCGTAGGTGATTTCATCACCCAAAAGTCTGTTGATTTCCATTATCTCAAATAATTCAAAGTTAGCTACTTAAGTACGTAAGTGTAATTAACAAAATTTCCAAACCCCCACCCCGACGTGGAATAACGAAACGTAGGGGAAAAATCAAAAACAAAACTAACACATACAACCGACGTAGAAATCTCTGAAACTGAGAAAGAATACCAGTACACGAACGCAATCACTTTAGTTAATAAACAGCAGCTCTGTAGAAGTAGCCGTGTACTTTTAGGTTAAGTTATCTTTAGTTTGTAAGTAGTAGATAAGTGTTTTTTTTTATTGCACTCACGCAAACTCTATATTCCTGTACCTGTATAGCACAACAATATTTGAAGTCAAGGTATGTAAGAAATATAAATAAAAAGTCAAAAAAAATGTTTGCGTTTTCCAAGCTAGTACAAGAAACACCGTACAACAGTTTATTTCAAACCATACACGTTGGGATCAAACTGTTAGAAAATCTCCCATCAACCAACAAAGGATCAATAAAAGTAATGTCCCATCACTAGCAACAAAGTATTAATAAAAGCAATGTCCCATCACTATCAATGACGATGACCAAAATATCCCGCATCACTATCAAACCAAAATCGAAATACGTCCAAAAACGTTTTCCCATCTCTAGCAAAATCACGGACTTTCAACAATGTCAGAACGTATAGTCTCGATTTGTCACACACGTTAAGGCAACGCTGCTCAGCGCGGCTGTCGTCGTGGCGAGGGAATTGGAATCGGGGGACACCCAGACGTCAACGTTTCGTGGGTTCGGGATATTGACAAACGAGGTTAGGGACGAATTGACATTGAGGGAGAGGGATGATCTGTGAAGATGTTCTGTGGCTCGGTGGTGACTTTGTTAATTTAATTGTTTTGTGTTCTTAAATGTTTATATAATAAAATAGATGGGAATAGAAATGAAAAGAAAAGAGCCAGTTATATTAAATAGATGGTTCGGATTTATTAAAAATAAAAAAAATATGTAACGTTTGGACGATCTTTTCTTAGTGTGTTGTCACTTAACTATAGATAGTACGCTGACAAGCAGGAAATGAACTGATGGGGGCCCCGTCTACTAACTGATATATAATGGATAGTGAGTACACTGTAATAAGCCTGCCTTAACTATTTCTATAACTAAAATCACTATATTTTAGGGCTGGTGCCTGAAGAGTTATAAGAACTACGTGTATAGGTTATCTCCCACCTGTATCTACGAAGTGTGCCTGCGCTGAACACCAGGTTCTTCTTAACCTCAGTATTTAAACATCCATATGCGGAGCGAGGATGGTGTTCCCATCAATCATAACCATCAAAGCGATAGCAGGGTACTATGTTGCATCCAACGATGTAATGGAGATATGTGCTACGTAGTAGTGCCAATGGGACAATCGTGTCAGTTATGATCCTCTGGCCTCATGCAATGCAGCTCATGCAGGAGAGGCAGACGGTGTGGGAGGCGAAGCAGGTTATAGGATCGCAACGAGAAGTAGCAGAAGAAGATGTAGAATTAGAGTCGTAAAATAGAAAGAAAAAGGCCTGTGGACAAAACACATGCATTAGCTGACTGAAAACAGGTAAGTTCTCTATATTTCCAGGATATTTTAGCTAAAAATGTGAGATTGAAAGTGAAATTCTGTTAGTAAGGTTAGACGCCTACCGTTGATGTTGTGTGGCCTTTAAGAGTGTTTTCCTCTTTCGACTTAACATAAATCCCACAGGTGTGGTGCTTAGCAAGCAGAAAAGTCGAATTCAACTGGGTTTTAGCCCTCTAAAATCCACTAACGTGTGACCACCCGGTCTCACAAGGGTCCCAGAAGGAAAAGTCAAAATGTCTGCCTTTCCCCAGAAAACTGGCGCTAAACCAACTTCTGTCAGACAACCATCAATTGTGTTCAGTGACAGATAGACAGAAGACAGACGAATGGGGAAACCCAACCTTATTTTTCCCTACTGTGAAAATGTAAACAATAGATGTTGTAGCGAAATACCCTAATTGAACTTTAATACTAATTTTTCTTCCTTTTTCAGGTGTTGCAGTACTGTCCAGATGACAACAAGGTACGATTCAAGAATACTTCGTAGAATACATATAGGATAAACATTGTACAATGCAACATAAATAAAGGAGTTTGAAAATATCAAGTTGTTTTGATGTCTAAGTAACCTGAGCTAGTTCTAGTAATCTAGGTAAGATATCATTTACACTTAACTTACAATATACCTTACATGCTAAAGTACATTAATAATAACCTCTCTATGTCAAGCGACAACACAGTCTTCTTTGCAGAGACTAAAAATACTAAATCAAATTGTCAGTTTCTCAGAACCTGTAACATGTTTACTGTGAAGTAACTTCCTGCTTCCAAGATAGGGCAGGAAAAGGACACATGTAATCTATATTCTATGAAAGGCATCGTACAAAATTCACCCTCCCGTGTAGTAGCAGATGTGTTTGGGGACATACCCCCAGATGTCACCATCGATTTTAGCACGCACCTCCCTAGAGGCATATGCCAGAGCTCACGGGACAACTATGACATCCATTTCACTTATTCCATGATGAAACGGTGATAGTGCAGAGATATAGTCCAGTAAAGGTAGATCTTGTCGTCACGTCACACAGTGACCTACAGTGAGATTTAAGTATGCCTGTACAGATGCTCTCTGTCTTAAGAATTGTTGAAACTCAGTTTCATCGGTCTGTCGGTTTGCCCGTCGGTTTGTCTGTCGGTTTGTTTATCGGTTTGGCTGTCGGTCTGTCTGTCGGTTTGTCTCTCGGTCTGCGTGTCACTCTAACTGTCTGTGGGTCTGTCTGTCTGTTAGCATTTTTCTAGCTTCGTAATAATAGGCTGTCCATTGGCCTGTGAAAAAAAAACCTAGCGGCATAATACAGTTTCTTAGGTCCAACCGAACGTTGCCGTACCCATTACAGAATACAAGTATCCATACGAGGATTGCTTGAGATTTAGATCATTTTGTATTGTGTAACCTGGTAATAATTGTGAAATTGATTTTAACGGAATTTTGAAATTTTGTTAACGTAGCGGGGATGGAAGATACGTGGAAACCGTGTCAGTGGCGGTGCATTATAACAAATTAAAAACATAAAGACAGCTTACAGTTTGTTTTTATGCAGCTTGGGGGCTCCTGAACGTTTAACAAATTCTTTTAGGTGCGGTAAAATTGGAGTAATTTGGGTTTCGGGGGCTGTGCATGTGAAAAACGTGTTGTGTTCGTACTGGCCCCTTCAGTGTCCTGTAAAGGGCAAACGACATAATATGTTTTTCTGGTCTTCAGCTTTATCCGAATGCTGCCCTACCTTAGACAAAACATAATTTTTTAAAGTATATTGTAAATAATCCTGTGATGTGTGTAGCTCATCATTGCGCTAAGAGCAGTAAAATTTCTAAACCGTATCATGGGCCGTCGTGACGGCGGAACTAAATAAAAAAAAAGAAACAATATAAACCCCATTTATGCTCCGTTTTTTGAATACTCTAGGGATTTCTGTCCCTTTTCTACTTTTTCTGTTGGAGTGGTTGAAACGAGCCGAGGCAGGATGGGGTATCGGATGGGATGGGGCAAATCCCGGAACAATTCATTGACCTTAAGATATTGATACTGGTAATATAATTTGTTTTCAGGTATCAGAAAATCAGCATGCATTCTGGTTACGATGTCAGTTGAAGATTGGAGAATTAAGACTGTGTCGTACTACTTCCTACGGAGAGAGATGCATGAAACTATTTGCGATAGTTTTTGTGTTGGATGTTTTTTTGATGGAGGGAGGGGGGCGAATAGTATATCCGTAATGTGTGGGAAGAACTGAGTCAATCAACTTGACTAAATAGCTTCAATGTTATGAGTAAACATAACTTCAAAACCATAGCTTTAAACAACTGTCAAGCAACTTTAGAAACCAATTGATATGGATGTTGAAAGCAGTTGCATAATATTTATTCTACAGGGTATCCGGATATTCGACCGGCAATGCTTGACAGGTGATAGACCTCACATTTTGCTGAACATTGAGATAGGAACGTGAAGCTTTAAAATGCTTAATTTTCGATACATGCTGTCAAAGTTTCACTTTTATTTTCGTATTTCTCATTTATTCAGCAAAAAAGGCATAACGATCTAAATTTACGTATAGGGGGTAGGAATGTTTTTAAAGCGAGGAATCCAAATTCAACCACAATTTTGCTACTATGAATAGAGAGCGCCAACTGAGGCACATGGGACTCCTTTAAATTAACAGAACTTTTTTCCAGTTTGGTGCACCAATATGAATATTATAAAAATCGTTATCCCGATATGTTTTACGGAAAAAAGTACACTTTGTTTAAGTTCTTTGAGGTAACCGTTTTCGAGATAACCTTTATTGAAATTTCCATGGCAACCAAATTAATCGTAAAATGTGATCGAAAGAATTTTCAGTATTCTCGCATGATTTAATATTAAATCAAAAACATATTGCCACGACGGCCTCTTTTTCTTCACCAAAGAATCAAACGGGACGTAATTTTCACTGTTTTACTTCACAACTCAGTACAATATCTCTTAACCTTATCTCAACTAGAACTCAACTCAACTGAACTGCCACGCTACCCGTGTAACTCTAGACGATTCGATGACGTTTACACTTCAAAGATCTAACCTAACACTTTGACTTTACATCATGCATGACAACTAATACCCAATACACGAATACCATAATATACAGTATGTTACAATATTTCAAACATATTTAATTTTTAAAATAGGAGGTATTGTAGTTTAAAAATACTTCGTAACTGGTATGAAAAGGTATGAGCTTAATATTATTTCGTGCATGAACACCAATAGTTCAGTCGCAATGACATTTCAGTGAAGGTTGACTGAGAAAGCATTACCTCTAGATACTTAAACACGTAAGACATAATCAGGAAACGATTTCTTTTTATACTCATTTTGATGCACGAAACCGGAAAAAAAGTTTCAATAAATTAAACAAGTTTAATGTGCCGTAGGTGGCGCCCTCTATTCATGATAGCAAAACCGTAGTTGAATTTGGATTTCTCGCCAAAAAAACCTCCGGACACGTAACTTTAGATCGTTGTGCCATTTTATTGCAGAATAATTGAGAAAAAACGAAAATAAGAATAAAACTTTGACATCCTGTATCTTGAAAATTAAGCACTTTGAGGCTTCATGTTCCTATCTCAATGTTCATAAAAGTGCAAGTTCTGTCATCTGTCAAGCGCTGTCGACCGACTATTCGGACACGCTGTATATGTATGGCTATCGGAATAAAATACATGCATAAGATGCATAGTTATAAACGCGACGGGATGTTTCAATTCGTTTATGGAAAAAATGAATTTTCGCTTATATAGTCGCACAAACTTAGCAACTCAATTGCGTTGGCACCGTCTTTTTAATCGTAACTATTCCACTCAGTTGCATGAATTATCAAATACTTTTTCTGGTTTTCAGGTCACCTGCCGATCGGAGTAGCTATGCGTAGAGTTCACCATGTCACTGATACATCCATTACATGCGACCATTTGTCACTAACAACTTTAACTTTTCCTGAAAGCTCAAATTCCGCAGCAGGCGGTTTCGTGACACTGAGAAGATCCCGAAATTAACAAAGTTTTTGAACTAATTAAGAAAGTACGTCAGTGACCTGCGTCGCTTCCACTCCAACTTCGCAACCGTAAAATATATGGATTCTTATCAAAAAGTTGAAAGGAATCTGTAAGAAATTGTCATACCGACGCAAGAGTTTAATAGGTTTAATTTAAGCGGCTCGAGCCACAAGAGAAACAGAGTTGTTCAATCAAACTTTACTGACCCATTAATAAGCGAGGTAGACCTCGTTCTAGGAACTTCCCCGACTGCGTAACATCAAACAATTCAGTGCACAAATAGAGCAGTTAATGACATTTGAGTATTTCAATTTATTTATTTTTTGTAGCCTCTATTTCAGGAAAAATTAACATGTTTGTAATATATCGTTTTAGACATGACACATTCTCTTTCAGCTGCTGCTATGAAATGTATGCTGTATTTACATTTTTTTATGCACCCCCAACCCTTTTTCCCCCTCCATTCTCCAATCAGCACCAAAACCTTTTCAACTCGAAACGACTTTTATTAATTCAAATTGGCCAAATTTGGGAGCAATCGCTTGAGACGATTTTGAGCATCCTTCGGTAATGATATCGCGGACGTACAGACGGACACACACAGATGAACATCAAAAAAAAATTTTCCGATTTTCTTCAAACTTGGTCACTGTCAAAAGCTTATCATTAGAAACAAAAATCTAGTTTTTGGTTCGCTTCGATGATAGATACGATGTGGGGGTGGGAGTAACTCAAAAAATAATATCATAACGTGAAATTCTAATGCAACCTCAATAAAGGGCATGTTTTCTTATGTCGAAAATGCTACAGCGCATGCCGCAACATTTTCAAAATGGCGGAATAAGGATTCATAAGGAATAACAAATTTTCGAACTACAAAATGGTAGTAACTGCCACAAAAATGATCCAAATAACTTCAAACTTTACCGTCATAAAGAGGTCGTTGCTCTCTATCTTCTGGTCCACCTTTGGTGCAAATCTACGACGTAATGGTGAGAGTGGCAGAAGCTACTGGAAAAAATAATAATCTAGCATAGAATTCTCTTTTCAGAAAATGAGACAGGAGATGATTTTACCGTGGAAATGACACCTCTCACGTCGATTTCGATAAAATTTGCGAAAGCGAGCCGATACCTATAACTTGTCCCTACTTTGTCGGGGAAGTTAAAAAACGTTTCAGCTACCTCTATAGCCTTTATGAGTGTACAAGATAATTAACAAGTGGCATTGGTTGAAGGATTTGCCAAAAATAAGTTTCTTTCGAACTAACTTCCTAAGGTGGTGATTCTGCGACTTCAAAGTATTTGCATTGTTGATAAATCCAGTAATGTGTACTGATTCCAACCCCAAAACAAGACAATACCGAGTTGTGTGGTTGTAAATGACTGTAGTATTATATTATTTAATGCTGACTTGATATAAAACCTATATCTGTAAACGTTGGAGAGATCAGCAGAGTTTACCTACGTACTATTTTGACACTTTTGAGCCAGTCTGTCTTGAGCTCTCAAATGGTTCGGTCTCCAAATAGATTGTATTATTTGATCGGGAAATAATTTTTTTAAAAACAAAGTTTAAGTTCTTGACCACCTAATTACCGCAGCTCACTTGCTATCTAATAAATCACCAGGAAAATGGAAAATAAATTACCCTTTGCTTTAGAGAACATTGATCATATATTACTTTTCCTTGAAGAATGACTACTCAAACGTACCGAGTCTAAAATCTACTGATGAATTGGAATTGCAAACCTGATTGAACTTTATATAGGCAGATTATCTCATAACATGCAAAGTAAATAAGAGATAATATATATAAATGAAAACAAAAAAACTTTTTTGACAAAAGCTTTTATTTAAAGGTTCTAAAAAAAATAAAATAAAATGTTCCTTTAGAGTATAAGTATCAATTTATAGCCTCATTATACACAATTTATATGATCACAAAAGCTTGTGGTGCGATATACTTTGTGTAAATTATTAACTAGTATCTACTCAATTGACTAACTTGGCCTGCTAAATTTAAGTGTGTTAAAATTTCAGTTTAATTGAATTCCTATAGGTACTTACGCAAACCTCGCGACAAGCTTTTATGATCATATAAGTTGTGTATAACGAGGCTATAAGTTGATAGTTAACACTCTAAAAGAATATTTTATCTTCTTTTTCTTAGAACCTTTAAATAAAAGCTTTTTTCAAAAAAGTTTTTTGTTTTCATTTATTTTTTACTTTTTAGTTATTAACTTGCATTTATGTCAAACAAAATTTGTATATATTCTCGGCAAGCACTTTTATTTGATACCCATATTGCAGAAGTGCATTAAAAAGAACTATTTCGGCATCTTGGATGGTCCACCATAGTTGATTTAAAATGACGTCATATTATTTTTCGAGTCACTCTCAACAAGCCCTTTTACTGTGCAAAGACTCTCTTCTCTCAGGTCTTAATCAAGGTTCATGCAGTGATAAAACAACTCACCGACTTTGAATAGTATATTTTCCCCAAACTCTTACAACAAAACACATCATAGTATTATATCTAAAAATTAATTATTGTTAATTGCCATCATTTGAATTATTTATTATTTGCCATCATTTGAATGACAGTTTCTAACTTACAATTTGGGCTATCCTGATATCCACTTGTTTCTGGTAGATTTCCTTTTATTAGACATTATGAAAACCTTAAACTAAACTAAAAATATAGATCTACTCTAAACATAACGTTAAAACTGTGTTGGTGATAAGAGTCCACAAACAACACGAGTTTATCCCTTTTACTTTCCCAAAGTTAGTCCAGCACACCAAGTGATCCTTTACAACTTATTATTGGAAAATCCTTACCGCGGATCTTCTTAACCACTTACGTCGATGTCACAGTCATATACACCGGCTATTCGTGGCTGCTCGGTGCACCAGCGGTTCGTTAGCTACCCCTCAACCTCATGTTGATGTCGTTACCGTCGTCGATACAACTTGGTGATGACCACTGCGTAGGTTGTATAAAGGAACTGGTACAATTGTTTCCAGTGACTGCTGCCAGATTCTTGCGTACACCGCAAGCCTCTAGTTGAGTGCCAAATGCAAAAACTCTCTTCTCTCAGTTCGTCAGGTTCATGCAGTGGTAAAACAACTTGCCGGCTTTGAATAGTATTTTCCTCAAACTCTCACAACAAAATGCATCGTTTGACTAAAAATGACATCAGTGGATCTATTCACTGTGTCTATTGTCAGTGATGACATTCCTCTCATTAGATTGTCATTCCCCTTAGCATCTACTGGGCGTTCTCATATCAATATGGATTCCCATATTGTAGAAATGCATTGAATAACTATTCCACTATTGGATTTAGAACGACGTCATATAACTTATCGTGCATTGTCATCCAAACTAAACGTGTATACAAAATTTCAGCTCAACCGGTTGAAGATATCTGCTTCAAAATTGAGGTGCAAGATTCCACCCGAACAAGCGTACATGCATTGCAAGTTAAATGAAAGCTTTTAATATGGTGTTCATTTCGCCACGGATTTATCGAAAACCACTGATTAAAAGAAAAAACGCCAGTACACGTCAAAAGATTTGTCAAGTAGGTCAAGTTTTTAACTAAAAAGTACTACCGCCTTGACCCTCCGCCCCTCTGGGTCATCCCTATCAAAATTTTAAATGACAAGGGGTATCTAGTAATATCTCATTTCGAAGGTATGTAGAAGTCCTACTACTATGAACTGGAAACATTTCCTCTCCGTCAGGAATTTGAACACCGCCTATATAATTGTTTGGCCAATGACGGGCAACATTTTGAACTCTAATTGCAATAAAAAGTGATAATTGCTAATTTTTTCAAAAACGAATCGACAGGTTTTAGAAGATCAAACTTCAAAATAAAGGACTTCAACATACCTTTGAAACGAGGCATTACTCTATACCCCTTGTCATTTAAAATTTTCAGAAGGATGACCCTGAGTGGCAAAGAATAGAAGGGGGAAAGTGATTTTTGGTTGAAAACTTGTCCTCCTTGACAAATCTTTTGTTTTTTTTTCTTTTAGTCAACGGTTCTCGATAAATACGTGGTGGGAAGTTTTCAGATGAAGACCCTGTATGGCTTTATAGCTCAAGTAATCAATTAAGACAGAGCATGTTTTGCTGAAACTGAAAATATCATCATATAGCAAAATCAAGTATTTGTCTTGAAGGTATCAAATCTTCTAACCGATGGGATGTCTTAAAATATTTTGTTATATAGGGTGCCCCAATAGAAGCGATAGGTTTTCTAACAGGGATATCTAGACAGCTGTCAAAGGTACGAACGTCATCCAACTGTCAAAATATTCAGTAAGGTTTGGCAATTCACCATGGACCGATTCACGCTTGCCGATCGTTTGAAAATTATTAAAAAGCACTACGAAAATTCCCGCTCAGTTGTAAATACGCAATGCGCATTTCGTCGTGATCTCGGCCCTCATCATGGCTTCATTGAGCAGGCAATTCGTCGCACCGTGGAAAAGTTTGAGCGTGGGCACACTCTATTGGACCTAAAGAAACCAACCCAGATGAGAACTGGTCGACGTGAAGAAAATATCGCCGCCGTAGCGGCCAATGTTTACGATGACCCAAGTTTGTCGTATCGATACCGAGCCGCAGAATTGGGCCTCTCCCAAGAGACAACTTGACGAATTTTGCGTTTGGACTTGAGGCTGCACCCGTATAATATCGTGATGACGCAACAATTGAAGCCGGACGATCATAGGCCGTCGCCGTGAGTTCGCAAATTGGGCGCTACAAATGTTGGACGAAGATCCTCATTTTGGCCAAAAAATCATCTTCTCAGACGAAGTCAATTTTCACCTCAGTGGCTTTTTCAACAAGCAGAATTGTCGTTACTGGGCTGTGAACAATCCACAAATCACCGAAGAAGTGATCCAGTACAAAAAAATTGAATGTGTGGTGCGGATTGTGGCATGGCGGCATCATCGGTCCTTATTTCTTTAGAAATGAGGAGGGAGACACCGTTACAACCAATGGGCCACGCTACCGAGCGATGTTGGTAGAATTGCTGTGGCCCGAGCTCGACAACATCGATATTACCGACATGTGGTTCCAACAGGATGGAGCCACGAGCCACACAAGCGACGCAATACTCGAAGCTGTTCGACAGAAGTTTTGGGACTTGATCATCACCAGACGTTCATCGATTGGCCTCCGCGATCGTGTGATTTGACACCTCTCGATTATTTTATTTGGGGGTACGTTAAATTATTGGTTTACTCCAACAAACCAGCCACTTTGGATGCCTCGAAAGCAATGTTCGAGTAGCCATCAACGCCATAACGCTGCAAATGCTCCAAAATGTCATCCGAAATTGGACCGACCGCTTGAAGCACTGCCAGCGAGCCCGAAGCGGATATTTGAATGATGTTCTATTCCATACATTATGTCATTGATATAGCTTCAAAATAAAGCCAAAGCCAATTTGATATCTCAAACCGTTGTTGTTTTATTTAATTTTCCTTTCCTATCGTTCTTATTGGGGCACCCTATAGTATGTCCCCAAAACTCACTGCAAATTTCTTTTCAAATTAACGTCGTACCTTTTCTAAAACAAGGAGCATTTTAATGTTTGTGGCAGAATTATTTTTATCTCCATAGCTGTTCTGTTTTCGTAACCGTTAGGATGAATCAAATACGTGGAAAAACACCATCAATTTTATCAGGTGTCAGAGTGACAAAATGTCAAATTCAGTTTTTCACCTTTATACAAGCCCGAAATTGCAATATCACGACCATCGTACCATCAGCTTTTAAAACTTTAAACGTGATGGGGACTATTATGATAAACAACATTTTTGAGGTAACTTCATAGAAAAACTCTGAAAGGGATTATGAGATGACTATCAATTATTGTAGTAACGAATTACTGCAGGTTGGTATACATTCCACACCGGCCAGTGAATTGTGTCCCTATTATTACTTACCGCAAAAAAGTCACGTTGAATGTTTATACTGTTTTCGTAAAAGTAAGACCCGACTAAATGCCAACTGAAAATAGTATAAATCATATTTGTAGCTCAAGTGCTTTGGAAACAGCTGGTTTCGGTGGACCTGCAACGCACGTTGTGGTCCTTATTCATTGCACTACTATTACGGAAACGGCATGCGGTACCTCATCTAGTACCATTCAGGTCGGCTTGACCTTATTGCACCGCAACCTTCAGTAATTAACAATAAATTCTGCTCTACCGTCATACTTACACAGTTAAGATTTCATAATATATTATATTTTTTTCAACAAGGACTTTCAACCTGTTCCCATATAAACACTGAAAATCACTTCACAAAAAAAACTATTCCCTATTTCAAATTACCCCTAAGCAGTGAAAAGTATCACTTCCCTGTGGGACCATAACTCGGCATTTTAGGTGTAATTCGAAATAGCGTACCCAGTATAAATGGAATAACCATTATTACAACCTCCATAGCATTCATATGACGTTATTATAATTTCACGTTTTCTCACAATTCTTTAGACTAAATGAATGCGGCACAATTTCAGTATCACTTTTCTATCAGCCAAAAATGCGCTGAAATCATAACTAAATCAAATAGCAACCAACGTTGCCATTCCTCATTAGGTGGAAGATTTGTGCGTAGTACTATAATACCCAAAGTATGGCAGAAATAAGTTACTGATCAAAGCATTAAAATTAATGGTAATTTTTTTATTTATTACCCCCAGATTGATGGTGGAGCTTATTACTTTTTTATACTTTTATATATAAGTGAGGAGTCACAAGATGTAAGATACTGGAAGAACTTCATTAGAGTATGAGGTGCCACTTGAAAAAAAAACGTAAGGCATGGAAAACTGTAATTAGTTATACAAACATTCTTCTTCTTTTAACCAAAATATGCATGTACACTAAATTCTCAGACAATAAGTATGTATATTAGCAGGTTGACATGACCAATAAAAAAATATGACTTTATCATCGTACTCTTGATTTCTGCATTCTTCGGGATACGTCATTTTAAAGCAAGGGAGCGTCAGGACCATGTCAAGAACGCATCATGATCGAAATCTCAAAGCTAACGGTAATTAATATGCTGCTTCAACGTCAAACTGTATGTTTATTCATATGTGAACCGTTGGTATATAAGCCCGGTTGTACAGGGTGACCTAATAAGAATGGACCCGGCAATATCTCGGTAACCGTTAATCGTATAACTTCGAGCAAAAAATATTATTAGATAAATCGGCTAAGAGAAATCGCTGGAAATTATTTTCAAGTTCCGCAAGTAATCGCTAGGGGGCGTAACTCTTACGGTAAATCAGAGGAACGGCCTTTTCTCAAAAATATGCAAATATAGGTGTATCATAAATTCTACCGTTATGTAGACTGAACAATTCTCGATTTTTTTTGTTAATCGTTTTTTGCCATATCCTGTGAGATGTAGTGGTGGAGGAATGTAATAACGTTTTTTATTTAAATAGCCGTAATTTTGGCATAAGTTAACGGAATTAAACAGGCTAGGTCTCGTTTGAAAGAGCTGTTCTTACCTAATAATCTGTTGTACAAAAATTGTCCAAGTTTATCTTGACTTAGTAGCTACAGGGCGATATTTGACATAATAACAGTTATTATGCATTATTACGAAAAACTCAAATAGTATGCTATATATATTTCAACACAGATATATAGAGGACAAACTTTCTAAAAAGTCGGCGAAAGATTCAACCTCCTAGCTATTTTCAAACCGGAGATATCAGTAAAACAAGTATTCTGACGTGTGCTGTGAGTTTCAGAAACAATTGCCGCCCTGTAGGCATATAGCCTCCGTGTAATCGATTTGGTAATCATTTTATAGATATTGCTCAAGTAAAAATACTACAAATCATATTTAGACTTTCTGAAACAACCATCAGGTGGCGTAGTAGGCGCCAATAGCTGCTGTATTCAATTTTCATAATAATGGAACTTTTTAAAGAAGCAATCAAAAAAAATTACAGTATAAAATTGATTATTATTTTTATCATTATTAAACGTCAATTTGAGCTGATCACAAGGTATTATTTGAATTCGATAGCAAAGATAGTAAGAACAAATCAATGTGAATAGATCTTAAAAATTAAGGTCAATTAACAGCAAAATAAAGCAAAATACCGTGGTACAACTACAATTTTAATAGATAAAATACATAAACCTAAATCACATGCGTATACCATACCCATTTTCAGTGTTGCTCTAGATGCCTAAACTGGCAGGTTTATCTACGCTAGAATGGATGCGTAAGTGCATCTAACACGGTAGACGCCATCGAACACTGGCAACACTGACAATAGGTATGGTATGGGCATGCGAATTACGTTTGTGTATCATTTGTTTGTTATTCTTGTTATTGTGCCACCTTATTGCTTTATTTTGCTGCTAATTGGGCTTAATTTTTAAGATCTATTGACATTGATTTTTTCTTAGTACCCTTGCTTGTTGAGTTCATATAACACTTTGCGATCAGCTCAAATTGACTTTTAATAATGACTAAACTAATAATGAATTTTTTACTGTAATTTATGTTTGTTTGTTCCTTTTAGAAGTTCCATTATCATGAAAATTGTATACGGCACTTATTAGCGCCTACTACGCCACCTGGTGGTTGTTTCAGAAAGTCAAAATATAATTTTTAGTGTTTTTACTTGAGTAATATCTACAAAATGATTACTAAAACTATTAGGCGGAGGCTATATCCCTATAGGGTGGCAATTGTTTCTGCAACTCACAGCATACTTGTCAGAATACGTGTTTTACTGATATCTCCGGTTTGAAAATAGCTAGGAGGTTGAAACTTTCGCTGACTTTTTAAGAATTGCGTCCTCTATATACCTATGTTAAAATATATATAGCATACCATTCACAATTTTCGTAATAATGCGTAACAATTGTTATCATGTCAAATATCGCCCTGTAGCTACTAAGTCAAGATAAACTTGGACAATTTTTATATAGCCGATTATTAAGTAAAACAAGCTCTTTCAAACGAGACCCAGCTTGTTTAATTCCGTTAACTTGTACCAAGGTTACGGCCAATTTAAATAAGAAGCCTTATTACATTCCTCCTCCACTACATCTTACAAGATAGAGCAAAAAACGATTAACAAGAAAAATCGAGAATTGTTCAGTCTACATAACGGTACAATTTATAATATACCTTTATTTGAATATTTTTTGAGAAAAAGCCGTTTTTCTGATTGACCGTAACAGTTACGCCCCCTAGCGGCTGCTTGCGGAACTTGAAAATAATTTCCAGCGATTTCTCTTAGCCGATTTACCTGATAATATTTTTTGCTCGAAGTTATACGATTAACGGTTACCGAGATATTGCCGGCGTCCATTCTTATTAGGTCACCCTGTACTAATGCGGGTTTAACACAAGCCTTGTTAAACCTAAGCTTAACTAAGCTCAGGCTTAAAATCGAGATCCGTTGTACAATTGGTGGCTTAGTTAAACCTGGTTGATAATAAAATTCATTACGGTTGGCACTAACGTAAGAATTCGTACTGCCATAATTATCTAAATAGATAACCTCTTCTGGTTTGTCACTATGATGATTTGTGTCAAATTTGGGCAACGGCCGTTTCTATCTCTGTTCTTTTATTTGCTCTCTTTGTTAAATTCAACATAAATCTTTCCAAAAAGCAATCTGAGGGTTCCAGCTTGACATCTCATGTTGTGTATCATGTCCTTTGTATCAGGTTAGGTTTGAACCTCATCTAAGCTCGAGTTAAGCTTGGAGTGGGGGCTGAGCCAGCATTGTACAACGGACGTTTTGCAACTGACATGGTTTAAGCTCACCTTACCTTAAATCGAAGCTGGATCTTGCAGTGTACAATCGGTCCATAGTGATGAACAGGATTTCATATGTATGTATATTTTTTATAAGTTTCCCAGGTGCACTTGTTTTGATACAAGCATCCTTCCTAAAGAAGTATCAGCCACAAGAAAAATGGCACTATCTGAAATTGCTCTCTAAACATGACTGTTGATACTTTTTGATATGCACATGAATGTGATTTATGATATCTGGCTATGTTTTTGCACTTGCGTGTTTAACACATGTGTAGATATTTTCTCTTTTGGCTTTAGGTGATCTACCCTTAGTGATTTTTATGTTCACGTTATAGGTATAACTGTCTAAATTGGTACTTATGTAAAAGGCATCAGAGGCATACTTACGGATACAGCTTGTGAAGTGTCCTAGTTTTTCATGACTACAGCTATATCTTTCCGCAAAAAGAAAACCACCTTTTTCGCATGGAAGCTAAATCTGAGTGAACCAAGAATATCTTTCTGCTGGAGCCGGAAATGCTCTACGTGGTTACCCTCATTCTCCGTTATGACAATTGAAGCATGTGCTCTCTGAGGGTAGTTCTACGTGAAGCTTCAAAAATATGTTCCCCTATCTTTGGTGATGCAAATAATAAGCATCTATCAGAGTACGAATATTTGACAGAACATGATGAATCTGCAATAGGTGTCATTATTA
Organism: Callosobruchus maculatus; assembly: GCA_951848785.1. Classification (NCBI taxonomy): domain Eukaryota; kingdom Metazoa; phylum Arthropoda; class Insecta; order Coleoptera; family Chrysomelidae; genus Callosobruchus; species Callosobruchus maculatus. Next base: position 11,014,315 of record CATOUR010000054.1, on the reverse strand, counting down.
AATCAACCTTGTTGTGACCGTATTCCTCACCTTATCTCACACGGCAAACAAACTACCCTCTGTACCTTCTTGCAACACACCAACTGAGCTATTGGGTGGTAGAACAGCTTAGAAGTCTACTTTTTAGCTATCCATGCCTGTACTATGCCACGTCTCGTCGCTTAAACATAACTCGCTATTCTATAACGTTTTTCTAAAGCTTGGAAAATAATGACCTCCATCCCGCAGAACAAGAACCATTCTCATTTTTTCCAACAATTTAACTTTGGCCCGAATAAGCGATTCCATTATTTCCGGCTGCGAATAGCAACACTTTCTAAACTGCCCCCGTAATGACTTCTTCATTCTCGACGTTCTGCGAAGCCTTAATTTATTTCTCTCCAAAACAAAGGAGGTTTTCGCTTACTATTTCTTATTACCCCCAGTCAACGGCAGATTAAAGGAAATGAATTTAATTTCAACGGAAACAGTTTTTAAACATTTGAAAGAGGATAAAGTATTTCGAGGCAGCAAAAAAATAAATTAATAGGGGTTGCAGCGGTGGAGGATGAATTATTTCCAAAGTGAGGATTATTTCTATATTTGCTGTTTTAAACACTGGCTACGGTTTCTGTGAAAAATATCATCTGCGAACTTGCAAGGTGAGAATAGCTGCTAAAACCGATTTATTATCGTACTCATAAAGTGTATCAAAAAATACATGCGATGCATTAATGTAAGATGGCCAAGCTAACACCACATAAAATTTTCAAAAGTTGCAAACATGTCGGGGAACAGGTTCGGCGACAAAAAGTTAAATAAATAAACACTAAAGATGCCTCCCACTCGACGCTGTGCTATGATACTTCTCTCTGCCCAACTGGTGAAGAACTCCTTAGCTTAGCTGGCCTAATGAAAGGAATTTTTGGAAGCTCTATCATACCATGCTTTCAAAAGATTTTTTTATACTTCGACCCTTAAAACTCACCCCCACCTTTTTTCAAATAGCACCCAATAGTTTTTCCTACACAAATTAAGTGCTTATTATATTTAAAACCTTGCTGTGTCTTTGATTTTATACATAAACATATTTTTTTTTCGTAAAGTCATAAACATAAGGTAAGAATAAAATAATATTATTGTAAGAAAAATACACAAGAAAGAAAACTTTCAAGGGTACTGAATCGCCTATCATACCATGCTTTCGAAAAAAAATTTTTACTTCAACCCCTACAAAGTAATAAGCATGCGGTAGATACGCGTTTTCCATTCTCGCCATGGTAATAATACTGTGTCAAAGTTTCATTTAAATCGATTCCATAATTTCCACGTTGCAGAGTACAGAACGATCCTAAGCAATATTCGTACGTATGCATCAGAAAATTCCAAGTCCTTTAGTTTCTGTAATAGGCAAGGCAATGTTCGTATGCACCTAAAAAAGGGTATTATGTCGGTAGGTCTTTGTTTCACAGGTCAATAGACAGCGTATTATGAATACAATAAATTTTTGAGTTTTGCAATTCCGCACCACCCAACTATCCTGATTTCACCCTTACCCAAAAAAAGTAGAAAATGATCAGGAACCCCTAAAACGCCTAAAAACGAAGCTTTTTGTTGCTAATTACTCCGCCGCTCAAGCACAGGTTTCCATAACTATAGCCGCATTACCTACTACCCCACAGCATATCACCCCCAAAGTAGGGATATTATTTATGACAAAAATTTGACGGTGTTTTCGGGCATGACGTACAAAAAAAGTTTTGAATGCACGGTATAATACCTCCAGAATTACAATTCAGTTCCTGCTTGTATCATCTTTCGTTAGGAAAATGTCACGGGTCACGAAAATTCTGGGACACCCAGTATATAAAAATAGCGACAAACATGCAGTTGGACCAAAAGAGATAAGTGTCAAAGATTTCCGTGATGTAACTACCATAAAACGTTGAAAAAACATATTATCACAAACCAGACAAATTTTGCGATTACAATATTCCCCTTCCCCACGTATGCAATGTAAGGTACGCATAACATTCCCCGAAATTTGCTTTTGGGAAATTATATTCCTTAGCTTGGGCTTGACAGTCCTTCACTGTAGTCTCGTAGACATGGTATAATTGGTAGTGATATACAGGGTATTGATTTGAAAACTTCCACCCAGGATTTCTCGAGAACCGCTGATCAAAAGAAAAAACGCCGAGACAAAAGATTTGTCAAAGATGGCCAACAACGAAACTCTAATTGTACCCTCTGCCTTCCAGGATCATCCCCTTAAAAATTTTAAATGGCAAGTGGTATCGAGTAGTATTTTGGCGTTTGATTCTTTTAAATCGGTCGATTCCTCGGTCAATTCGTTTTCGAGAAAATAAAAATTTTTATTTACCGTAACTTGTTCAAACAGAATACAAAAACACACGAAGATATAACCTTTTATTGCAATAAGTGTTCAAATGTTGCGCGTTATTGGCCAAACAATGATACAGGCAATTTACAAATGGCTGACGGGCAGTTTGGATGTCCTTCGTCAACGCATTATCGAAAGCTGCCATAACATCCCACATGTTTTTGCAACTGACCGTCAGGAATCTGAAAATCGCCTATGTCATTGTTTGGCCAATAATGGGGAACATTTGAAAACTTATTGCAACAAAAAGTGATATTTTCATGTGTTTTTGTATTTGAACAAGTTGAATACATAAATTTAATTTTCTCGAAAATCGACCGGTCTTAAAAAATCAAACGTAAAAATAAAGTACTTCAACATACCTTTAAAACAAGGTATTACTCGATACCCCTTGTCATTTAAAATTTTTGAGGGGATGATACTGGAGGAGAGGGTACAAGGGCTATGGAGTTGTTTATGGTTAAAAACTTGTCCCCTTGACAAAACTTTTTACATGTCTCGGCATTTTTCCTTTTAGTTGGCGGTTTTCGAAAATCCGGGGTGGGAGGTTTTCAAATGAACACCCTGTAAGTATATAAACGTGTCCACTGTTCACTTTATTATATTTCAGGTATAACATTAACAACAAAACAACCCAACAAGCTATTTTCCACTACTTCCTAGTAACGAGTTCCTGTTAAATCTTTACTCTGCGCCTTAACGTTGCTGGGGTGGTGGCGATGGAGGGAAATCCTCTTTACTTCTTAATCTCTCCTGTAATAATTTACAAGACTCCTTGTCCTTGATTTCTTCATCAGGGCAACTCAGCTGAACATTCCTGGAAGCAATATGGATATAACGCGTAAGCATTAGTCGAAGAATGATTTTAAGTGACGTAGAATGAAGCAATGGAATATTAATTGGCTTAACCGTACATGTCAATGCATTCATTGAAATGAAGCGAAAACATAACCATCAACTCGTAACATTTTTTTTAAAGAAACGGAAGAAAATAAGTTCTGAAATCATCAAGGTTCATGTAGCATGAATTATTTCTGTTTTCATGTTCACGTGTCCTGTAAGCATCAAAATAAAAAATGGAGTCAAGTTGATTGACTCCGTACTTCCCACATATAACAGCGATATCATTTTATTATTTTCCCTTTGTATGAAGCTATAGTCTGAGATTCGTTGCAACCAAATCATCGCCCGCCTGTTCTCAAACGACATCCAACACAAAAACTAGTGAATAGTTTCCTAAATATCTCTGTAGGAACTTAAACGACACAATTTTTATTCTAAGAGCTTCAGCTGGACGAAACAAAATAAGCAGGAACCCCAAATTGCTTGAAAACGAAGTTTGAGCTATTTTGATATTTTTATTTATTATTGCTGCGCCGCCACTGACACGATTGTTGAAAACCATATGCATTTTTCATCCTTGCTACGGTAATAATACTGTGTCCAAATTAATCATTAAAATCAATTCCATAATTTCCATGTTACTAAATTCAGAACGATCTAAAGCAATAATCAGAAAATTCTAAGTCCCTTGATTTCTGTAGTAGCCAAGGCGCAAGGTAATGTTCGGATGGACCTAAAAAAGGGTATTATGCCGCTAGGTCTTTCTTTCACAGGTCAATGGACAGCCTATTATGAATAGAACAAATTTTTGGGTTTTACGACCCCCAGCCCCTAACCACCTCAATTTCACCCAGACCCAAAAAAAGTAAAAAATGATCAGGAACCCCTAAAACGCCTAAAAGCATATTGTTTTGTTCTTGCTAATTATTCCGCAGCCCCTACACCGATTTTCAATATTGTAGCAGCATTACCTACTAAGACCTCACAGCCTATCAGTACCTACATTTCATCACAATCCATGCAGCGGTTGCTTAGATTACGAGGGTAGAAGAACGCAAACAGACATACCGACAGACCGACGGAAATGAGTGGCGTGGATTTTGATTATGTCGACATCATAAAACGCCCAAAAGGGGTATTATCTCAAAATCGAAAATTTTCGTGGTCACAATAGGTACTCCCCTCACCTATCGGTATGGTAAGTAAAATGAAACTAAAAACAATTCAACCGCCCATACACAGGGGTCTCTGTGCCAGCTTGAACGAATGACATCTAGAACGAACGCGGTCAGGGATACCGACCTATCAGATGACATGATGACATAGATGCAGGCCGTTGGTGGTACCAGAAGAGAGTTGTCGGCCGACGGCGACGGGAGGATCTCGCATATCTAGTCGACGCTTTCGAGGTTGATTTGACGTGGCTCAACTAGCGAGAGTGCCAAAGTACCGATCTAAAGGTCGTGGGTTCGAGCCCCGCCGGCCGCCGACTTTCTTCGATATTCTCTGGTACGAATTTAAAGTGAAAGATCAACATGCGGATGTAAGAATGAAAATAAAAATGTATTTTCTAGTTTTGCAAGTAAACCGACAGATTTTAGGAAGGACCACGCAAGCTGCCCAGTTGAGTTTTCTGATTATATCAATTTGACTACTTGTACTAGCTTTATATTAAGCTTTTCTCCATTTGTATCTTGTACGTTTTAATATAAATAGTTCGCTATTTTGTGATAAGTATAGAAATATTTTCTAACAATATACAAACCAACAAATGTATTTGTCTTGGCCAACCATTTTTGCTGTGAATTACTAGATACTGATGCAATTTGTTCTTTACAAAAATAGTCATTATCTGTTTGGCAGATGTTCAGCAAAAATATTACTATGACGGCCTTGACTTGCAGGATTGTCAGCCCAGATCACTACTAAAAATTAAGTCCGAGATAAACCCTTTAAGTCAGCTGATATCTATCAAACAGACATTAAGCCAGTACAAAGTATCCGGTAAAATGGTATCCGGTATCCAATATTTGGCGCCGGGCTAAATATACTAAGATCAGAGTCGAAACATGCACGCCTGTAGCAAGAAAATGTGCTGGAAAGGACAGATCAAATAATTATTCCTTTTTCCAACAGTTTTCCATCAAGGTCTGATATCTTGTATAGTTACCTGAAAAGGCAGTGTGCAAGCTTAGTCGCTGTCGAAAAGCAGGTTCCTTGAAGCGCTATGTTAGTGTTGGCTTGTTGCATACAATCCTGAGCTACCTTATCTAGAACAGGCTTCAAATAGGGTGCTTCGTCTATGAATTGGTTGATGTGTTCCATATACTCCTTTTCTACTACCTTCCCTGAATCGTCCACCTAAATAATTGTAGTAGAAAGCATGAAATATGCAGTAGTGGTATTGGAATAGTCAGAAGCTTATAATATGGTGACCAACTTAAACGGAGCGCGGAGGTCATTTCATAAATAACGAATAGAATTTATATTCACTTATATATCTCTTCACAATCCTTTAACGATGTAGTTTCCATTCTTCTAAACTACCGACCCCCAGTATCTAGGAAGATTTAGATTTTCATCAAAAACCCTTTTTTTGTTGATTTGCGGAGTGACTCGCTTAACGGCTGTAGAAATCAATTCAGACTTCAAGAGATTAAAAACTGCAGAGGTTTTTCTCAACTTTAGGCATACGCCTAGATCTGGAGGACTCATGTCAGGACTGTAGAGTGCATGTGGTAAATCAATGAATGAAAAAGGGAGAGAGGCCTTCTGGTGGCCAGAACAACCAGTGCATAGGCTTACAAACGGGCCCTTATGCACCTCCATTTACCCTAGTGCCCAAGACTAGCCCTCTTCGCAAAGGTCAGGATGGCCTTGGGTCCTGTCCATCTTATATCCTCAGGTTCAAGAATATAAGTATCTACAGGGTGAGTCAGGCTCAACGCCTCGGACTCTTGTGACCAAACGATACCACTTTCCGAAAAATCAACTTTTCGAGTGTTGGACTACATTTTAAAAATAATGGCTTTTATACAGGGTGTCTAAGAAAAGCGTGACATATCAAAATTATTTTACCCTGTATATTATTGCATATTTAGATTACCAGGTGAATTTTTGTGTCTTTGTGTATCACACATGGGACTTTAAGCGAACCGTTTAGGTATTAATCAGAATTTTTGGTAAAATTAGATATCAGAAAAAATTCAAATATCGCAGCGCTTATGAAACTTAAGAGGGCTATAACTTTGCCTTGTCACTAAACATGGAATACGTCAGCTTAGGTTAGGCGGTCAAGCTTGAATTACATTTGTACTTGGAGAAATCGGTAGACTAATTAAGGAGACTTCAATCAGCGGAAACTTGATTTTATCAAATGGGAATGCCTAATTTTTTTTTATACGATCAAATGTGCAATTTAATAGACTTTCTAATGATATTTGGTTGTGGTTGTGGTTGTGTCTGGTAGTTTTCATTTAATTTAGAGATTTCAATCAAATCGGTGTTTTTCAATTTCCCTACCTATAAACAAACTAGTAGGCCATGAAATATAAACAAAAACGTGTTCAGACGGAAGGAAACAACTAACTTAGAAAAAAGATCCAAAAGAACCGGGGCAAAAGGACAAGATTATAAAAATTCCTTAAAACAAATCTACTATAACCAGAAGCAACGGCGGTAAGATGTCTAAGGTCAAATAGAAGCCGGAATACAACAGAAATCGATAATTTTTACAAGAGATTAAAATTTTCCAAAATCACTAAAAAATTTGAAATGAAAGCAAAGCTCTCAGCGATTGTTGCCTTCAGTCTAATATCTTCAGAACGCAATTTCACATTTAATGGTATAAAACAGTAGTCATTTCCGTCAAAGTCAAATGTAGCAATAACGTTGTCTAACTGTAGTCCTTTAAATTTTTCAGTATCTATTAGCAAGATCCCAAAAAAAAGAATACCGACAAATCATATTTTAATTTTCTGCCAGGTAGATTATGTTTAATAATTTGGGCAGATATTTAATTCATTCATCATTTTCGGCGATCCTGCTTATACGTATTGAAGAATTTGCAGAACTCCAGCTAATACATACACTGTGACTCTAGTCAGAGGTATCGGTTACTACTTTCTTAAATCATTAAATGTGAAATTTTATTCTGAAACTATTAAACTGCCAGCAACATTCAGTGGTAGATTTCCTTTCATTTCAAAATTTATAATGGTTTTGTGAATTATCAATATTTAGAATATTGTATTAGCTGGTTGTGCTGTGAAAAATATCCATTTCTGTCGCACTCCAGCTGCTTTTTGACCTTAGATGTGTTACCTCTGTTATTTCTGGTTAGAGTTGATTTGTTGTAAGTCATTGTTACAGTTTTGTCTCTTTACTCTGATTCGTCCGTATCTATCTGCTAAGTTAGTTGTTTTCTTCCATCTGAATAGTTTTTTGCTTATATTTCATGGCCTGCTAAGTTGCTTATAGGTAGGAAAATTGAAAACTACCGGTTTAAATCAAAATTTGAAATTAAATCGAAACTACCAGAGATTGATATTCACAACCGCACATCATTAGAAAGGCTGTCAAATTTTAGATATGATTGTATAAAAAAAATTAGGCACTCCCATTTGCAAAAGTCAAGTTATCTCTGATTGAAGTTTCCTTAATTGATCTACTTATTTCTCCAAGTACAGATGTAATTCAAACTCGACCGTCTAACGTAAGCTGACGCATTTTATGTTTGGTAACAAGGCGAAGTCACAGCCCTCTAAGTTTTATAATAGCGGCGATATTCAATTTTTTCTGACATCTACTCATATCAAAAATTATGATTTGCACCTAAATGGTTCGCTCAAAGTCCCATGTGTGATACATAAAGTCACACTAAAATTTATCTGGGAACCTAAATATGCAATAATAGCCCCTGTATAAAAGCCATTATTTTTAAAATGTAGTCCAACTCGACCTACATACACTCGCAAAGTTGATTTTTCGAAAATTGGTACCATTTGGTCACAAACGTTCGGGGCGTTGAGCTTGACTCACCCTGTATTCAGATCAAAACGAACTGAGATAGTGCGGGAGGATATTTGCTATCAGAGTAGCCGTTTGTGCTGTAATCCGAATATCTATATTTCTCGAGTCACTTGAAGTCATAGTTTGTTTGCTTTTGAGCTGAAATAAATGGTCATTAGAGGATTTCAAGAAAACAATCACTCTCTTGATGAATATCGCATATTATACAATAGGAATGGATTAACAAAAACCCTATGATGTAAGTGCTATAATAATTTCGATACTAGAACATATTGCATAAAGAAAATCAAAGTTCTCTGCTCCAGAACTTACTGTTAAGGTATAAGTTTTGCGTATATTCTAATGAAATATGGAATGAAGTAACTTGAAAGGCGTCGATAATGGCACTAAGGCATATGTTGGTTATTTTGACAGCAAATAATGAAAATTAATTGTTTGTATTATGCTATAAGGCACTTGCAGGTGCAGATGAAACTTATGGGTGGGTCTGAAGTTGCAACTTCGGCATTTCAAAATCCTTCCGTTAGGCTTTCCACGTATCTCTTCTGAAATCCCGACCAAAATATATAAAGTATATGTATTATTAATAGCTAATTGGCTACTATAATACAGGTACATATATGAAATTGGTAGATAATTGTTTGCAATTATACGATGAAGGGTCGTAATTATTAATTGAAATTTTGAACAAACTAATGTTCAATTCATTCCACTATCAAAACAATTCAGTCCTGGCCACCGCTGGTTTTCCGAATGGAATATGTATGGCGATTCACGTTTACAATATAATTGAATATTGTCACATGAGGCAATTTATTCTCAAAATACTGCATTTCAAGCAGAACGCAATAATTCACACGACATATACAGCTGCGTTGCAGAACGAAATATACAGGAGCTTAAAAACAGCCGCTTATTTGGTAAAATATTCAAGGTATCGAAAAATGCTTTCTTTAAATGTTTTGGGGCTTTATTGAGCAGATCAAAGATCAATTTTGTAAATATTGCATATTATTAGATGTTCCAGTTCCTCCTTAAATATTAAGTATAAATTCTATCAAACGCAATGTACCTAAATTAAACATTTCTTGCTTTTCTGAGTTATTGTATCGGAAACAACAAAACTTCATAAGTCAAAAACTAATTGTACAGGTTTGGTCATAGAACCATGGTGCACCAACATTACTTTTAATTTTATTTCAATCTGATTTAATCTGAATATTAGAGCTCTGCTTCGAATGTTAAGTACAAACTTTATGTGACAGTGTCACACGTTGTACCTAAGTTTAACCCCTTGTGCCTCTCTGAGGTCATAGGATGAGAAACTAATGAGCCCTACTAATAATAATAGGACATTTCTTATGGTAATACTGGCGTATCGTATTGTTGAAAATAAGATAAAAACTAGAAAATGCTTTAGTCTTTTGTGATCTTACATTGGTACTTCCTTCGGATTGACACTGGTTTCCAGTCCAAGAGCCCGTGAGGGCCATATCTTCAGAATTTCAGAAAAGTTGAATGTTCTTCTATTATGTATCCCCACTACAGGTAAGAACAGTCCCTACTTATGAAACCTGGGTAGTTGTAGCTTTGGCAGGTAAGAGGTAGCAAAAATGTACCTAATCCCATCTTAAATTTGTTGAAGTATAAAGCTTAGTTTTTTCATATTTTATCCATAACAATACAAAAATTCACTTTACTCATTTGCCAGACACTTAGGATGGTTCTAACCCCCCATCGGATACCACTAAAATATAATAATTCATAATTATACTTTCATTATACTATAAGACCTAAATTTTATAATATGTTTTTTGGCAAACCAAAAAATGATCTTTCCCCAGTAACTAAGACGCTTTCGAGGGTTCTATCATCCTGTCGGAGTGTCTGTATCTGCAGAGTGGTGAAGGTGAGTAGTCCCACTGCACTTAGGCCGCAGCTGGCCCATTGTGCATCCTCCAAGGGAGTTGTTTCCTCAAGTCATTTTCCATCCCCAATTTTAGGAAAGCGGACACGTCGCAAGGGGATATCTTCCTTATGCGGGTGTAAGGAGTATATGTGTATGAGTTAACAGATGCGAGTAAAGTAGAGCTGATTTGCAACCTATACCGTATTCAAATCCAAGGTGCACAAGATTGTAAACAAACAGGATAGCACGCACGCCGCCCGAGTAAGGCGGCATTTATTGCGTTTGGCCAAAGGGCAATAAACACCTTGGAGGCTTGCCGCTCTGCCGCCCGTCTGGGTCGTTCAACAGAGCACAGGGTTGTATTTTGTTCAGTTGCTCCGTGTGTTTATCATTGTATACGACGCGTCGTGTTAATGATAGCGTACATCGTGCTTTTATCATCGCATACCTGCCGTGTTCTTGTAGGAATTTTAGTGTTATCTGTGTTGTACTGTTGTTTTAATAGCTATTGGTGGTTTTTGTGTTATTCTCCGATAACTTGAAGGAGGTATTGAAGGATGTCTAGTAGTACAGAGACTGCAGATGAATCCATGGATGTGGCTACAAGTCAGGATTTTAGTCCACCAAGGAAGAGGTCAAAAAAGAGCCGTTTTGCCGTGAGGCTTAATGGGGTAATACTAAAGGTATATAAATACGAAACCACAGGAAAAATCATTAACAACTGCTGCTGACGATATTGTGGAAGAGGTTGCACTCAAAAGGTATCTGCAAAAAGAAGCTTAACTTCGTATTTGGGAAACGAGGAAGGAAAGGTATTCTCATCGATAAGGAGGATATAATTGACTGAAGTGTTGACCCCTTCTCAACTTTACCCCTAAAATAAAGGTTACTAAGGTAAGAATAATATATAAAATCTAAAATACGTCAATACAGCTGTAATGGAAAAATATGATTCATAAATGCCTAGTCGCCGGGCTCCTATTGGTTTACGTGTGCTTAGACCACCGGTTTGTCGCTTAGCTATACCAGATTAGTTTTCACGCGGCGTGAATGCTAGATTAATATTCTTAATTAACTACACGTGCTAGTGTACTGTGTACACCATCGGATTAAGTACGTTGAATTTCCTGAATGATGTAAATTGTCGCCTCCGCCTGCTACCCAACCCTCAAAGATGGTATTTACCTACAGCTTGGTTCGCATTCAGTCGTCAGTTGTCTCGCAAACTTTGGCGAGAAAGTAAAGTTTGACAGCTAGCACGTTTGGTGCCAAGAATCTACCGCGAGTGTAATTGTGAAAACAGTATATTATTGTTGTTATGTATCAAGCTTATTCAGTTGTTTTGGGTTTTTTATAAATATACTGTTTAATACCTAAAATCCCTTTTGATAAAATAAAATATGTATAAATGTAATGATGACAATATTTGGTGCATAGAATACACCACGCATGTACTCGTCTGACAGAAAGATATGTAGTCCATTCACTACGTTGAATCTTTTTTGCAGGGATAAAGAAGTATGAGTATTTATTTGTAATAAAATCGTGAATAGTGTTAATACTTATTTTGCAATTAGTTTGTTGGCATTTATTACCTAAAATATAATATAGATGCAGGTGGTGTACAGAATACACCACGCGTGAGCTTAAGCTTTAAAACAAGGTGCGTGTAGCTAAAGGTTAAATAAAGTGCCCAAAAAGTTTGCTTTATGTATATAAACGGTGGAGCCATCTAGTGTGTGGAAAGTGGACAATTCAAAGACATTATTTTACATCGTTTGATCGGTTCCCAAAAGAAATCTATAAAAGTTTGCCTTTATAGCGAAGGCATAATTATAAATTATTATCATTTAAGTAGCATTTATAGTGCGGTAAGGTAAGAGGTAACGTAAGACGTAAGAAAATAAACCTATGGAATCAGATGAGAGTGTTTATAGTCGTAACGTAAGAAGAAACGTTACGACTATAAACACTCTCATCTGATTCCACAGGTTTATTTTCATACCTCTTACCTTACCTCTTACGTTACAGCACTATAAATGCACCCTTAGGGATATCTGGTGGGGTTTGGAACAATGCGATGTGTCTGGAAGCGTATAACGTAAGTTTTTATATTATTACGGATAAAAAAAAATTAAGATGTTTACTTTAACATATCTTACATATCTGAAATGGAATTTTGTAAACTTTTGCTACATGTTAACTGCCAAAGCCACCACTATGCAGGTTTTATAAGTGTGGATCTTTCTTACCCATATTGAAAATACACATCATAGGACTTTCAGCTTTTATAAAATTCTGGCACACACGGGCTCTCGTTCTAATGTCATACAGTATTCATAGAAATTTCGCAACGTTATTTCAACTGCTTAATCCCCATCAATATTCTGGCAGTGTGAAACTGTTTTACTTGTGTTTTAACTGTATTTGCTCATCAAGCAACTTTGATAAATTTGAAATGTAATGAGCAGGAACATATCCGAATTGGAGAAATGTTTTTAAAAAGTACGAGTAATACCAATCATACAGTTTTCTTCAGAACTAGATATATCAATTATTGTTCTCTAAAAATGAAGAGTCGAAGATGTTGGACAACTTTGGATACCAGTGGTGATTAGATACTTCTGTTTGATATGCTCTAACTGACTCGATAAAAAAGAATTTCACCGGCGCAACAATATATGAATGGTGTAACACTCACCAAGCCTTTCTTCTGGGCTACACATTGGAATACACACTGAAATAAAAAAAGGATTTATTAGATCTCGATAGAAAATATTAATGATATGCTAAATATGTGTGTATATAGTGTAATTTAAAGTCAGATAAATGAGTTCTCTCTCTCAAGAGTGGTTTGGACAAATGAATTTTTTTCTCTCAAAACGGAGTCAAGGAGTGTATGTTATATTAAAATATACTGTACAATGTATGTCTTCACGTACCACTGAATTTACGCATGTGCAGATATGAATGACTTGGGCATTAACTTTCTAAAAATCAATAAAGGTATGCGAAATAGGTATTTTTGCATGTTTCACCATACTGTATTTTTTGCCTATGCGGACTTCAGGCATGTTAGACTTTTGGATTACACTTTATTAAATACAATTAATTGATAGCTCAGATTTTTGGTTTGACTCTTTTGGAAATTTTTCTTGTGAATGTTCAACCGATTATCTGGAACTACAGTTGACGCATTAGAATTTACAATTAATTGTTTGAAACTACATTTGATGCTTTAGAAAATTCAGCTACTTGAATTTACAACTGATGCTTCGGAAATTACAATTGACTATTCGAATTTACAATGAACTAGTATCATGGGTTTGAAAACAGTGGACAGATCATTATAACCACTTAGTGTATACAAAAATGGGTGTACTGTTGCATTTCGTTACTCTCTGCATCGTTTTGTTCACTCGTAATTCCATTTTAAAGTTCAAAAACAGGAATTTAAACTTATCCAATCGGTGCGATGCGCGCCATACAACGGCACTGCATTGTTGCCCAGACAACTTCCAATCACGGGGTCGAAATTGAACGCCTGTGCGCTCGGTGCAATTCAGTCGCCACCCAAGCGCCAACCGCGCACAAGGCTGCTGCCAGCCTACTACCGAAAGCAGACGCTGTTCATCGCGCTGCCACTTACGTAGGCTCTCAAAATCTTAGGTCACGAATCGGGACCAGCTAACATAGACATTTCTTCTCATCAACATTAAGAAAGTCTACATTAAAAAATCCCGCCTCAGTTTAATGGTTCGATAAAATTTGACGCCACCTCCCGGACCATATCGCGGCCACTGTGCGACCTTCCACGATCATGAAGCTGCCGCTGAGTCATCTCTTTTAGGACTGTGCAAACAAACATACCTAGTTCTTGTTTACCCCTTGTAACCTATGCGAATTCGTTGCCTTGGCTGGCCGTATATATCAAACTATGTATTTTTTAGCATGTGTAGACGTAGAGGACCACATAAAGGTATGCATTGAATATCGTTAGAACGGCAACACGGCACACATACCTGTCTTCCGATTGGCTGTTCCCCTATAGTTTTTGTGATGTCACGCGACTAGGAAAATTCAAATATTTTCCTCATTTCCTTGACTTTCTCGTGCCCAAAAAAATCTCGAAAAAATATGAGAAGGTTCTTATGCGATACTCTATCATATACAGGCATAAAAAATCATGATACTAGTCCATTGACGCTTTAGACATGTAGTTTGGTCCTTTATTAAGTACTACGCATGTCTTACATTTATCTCGTCTCTGCGCTGCTCCATAGATGCACATCGAGGTGGATCGTTTGGCGGTTTCTCAGCTCCATCATTTCCGGTTACCTCATGGAAACATAAGCGCCTGATATCCCTGTCAGCTTCTTTCATTGCATGGAATGCACTTTCAGCACAGCACATGACTGGTTTATGCTTAAAGTGCCTCTCACAATTGTCCCGACCTTCTCCAGGAGGCGATCGTCGGGCCCGATAGTGGAGGACGTTGTACAAATCTTCCAAGTCGTTCGCTAGAAGCTGACCTGGAAACAAGAAGTCTGAGGTTGCAGCTTTTACGGACACAAATTCCAAAAAATATTTATATGCTTGTATCAGTGGCGGCTGGTGCACGCCCATACAGCACTGGATATTCTTTGAGGTTCCTTAAATCACCTATAATTATGCTCCATGAATATTTAGCAGAATCATACACCGTGTTCAAAAAGCAAAGGAAGAAATAAATAACTAGGGGGGAGTAGAGGTCGCACAAAAAATTTGTTAAGACAAAAGTCGTAGCAAATTTTCTTGGCTATCCGATGGTGACCATTATGATCACCTTGACCTTGGTCAAATCGATTTTCCTAAATGCAAATCCCTACTTTTGACGCGGAAAATGGAATGCCCAGAAAACTCTACCTCCACATGTGAACTTCTTATTTTAAAAAGTTTGTCCTTGAACGATTAAATCAAGGTCAAATGTGACCAACAGGATACCTTGAGAAACAGGGGTTGCTAAAAAAGATAGTCTAGTCAAACGTCGTAGGAACTTTGGTGACCTTTATGATGACCTTGACCTTGAAATCCAAGATCAAACCAAGGTTAAGTCACCATCGACTTAATCGTTCAAGGTCATTTTTAAAAAGGTCAAGTTCATACCCAACATGGAATTCTCTGGGCTTTCCATTTACCGCATCAAAAGGGATTTCCATTTAAGAGATTCTATTTGACCTTGATGTGACCTTGACGTCACAGACAAGGTCATCGTAAAGGTCAGCATCGGCCAGCCAGGAAAAACTTATACGACTTTAGTCTTAACTAATTTCTTGTGCGACCACTACTTCCCTAGGGAATAACTAGTTATTCATTTGGTCCGGTACTTTTTGAACACGGTGTATATCATTCGCTATTTCTCTTGACTATTCCGGAATATTAAAATGATATTATTTATAGATTATTATTATTTTATCCACTTATCAGTAACTATTCGCTTAATGAGTCTGAGTTATTCCAGAAATTCCACTAATATTTTCTTATAATATAATTTTAATTATCTACTTAGCTATGTAGCCATTTTATGAAGAATATTCTAGCAATATTCGCAACGGAATCTATTCTATATGTAGACAAATATTCATTATGAGGTATTATCAATTTATTTATAGTTGGACATTTCCCAGTGAATGAAAAAAAACCTTCATTTAGTATTATTCATGTTTTCATTCATTCTCCTATCACAATGTACGCATTTTTTTAAAGTTTGTCGACATGATAATATTCGTACAGAATTTTATGCTGATGTATGGTGCCTTTCACTTGTCAGTTGTCGATGTTCTCGGATTAAAACTAATCACCTTATACATCACTTTGGGATAAGTGTATGGGCATTTTTGCGACTTACTCGTGTGGTTCGTTAGAGTTAAAAGAAGGGAATTTATATACTGTTCTGTTAAATAAAGTCGCTGCTTCATGCGAAGGGTATCGGGGTATTCCAAATCATGGTTCCCTACTATGGTGGTACAATCCAACAACTTTAAACATTATGCTAGACTGATATGTCTAACTGCTCTTCACTTTTGTGACCATTTGCCTTTAGTAAGTGCCACTATTTTTGGAACCGTGTCCCTAATACCACAAAAATGAGAAATATATGAGATAATGTAGGCAAAATGTTCTTAGGATATTGAAAAACATTCTACCGTGATTGTTCGTGTGTTATCCGTGTGGAATGTAGCGTGTTTTTCCCATTTCGGATGTTTAAAGAATAATCTAGAAATATTATTATCCATGGAATCCTCTCATAATATTCGTAATGTATGTGGTGAACGTGAACAAAATATTCTCTTAACATCCAGTACTATGTTGCCGAGAGCTGTGAAACTGCTGAATATACGCCGGACTAGAATTTCAGAGGCGCGGTTTCGAGTCCCGCTGGAAGTTGGTTCATGATATACATGGTATAGCATCAGCATTTCGTATTTTTGAAATGTATTTTATCTAAGAAATAAATGCAAGAAGCATTCTCGAAATGAACCGTTTATAATTTTAGATGACCACCTTTTTACCATGTTAGACATATTGACACATTCACATGCTAACAGGTCTCGGATATCTAGATTAATATTACTGATATAACAAGCTTGATAAACTTTTTAATTTTACTCAAACACTTCCTTGAATTTAAGCACAGACATGTAATGTCATTCAAAAGAGAAAAAATGTATCAAATGAGCCGAATGGCGGTATATTGCTATTAAAGATCAATTTTTTCCGTTACTCATTTATTTTCTCAAAACTAATGAATACTGCTGTATCATCGAAAATGCGATATCAAATAAATTTTATATTGAGAAGTTTTGTATACATTCATTATTTACTTCAGTCCATACATAATGCGCACACTGTATGTACTTTTACGTAAAAGGAATATTCTAGGCTCAGATAGTCTGTGCTGCTATAACGATAAGGGCTACTTCGATTCGCTAGCACTACTATTCCAATCAAACTATTTTTGTCTGTGGAGTTTATTAATGCATGCAATATAATGTAAAAATGTGACTTACTGAAAGCCGAATTGTCGCCGAAGTCGAACCCCGATGCAGTTTGAGCCGCGCAAAGCACTACGGCAATCGCAAACCCGGCAGTACTTGAGCAAATCATCGCCACCATCTAACCACTGTTCATCAAATAATGTGCCCAAGTCTATTTATGCGAACGCCTGTAATCTATAAACAATAATAGTATACGACGCTGAGGGACACCACACTGTGCCGTATGTAACATCACACCTGTTAAATCATCCTATTAACAGCTTTCTGGAGTGGGGGAAGGGGATTTTCAAGCAAATCATGTTCATAACACCATGCATTACATTATGGATGACGAGGTTACGGTAACTGATTATTATAATCACTCCTGAACTACTATCAGTGTATTTCTGACACAATGTGATGAGTGGTTATGTGCAAAACATTAAACGTAATTTTCCTAAAATTATACAATTCACAGAAGAATATTGCTTTTTCGATCAATAACGAAATAATAGGATAGGCATCATGAACAAAAAAAAGGAGTCAAGTTGATTGACTCAATACTTCCCACACAACGGTGATGTCATTTTGACTTTTCCCATTGCATGAAGCTATAGTTTGAGATCCCCTTGCAACCAAATCATCGCCCGCCCGCTCTCAAAAAAAAAAACGTGCAAAAACTCTCGTAAATAGTGTTTTGCATCTCTGTTGAACTGAGACGATACAGTTTCCATTTTGCAAGCTTCAATTGTATGAAGAATAACGATCAGGGACCCCCAAATCGCCCACAGACGAAGTTTGAGCTATTCTTCTAAAAACCATACGCATTTTCCATCCTCGTCACAGTAGTCATACTGTGTCAAAATTTCATTGAAACAATCTTCAGGATACATAATATAGACCGTTTGAAATCAATACTGGTATCTATGTATGTATACATCAGAAAATTAACTCCAGGTACCTTGATTTCTGTTATACTCAACGCAATGTTCCGATGGACCTAAACAAGTGTATGCTAAGTCGTTCTTTCGCATATCAATGGAGATCCCATCATGAATACAGAAACTTTCGGTTTTACAACCCCCCACTCCCCAGTCTCCTAAAAACGAGGTTTAAGCTATTTCTATATTTTTAGTGTTTTTATTGTTGCTGCGCCGCCACTGACATGATTTTAAAAAACCATATGCGTTTTCATACTTGAAACGGTAATAAGACTGTGGCAAACTTTCGTTAAAATCAATGCCATAATTTCCACGTCACTCAATAAAACTATCTAAAACAATACTCCTATGTACACATCAAAAAATTCTCTTGATTTCTGGAATAGCCAAGGCAGTGTTCGGATTGACCTAAAAAAGGATGTTATGCTGCTAGTTCTATCTTTCACAGGTCAATGGACAGCCTATTATCAATACAACAAATTTTTGAGTTTTGCATCCCCTCACTCCCCAACCATCCCAATTTTACCCCCACCTGAAAAAAGTAGAAAATAATGAGGAACCCCTAAAATGCCTAAACGAAGTTTGAGGAATATTCTAAATTTTTTTATTATTACCTACTGGGATCCACAGCATTTAGACACCCAAACTTCATCAGAATCCGCGCAGCGCCAGCGGTTACTGAGATGACGGGGCTAGAAGAACGCGAACAGAGCGACAGACGGACCAAAATGAGTGACGTGGATTTTTCTGATTGAACACAACAGCTACGCCCCCTAGCAGCTACTTGCGTTACCCAGATATTTCCGGCGTCCATTCCTATTAGGCCACCCTGTACATGAATGACAGGCCTTGCTAACCTATTGAGCGGACAAGCTTAGTTAAACTCATACGCAATGTCGTCTTGAAATGACCTTAGGTGAACGTACCACAAAGGATCGTGTTTCTTTCGACTTAAATTCCGGTGATTTTCTTTTGACAAGCGGTTCGTCGATATGAGTAAGGGACTAAATAGAGTGCGGTAAGGTAAGAGGTATCTCCAAAATGCAGAAGCTGAGAAGAGTGCTGGTAAATATTTCCAGATAATAGGAACTATATTAATGATATATACAGGGTGAGTTTTTAGTAACGGCTCGGTCGATAACTCCTCTAGTGTAGAAGATAGCGAAAAAAGTTGTATATAAGAGTTGTAGCCACGAATATGTTCCTTGCTCAGAAAATATTTAGCTTTATACAGGGTAATCCCGAGGGGCAAACCGCGGGTCAAAAATGTGTACACTGATTTCAGGATGGAGGGGGATTACATAGATTTCAAAAAGATGACTGCAAAGATTGCAATGAGATTACAAGGATTATATACCTACATATGTGACTACAGGGATTACAACCCAGATTATGTAGATCACATGGAATGTCGGAAGAATACGGATTAAATAAAATTTATTAAATGAGTCAAAACAAATCAAAATGATATTTTTAGAGTCTTCTCCTAGTTGAAGATAGTAAATCAATCGAAACTTCGTGAGCTCAAATGAAAGTCCGAAGTAGACCTTTTGAAATAAAAACATGCCACTATGATATTAATACAATGATATCTAAGATATTATTATTCTTACTTTTGTAAGAATGTACTGAATAACGTCGCTTTTCAATTTTAGAAACTAATAAAACAAACAAGGTGTTTTGACATTTATGCGTTATACAAATAAAAATAGATACATATATAAATCCAGATAAAACAAAATGTATATCTTATATTTTATAACACAAAATAAATTCTGCAAGAAATGTTAAAGTTGATAATTCTTTTGTATAAAGGAATAAATAAACAAAATGGAAAGTAGAAAAAAATATAGTAATACCTCAGAGCCCTGGCAGTTGATTTGCTTGTCTATAATCTTTTTTAATTTTTAATTCCTCTTCCCCATTTAATTTGAATGGTCCATTGCCAATTAGATTAAATGGGCCATAGAAAATAAATATTGAGGATACAGTATCAATATCATCCGTTTTAGGCCAAACATATGAATCTAAAAGAGATAGTGCATCTCTTCAGACCCTTGCTCTTAAAAGAAACAGACATATACGTGCCACGCTTCAGGGGCGACGACAAAGAAAAATCCCTCTGCAAGACAATTACTTTACATATCATGTAATATGTACATACTGGTGTTATGTAGCCCCCTACTTGACGAAGTTCTACTAGAATCTTTCACGGGTCCCCGTCCGCAGTCGGTGAACCCAACACGTAGCCGCCCGTTTCCACTTTCAGTGGACGACAGGGATTTACTTGATTACTATAAATTTGGCAACGGGCAACATATAGCCATTTGCCTCTAACATGATTAATCACATTTTGAATCAAAAACTACTATGCCTCTAACTGTAAAAGGAATTGAAATATATGGAGATTCATATAAGGCCTATGCGCGAGCAACACATGCACGTGTTTGACAATACCTGTAGAACGAGTTACTTAGCCAAAAAGACAACAGACAGATTCCCTATTCCGATGCCAAACACGTAAATTTTCCGCGGACGGCATCAAGATTACAAATGGATTTTAAGGGAATACAGACCGATTTCAGATGATTTCAGTAAGATTACATATGATTTCAGATGATTGCAACAGGACTACAAATGACTTCATACGTGATTACAAGATTTCAATGTGATTTCAACTGATTACAATGGACTTGTACACTGATTTCAGACCGCGGTTTGCCCCTCGGGTAATCCATAACTACGCGGTGATGCCAACATGCATTTTTTTAAATGAGACACCCTATTTATATTATTCCTTATTCAAATTCTATTGATGATTGCTTGTCTTCCAATATAGGGTATTGTTACATTATACAGGGTACTTAAAAAGGTATGACCTTTTTCATATACAAATCGCTGCCAAACGAACGTACTGTACTGTATATCAAAAACTGTTGAATCAAAAATGATTTCTTTTCACATAGAAAGATCAAAGATATTTTCTAGTTTAGAAATCGGCTTTAAAAAGAGCTAGCGACGCATATTCGTATCCATGGTGATTTAGAATGCAAAATCCAGATTTTCTCTTTTTTTTTAATGTAACCCCCACTATTTTATTATACAAAAGACTTGCTTTTAATATGCTCTGTGTGATCTTTGTATAGCTTTTGTTGTATCTACGTCCATCAGTAAATTTAAGATATAGCTCCTATTTGTGTACTGAAATTTATTTACTTTGAGAAAGTACTGTCGAATTTGTTTTTTATTTAACGAACAACTGAATTATAAGACCATGGTAGTATTTGATGGAGTCAAGTCCCTAAACCATCGAGGTAATAAGATCAAGTATGCTGAGGAAACAATTTTGTAGGTGAGATGCATAATTATCAAGCAGATGTATCAGGTAGGTTTTGAAAAATTGACAGTTTTCATATCCTACTCAATAATTCCGTACTGTGTGAAAAACCAGCTTCAAAACTTAATTTTTCCACTGAGTGTAGTTAGGAGAATATTCGAGAAATTTCCTTCTTGCCTCTAAATCAACTATAAGCAGCAATATCCAGAACGGAGGCACTCTAAAGCTAAATGCGTTTGAAAGATTGAAGAATCGTTTTATTTGGACTTTGTCGTTTGATATTTCATAGCCTACTTGATACATCTGCTTGATAATTACGCATGACGTCTATAAAATTGTTTCCTCAGCACACTTTACCTATATTATCTCGTTAATTCGGTGTTTTGACTTGATCAAGTACTACTATGGCCTTATATTTTAGTTTTTTGTTAAGCAAAAATAAAATTTGATAGTATTTTCTCAAAATAAATAAGTTTAGTACACTATTGGAAGCTATATTTAAAATTTGTACAAAAATCGAAATATCTCAGAAAATAATGAGTGCAGCCATAACAAGTATACAAAGATGAAAGAGCATATTAGAAGCAATTCTTTGGTCTAATAAAATATTGTGGGTTACATTTAAAAAAAAGAGAGAAAATCTAGATTTTGCATTCTACATCAACCTGTATACGAATATGCGTCGCGGGCTTTTTTACAGCCGATTTTAAAACTAGAGGATATTTTTCATCCATCTGTGTTAAAAAAATAATTTATTATTAATCACTTTTAGATATACGGTACATTTGACAGCGATTTGGATATAAAATGGTCATAACTTTTGAAATACCCTGTATAATGTAACAATTCCCTATATTGGAATAACGAAAATAATTAGTAGAATTTGAATGAGGAGTAACATATAGGGTGTCTCATTTAAAGAGTATCCACGTAGTGATGGATCACCCTGTATAAATCTAAATATTTTCGAAGCAAGGAGGATATCCGTGGCTACAACTTTTATATACAACTTTTTTCGCTATCTTCTACAGTAGTGGAGTTATCGACCGAGCCAGTACTAAAAACTCACCCTGTATGTAACGATATCCCTGTAATAAAGTGAAATCAGCCATAGGACATTGTAGTGTTGAAAATACATGAGCCGAGTGTTCCAATTTAAAGTTTTCCATATTTTTTGTTCTTATGGGATAGATTACTCAAGCCCTCAACGCTTCATTGTTGCTCTTTGTCTGAAGATTTGATGGTTTTTATGTCGCTTCACAATATATCTTTTTAATCACTTTAATTTGTCAACAAATGGTATAGCATGTCTTCAGTTACAGAACGAAATGTGGGAATAAAGGAGCTATCGTCTCAGTATAAACCAACCATGTCAAGCGGACGAATTTTCTAATTTAAATTCTGACGACAAAAAGCTCATTTCCAATTTCACAAGAAGGCAGCCTACCTTGTGGGAAGGAATGGCGGGGGTCAGAGTCGATCCCATTTATCAACCTTATGTGTCGCAGATTTATCGAATAAGTTTTATCTAAGTCTCCCGTAAAGTTTCGCCCACCCCAATATCAAGATCAGGGTGGAATCTTTTTCATGCAAACTGTTATGATTGGCTTGGGTTCAACAGCGATAACAAAAACTTTTCCGCTTGGTGAAGACGATTGCTCGGATTTTCGGTACGATTAGTTTTTGCGCAGCATAGTCTTTGGAATAATTATCTTCTACATGTCCATTAGTGAATCTAATAATTCCTATTTCACTTCTAATATCAGAAATTATGCATGCCTGTTCCTTCTTTACAACCAACGTACTGGGTGGCAAACTAAGAATGGAAGCCGGCAATATCTCGGTAACCATTAACCCGCGTTAAGTTAAACATAGAACTTCGAGCAAAAAATATTACTGGTCAGTTGACTAAGTAGGCATTCACAGTAGCGGCAGTTAGGAGCGTTGGAGAGCATTGGAGAGTGCACACCAGTGCATGGTACAGTGAAAACATACAAGAAAAAGAGTACAGTACAAAGATTGGCCAGGCGCATCTAGACACGGTATAGGAAACATGCAATAAGGGTTCAAAATGTTGCTCATTATTGGCAAAACAATGAGGGACAGTTGCAAAAACACTGGAAATGATTCCCCTGAGGGGCTAGAGGGTATAATAGGGGGTGAAATAGTTTTTGGTTAAAAAGTTGTCTCTCTGGACAGATATTTTGACGTGTCTTGGCGTTTTTTCGTTTAATCAGCGGCTTGTGATAAATCCGTGGTGATAAGTTGTCAAATGAACTATTAGTACATACACATGTAGATTCACACCATATACATTAGAACCATTTAGTTGAAATTTGTCAATCAGATGAATATATGATTCAACCATTCCTTTACCATATTTATACTATATTTTGATGCACATTTCTCATTCAAACTTGTTATCGTTAAATGGTACACTTTTTAATATCAAGTTTTGAAACCAGCCAACATATCGAGCATCAGACATACTTAACGTATATCAAGATTTCCATTATCCAAAGTTTACATGATAAAAAGAGTCATTTTCACAGGAATTTTCTGATCTTGTAAAGTAGTAAAAATGGCCCAAACCCGTGGATATCTCGAACAGATACCACACGATAAAGAAAAACTAAACGTTCTACGTTCATCGCATAATTCAATTCATAAGTTGCGTTCCAAATGTTTATAAGCAGCCGAGATATGTTTAATAAAATATGTTATGTTCGTCCCTATTACCCGTACCGACGTACGTCGTTTTTTATCGAATTAAAGGTTTTTTGATAAGCTTTCCCAAAAACTTTACTGTAAATAGATGTGACAATAAAGGCAACAGTTATGGAATTTGTTTATTAGAAAAAAGTGACTCCATTTTATACGACTCTATTTAATCACGATTTCACCATAAATACATATTCAAGTTGCTTCGACTCTCAAACTCCGATGCAACCATTCCGCTTTATTAAATAATCCTTTACAGTGATGAAGACGTATAATGGCGTTATTTTCGTGGTATTAATTATTATGTACACATAATAAATATTTTTCAGGTTATTAGCAATCATTCAATTAGGCAGATTTGTCCAATTTACACGAAAATTTATTGATGGATTTTAATGGATGAAAAATCATATTAACAGCCGTTTAACTAGCTACATTACTATAGACGTTAGCGGTTATGGCAAATTTCAGATACCGAAACCATCTCGTCTTCCTCAAAGGCGAACAAAGGGACTTTTTGAGCTAACAAGTGCGAGGCATATCCACTCTTACCACTTCTTTTGAAGCCTTTTGGTGGAAAAGATGTACAGTTTGAGCAGAAATGCGTCATATCCCATTATCTCGGGCTAGAACATGGATTAGGCGTAACTACCAGTAAATGCTTCCAAATGAGACCAAAAGAATTCGAGATATCTTTGTTAAATATCTTGCAGAGCACCTCCTATATCTATCACTACCACATTTATAACAAATTTCTTGATGTATTACCTCAGTTCCAAGCTTATGAATAATATATCCAAATAACTATTGTGTATAAACTTACCGTCTACTTTCATAACCGCACTTATTTCCTTCCAACATTTTTCTATCGCAGTGCGGTTATAGTGGAGCTTGTGTCTTTTATCCCAAATAGGGGTTTTCGCAAACACTGAAGCTATAAGTAACTCTTTATCGCTACTCATCTTCGACCGGCACAGACGAAACCAGGTAGCAAACTGAATTTCTGTTACTATAAAGGCGTTCAAGCGGGCTACCGACGCTGGTAAGCGGTCGAAAACTCAGTTGGGTTAGTCTGCATGCGGTACCTGCACGCCTTCGCACGCCCTTGCACGCTCACTAAAAAGCCCCACTGTGTTTGCGTACTAAGAAAAGAGGAATCACTGAAAATTATTTTCAAATTCCTCGACTAGCTACTAGGGGCCGTAACTGTTACGATCAATCAGAATAAAGGCTATATCCCACAAAATTCTAATAAAGTTATATTATAAATATTACCATCATAATTATGCAGTGGACAAGTTTTTTGCTCTATCTTGTGAAATGTAGTGCTGAGGTACATCCAAGACGTTCTTATTTAAATGGTAGTAACTTTGGTGTAAGTTAGCGGAATTAAACAAGCTAGGCCTCGTTTGAAGGAGCTGTTCTTAACTAATAATTTGTTACATAAAAGTTAACCAAGTTGACCCTGCGCTCGTAGCTAGAGGGCGGTATTTGACATCACAACCATGACTATATCATATATATTCACATGAACAAAAAAAATATTAATGAAATGCTGTTTGCAGTGAGAGAAAGTAAAATCAACCTCGCAATAAATGAACATGGACTTTGTACTGCGTCTCGCGTGTCGTCGCTGTTTTGGAGTTCGGGCAACGAAGCAACATTTCTATTAACCCTCCATATGGAGTCAAATCGAGCCAGTTATAGGACTGAAAAGTTATGAATGGTTCACTTGACATTTTGTAAAAATGGATAGCTTTCAAACCACAGCTATCAATAAAAGAAGTATTATGACAGGTGTGCTGTGAGTTTCCGAAACAATTGGTACCCTATACGGATACAGACTCCATCACAATAATTTAGAGATAATACTCAAGTAAAACCACTAGAAGTTATATTTTGACTTCCTGGAATGACCACCAGGTATCTCCAGCTTTCGCAATAATGTAATTTTTTAAAGAAACACAAAAATTAAAAATTCAGTATAAAATTGATAACCAAATAGATCATTTTGATAAACATCTTGCAAAAAATAATGCAGTTACTACTTTTCCTGTACCTTCCACACATAGTATGTTCAAAATCAAAATCAGCACATCCATTGGGTCAGTTTCAAAAGTGGCTACATACATTTTGTCACATTTGAAATAGTTACATTGAACTTATTTTTCTTTATTTCAACCTTTGAGCACAGGGCAGTGATATTATGTTTATAGGAAAATGGTTTATGAGCTAACAGTATTGCTGGTTTTGTGAACAAAAAAGTGTTTGTGATGTAGCTAAATTTGGAATCAGACAACTCATATATCGTATGAAGTAGACTACTCTCCAAGCCCGTTACGTTTATCACTATTTCTGCCCTACTCAAACGCGCGGTGTGAGAAAAAAATACTAGGGTTTCACTAGATTATTCCAGCACATGTTTCTAGCTGAAACATATCGAAATATCACATAACCACCAGTATAATCACTAGATGGTTCGCGCAAACTTCACTCAACATTTTAACAGCATCGCATGTATAAATAATAAGCCCCGGGCACCTTCCTAGCACGCTAAAATTGAATTGCATATGGAGATTGAGGCATCGCCTCCTCCTCCTCCTCCGTCGCATTCCGGACACACTCCACCGGAGCATCACCGGACTAATATTCCTCCTGGCCTGGCTGTGATATGAATGCAAGCCGGCGATAACCAAGTTAAAAGTTGTTGAAAAGTTTGGAGAGCTCTCACGACACGATAGTCTCTCCCAACTTTCAAAGGCGTCTTCTGCCGGTGTATAACTAGTACTGGAATGTACGGATTACATTTTGCAGTATGTAATTTTTTCTGCACAGTTAAAAAAACCAAAAAACTACTATGCCATGCGTAATTTTGAAAAATATAGCTAAATTGAGGGTAGCCCGAGAACCGACAGATCAACAGTCTAAGTTAACAGTCGAGGCACACTGTATTTGAATATGATTTAAAGAAGAATTCGGTTTTGATTTAATATTGTATGATCTTTTAATTATTATTTGTACCGTTTCGTTTCTTTACTTCCCAAACCGATAGGTGATCGTGAAAATTTTCGATTTTGAGATAATACGCGTTTTATGATATCTACATTAACGAAAATCTACGTCGCTCATTTTCGTTAATCTTTCTGTCGGTTTGTCTGTAGGCGTCTTCCTAGGCTCGTAATGTAAGGAACCATTGCATCGATTGTGATGAAATTTGGGTAGAGATATGCTGTGGGCTCGTAGTAGATAATGCCGCTATCAAAAAAATTCAAATATTCTTCAAACATTTAGGCATCTTATGGGTTCCACATCATTTTCTACTATTTTTCAGGTAGGGTGAAATTGGGATTGTTGGGAGGGTGGGCAGTTCTAAAACTGAAAAGTGTGTTGTATTTATAATTGGCTATCCACTGGCCCGGAGAGAAAAACCTAGCGGCATAATACACTTTTTACTTTTTTAGGTTCATCAGAACATTGTCTTGCAGCATACCTATTACAGAAATCAAGGGTATAAACAGTTATATCTACATATACCTATGTATTTCCCATGTTAAAACACGGATTCCAAATTCGAACAGAACTCGCTTGTTTTACAAACTACATTCACAGTATTTCAGAAAGTGATAGATAAGACCTTAATGAATGACAACTATTTGCGATTTTCTCAAAAAAGTTTTCTATTGTGCAAAAAACTCTCAATGCAACGTCATACATTTTTCAAATTTCTGTAATTTACGATATCTAAAAAAGGCCAAATAAGTGACAAATCGCAAGCTTTCTTCTTTAATTTGCTCTTTGAAACATTACAGTAAGCTTAAGGGCAACGTCAGGAGCTTGAAATGCAAAACTGATTTTTATAGTGACCTTTGGACCTTACCTTTGGACTTTTTGACCTTACTTTTGGATATTTGGACTTAGCTCCCCTCATCTTAGACACACACACACTGGAGAAACAGAATAGGCGGCCACGCCTCCTCGCTAAAACGGGAATACGTCTTTTCTTGAATTCTCTTATTTCGCGCGCTATATCCTAGACCTTTAAGAAGTTTCTGATGTATATACATACAAGTATAGCTTTAGATCGTTCAGTATTGTGTTACGTGGGGTTTGAAGACTAAAGCATTTCTTGTATTCATAAAATACTATACTTTGCGCTGAAAATATTGACTTGTGATATTGTGTGATCTTTCTAGTCCTAACCGAATATTGGCTTTCAATTTTATCTATGGAATAATTTCATATATTATATATGTTGCGGTTAAAGTATCTACTTGGGTAGTTTGTAGACTAGCTGGATAGTACCTAAACTATCCAAATACCTGGTTAATTTAGTGAAAAGTTACATTTTGATTAAAATAGCAAGAAATTTTGGTTAGCTTGTATACTAATCATCGAGTTTGTAAACTAGCCAAGAATTGCCATTAAAGTACAAACCACAGAAAAATTACACAAATTGGCCGGGGTTTATGGCTAGTTTACAAACCGTCTATAGTATTTGGATAAAGTGTGAACTGAATATTTCTAGTCATGTAGAACTGCCAACTCGCTGGTAGACCCCATTTTTTACTTATTTAAATTAAATTAACCAAAGGAAATGGCTTAGTTTGGATGCTAACCAACAAGTTAGTTATTACATATTACTAGGAATATTCATTGATATTTCAATTGAAAGATAAGTTTCCGATGAAATTCCAGGCGTTTATGAAGTGTATACTATCTATCTAGTTTACAAAGTAGCCACGTAAGCACTTTAACCGCAAGATATACATATTATAATCCTATAAGGTGAAACTTGGAATTTACGGACTTGACTGCATGTGATGAAATTGTAACACAGTATTACTGACGTGGATAAAATGGTAACAGTGTAATCAACAGAAAACAAGAAATTTCAAAATCGCTCAAGTCTTGACTTTAGATGATTCAAAGGTTACTAATCATTATTATATATTTTTTAAGAAATGTGTGTTTGGAGGCATACAGAAGCTCCAAATTTTTTGTTAACACCGATAATGTGTGGGAGGTACTGAGTCAAGACGTTTTTTACATTTATTTGAATGTAATTGTAAATTGCAATTGAAACACTACAGATGAGCAAAGTCTAATTGAGACTAAGTAGTCCTTACTGCCGACGATAACTTAGAGTCAGCTGTAAAACAGAACCTTGCACAGCTGAAAGTTTTATTAAGTTCTGCTATTCTCCCTTCGAGTTGCTGAAACCTTTGCACGCCATTGGCTTTTCTTTACGACCGGCGCGTCATTGGTGGGAGTCCAGGGATCAACTTGATTGGATCTCACTCGGCAACTGCCAATATTAGGATTCCGATTGTAACATACCTTGGTTTAAAGTTCAGAGATCGAAAAAAAACAGCAGAAGGTTAACTCAGTTTAGGAAAGAGGACAACAGAGAAGTTATTGCGTTCCTCTGGTGCCCTTTTTTGTTCGGCGTTTGTTCTACTCTATTCCACAGATTCAGGTAAACATATG
This sequence comes from Callosobruchus maculatus, assembly GCA_951848785.1. NCBI lineage: Eukaryota > Metazoa > Arthropoda > Insecta > Coleoptera > Chrysomelidae > Callosobruchus > Callosobruchus maculatus. The sequence continues at coordinate 10,984,647 of CATOUR010000054.1, read as the reverse complement.
ATGATTTTAATATACAGGTCGCCCATTATGTATGGAATATAGTACATCTCAGTAAACAACGATTGTATAAAAAACTTTTTTAATACAAGAGTTGCTCAATATTGTATTTCCTATAGTACGGTGGTGTTCAGATGTTTTTTTCAGAAAACAAATGGGTAACGAAGAATATTTGACTTTTTTAAATAACAATTAACCCTTTCATATTAGGTGCATCAAATGCAAGAAAGTTTTTCAAAATAATTAAAAACTATTATTAAGTTTATTAAATGAATTTAATTTAATTTTAGCTAAACTGATTTAATTCATTAATTTAACATTGATCTAGCCTGGCTGTGAATGTCGTGGGGATGTAGGATATACAGCGTGTCCCTGAATTTTCTTGACACGTGATATTCTCGTAACAAAACAGAGATCAAAAGAAAATTGAGTGGAATTTTTGAAAGTACCATAAGGGTCTATCATACTACGCTTTTAAAACATTTTTTTTGTACTGTGCATCTTAAAACTCACCCTTAATTTTTGTTTTTCGAACAGCACCAAATAGTTTTTTCACACAAATTAAGTCCTTATATTATTTAAAATCTTGCAGTACCTTTGATTTTATACGCAAACTTATTCTTTTCGTAAAATCATAAGCATAACATAAATAAAATAAGAAATTGCTTGACAGAAAAAACGGATAAGAGTAAAACTGATTGGATTTGTAAAGGTACTGAATGCTTTCGAAAAAAAAAAGTTTTTACTATGCTTTTTAGCTCTCACTGAAGCAGAACCTCTGTCTGTCCGTTCGCTTCCGTCCGTCTGTCTGTACACAAAACATAGCCAAAGCTACGGGTGCTAGGGGAAAACTAAATACAGATCTGCAATCAGCATGAAAAAACTAGTCCAGGAAAAATCCGGTTTTGTCAATATCGCTTCCGGTTCCACAGTGGGAGCGCCGTAGTCAAGCGATTTTTCCACCGCGAGGGGTGCAATGAAATCGAAAGTTTATATCGACGTGCCAAGTACACGTGAGGAGCTTATTAGCAAAATTATTTAAGTCGGAAATGAATTATGGAATGCCAGAGCGATAATCAGTAGATGTTCAGTCAATGTACATACTAGGACCTAAGAACAAAGTGGGCTATGGGCAAACACGCCAGTATCGTTCAAACGGAACTGGCTGGCATATCGATAGCCGCAAATGAACTAGTCGGAAGAGATGTATTTTGCAAAACTAGCAATCTGCACTGACAGCAGACAAGCACTTTTAACCCTGAAAAGACCCTGTATGACATCAGGGCTAGCAATGGAATGCCACCCATGCTTCGGACAAAAACAATATTGTCCTGAGGTGGGTTAAAGGGCACAACAACAACAAAGGCAACCGTATAGCGGACGGTCTAGCCAGGAAGGCCGCCGACCAAAGAATTTTAGGACCATGTGACCTTTCTGGAATGTCGACAACCACAATTTCGGAAATAGCCAAAAAAACACTCCCATGCACAAATGGTAAAACGATGGGAAGAACTACACGGATGTCGATTTGCCAAGGAAACCCTTGCAAGTTTTGTCATGGCAATATCCAAGAAGTACTTGGCGATGACCAGACCAAACCTACGTCTCATAGTAGGACTCCTGACTGGCCATTGTCAACTCAGGAAACACCTCCACACTATGGGGTTAAGTGACTCACCGATATGTAGTATGTGTGAAAGCGAAGACGAAACTGTGGAACACGTCATATGTGAATACCCAGAGTTAACTTCTATTAGAGAGTGTGCGTTCGGCGAGTCTTGGCCTACACGTGCCCACATAAGGGAGATGTCCCCTAACGACTTGTTCACCTTCCTACAATTGGCAGTATGGACGATGACCTGAGAAAACAACTCCCTGGGAGGATGCACAATGGGCCGGGCCAGTTGTAGCCTAAGTGCAGTGGGACCACTCACGCTCCCCACTCTACAAATACAGATACATGCTAGGAATTGTAGATATTATCAGATACAATTACGTATATGAAATAATCAGCAACGTAAAAAATAATATGACTAGATAGACGCCCATTTCCAGGATATTCTTAAAACCTTCTTAAAAATGTCCTGCATAAAGTATGCCTAATATGATATTGACACCGGCCTAATAGTTTAAAATAGTTAACCTTGAAGTATATTTGGATCCATGGTTATGTTTTAATTTTATCGAGGCCTATTTAACCAAAACATGCTTCAAGTTGGCTTTACTTTAATGATTAATTACTTACTTACTTAAGACCTTTTTATAACAAGTTGGAAAAAAGATTTAGTTGTGCCTTTTGACCCTGATTGGGGCGGGTTAGAATATCCCCCATCGTATATCCTGCGGGTCGTAAAAGGCGACTAAAAGGAACCGAACTTCTGTCGGTATGAGCAGTAACCTCTTCTCAACCAACAGCTTTGGGTGGACGAGTTCAGAAGAGTCAGGGCACCTTCTTGTCCTTGGGGTGAGAAATTGTCCCTAAAGGCGGATGAACCAGTAGATACATCTGGTCAACGGCATGAGGATGCAGAAAGCAAATGAGAAACTACTGCATTAAAGATCTTAAAGATATCCCAAGAGAAACTCGTAAAATGAGTACATTTAACGAGTTCGCAACATGTCTGTTAGGACATTGTGACTATGATGATCATTTGACTAGGAAAGTATGTAGTTTTATGGAGCTTTATTGAGTATTTTCCTTCAACTGTTTAAAACCATTAGGCTCTCTCTAACGCTTTCTTAAAGTCAGTAAATCTTAAGACAAAATAGCTTTAACAGAATTTATATGAGACCACCATAAACTTTGCAGATTAATTCGACTATTGGAGGTATTAATTGGCTTTATGGATACACTTTATGACCTGTTGATAGGATTATTTGATATTTTTGCATATTTGGCCATAGTTGGTGCGGTCATCAAACACAACTCATATCAAATGCCAGGTTAAAACCTATTTAAAACCTCTAACAGGCTGCTGAGATGTTTCATGGGCTTGCAAACAGTTTTTGAGGACAAGGTGTAAACGATGAAAGGTCAATTGCGGTCATGACAAAACATTAGACAGACGCGGTGCTTCTTAGGAATAGGATTTATTCCTTGACTAGGTAATTGGCCTCATTGTCGCACTACGACGGAGCTCTGTCTAGCCTAGTCTTGACCTCAGAGTGCAGGGTCAAGGCTACTCGGTATTCGTACCGCGGCTGGTCTCAAAGGAATGTACTGAAGAATCTCACAATTAGTTAATAGCGAGCTGTGACCTAGCCAAGCAGAATATTATTCTATTTCCTGTAATCTGTTTACGCAATAACGCGGCTTCAAATCATTACATTTAAATTGCTTGTTTAGCTTCTGAATTGTAATATCGGTATAATTATGATTTGTGAAATTATAGGACGCTTTTATGGAACTGTAATTTTATAAATGATGATAGCGTGCTTGTCATCCGATTCTGGTTTTATTTGATATGTTGTTCAAAGTATAAGCTCGCTGTTTTGTAATTCCCGCATTTGGATGTGGTTGTGGTTGTAACAAAACCCTTGATGCCGAGTGGCACATAGCAATTGCCCAATATCGATCCATATTTCTGCTTGGAGCAACAGTATCTAGTATAATGCTGTGTGCAGCGAAAAAGTTTTCTCGTTGATGATGAATTGTTATGTGAAAAGGCTGTATGTCACGATCCAAATTAAATACTATGTATCTCTGAAATGTAACGGTTTCTCAGAAATTATAAAAGACCAAGTATTCTCGAAATGGCTCAAAAGATTGCCCTTTAAATGTTTGCCGCATGTTAACCAAACACCCTGTATAACCAGAGGGGCTTAAGGTACTTCAGCCCCTCGAATTATTTTCGCTATCTTACTAGACTCGGTTCCCCGAATTTAAATCCTGGCTCTGCTCCTGAATGTAGGTATTCAATTCGACATTTATACCTTTTTGAAAAGCCGAGATTATAGGCAAGTTTTTCCAACTTAGACAAGGAAAGAGAGAGGACGGAACGCGCGACTGACATTTCTGTTACCAAATGGCACCAAAAAACTACCAAAATTTACCTGTGATAAGTGATTCCTGGCTCTTTCCTGCTGCTGTGGCTTTTACAACCGTAAGCTGCACACCCTACCATTATGCACACCACAATATTTCACAATGATTGGTTTTGAAAACGCTAAATATCATAAAAAAAGTATTTTGGTGGCTAGTCTTTTTCGATAACAGCTAATGACAGCTAATTCATATAGCATCAAACGGGCGTGCGGTTTCACATCTAAGGTCTTGGCATTATTTTGAGCTAGATATGATTCTGTTGGATGGAAAAGGAAAATGAGGATTATTTTATTTTTCTCAATATATGTTTTTTCTTCTAAAGCATCGTACCCTTTTCACCTATTCATAATGGTATTGATATAGTGTAAGCGTAGTGAACTAAAATAAGTGGAGCAGTTTTTGATTTTTAACGTAGACTTTTAATTGCTTAGACAAAACTGCCAAACTTTGGGTAATTATTAGAATTCCGTTTTTGATTGAAAATCTCGAAAATTATTGTTTTTCGTTCATACATATATAAAGCTAAATTTGATGCACTTCAGATATCTTATGATGCCCCGACAGGAGTATGTCGAATTACATTAAACCCTGTATATTTCGTTTAACGGCACTCGCGCTATAAGTTAACTAGGCGTGTTAAAATGCATACGAGACACATGAAACCAAGTCATAAGAGGCCTAAGAAATGTTGTTACACTCGCTGTTCTAATTGTGGCATTTCTTAGAGTTCTTCATCGCTTGAAATCAACGTATTGAGATACACAACGCCTTCAATTGATCAAGAAAACGATGCCAGTTATAGTTCATTCACTTTCTAGCAGTAAATTATAATTTGTTACAATAGCGATTATATGAAATAAATAAAGTCCAAGTAATATTACCTATGGAGCTCTAACTTATTACTTCCTGATAATTAAGTATGTTTTAAATAGATTTAAGCAGCTTCCTATAACTTTCATCATACTGAATGGAATTTTTCACCTACCTCACTAGAAATTTGATCTAATGTATGGAATCCTTTTGAGGTATAATTTTAAAAATATTATTGCTAGTTGCTAAAACGTAATACTGCTGTAAAACTTATCAACTTTGAATAAGTTAACACCAAATATATGGTATGTCAATCTCTAACTATTACTTCTTAGAGCACTCTCCAAAATGAGTATTTTTCTCCGTAACGTATGAATGAAATGTTTAGGAATATGAAGGTATTGACCGTTAATTAAATCTTCATTTATAATTCCGTCTCTATGCAATTAGATCAAAACAGAGATAAAACAAGTAGAATACAAAGCACAGACGTTTGAGCTCTCTCAAATTGTTGACGTTAACAAAAATGATGCACAGTTATAACTATAATGAATTTGCGGACATGACTCAATGTCTCTCAGGCTTCGCGAGTGTATGCTGATCGTTTCCCTGATCGCGTATTCACCCTGCATCCCGTCGATCTCGTGCAAAGAGCTAGAAAAACAGGACGTTTATATCCGCATCGTGATAGACACGCTAGAAAACCTAGAAAACCTCGAATGGTCAAAATTGAAGAAGAATAAGTACAATCGCTTCGAACTCCGAACCGTATCTATAAGACCCATGTGACCGCACTTAAAACTTCCCAGCAAACGAATAGCAAGTAGCTTCTAACCCTTTTTTTATTCCTCAGCTGCTGATTCACCGTACATTAGTTGCTTCTGAAAAGGAGTCCCAACATTGAAAACACCCTGTATATGTAAAGACTTACGACTAGAATAGTAGCATGTTGTTGATGAAGGTAAACATCGCCAAATACTTACAAAATACATAAGTAGACAATTTTTCTTCTATATGAGTGTTCAAATCAACTACAATTGCTATATCAAACAAGAAAAAAATTAAACCTAACCAACCTGCTCGAAAATCTGCGTTTGGATTAAGACAGAATTACCGTTTCCAGCCAAACTTTTCATACGCACTTTATCATTATCTTTGTGTCCTTGGGTCTGGCTACAAAGTTACGCGTTTAGGTACTGTAGCTTTTTCAATCTTACAATACAATGGTGCAAGTTGAAGTGATTTTCGTTTTCTGTATAATGGGAGTTTCTTCTTCCTAGCGGCCTGACCATATATCAAAGTAATTCGTACACACGCACATACAAAAAGCTTCGGCTAGTGTTGGAGATATAGGAAGACCATAACCGAAACCATGGGCGTTCTTTTGGGCGATATCGTGAATCTGCATCATATGAGCTAGAAGATTCATAATAATATGTTCACTAGGGTTGCTCTATATGTCTGTCAATCCACCAGTAGGCAGACAGCTGTTTCAGGCTTATTAGCGATCATCATTGCGCCATAGGTCGATTGACGGAGATAGAGAGCATCATAATTTTCATGTCTACGAGACATGTGAAGCTTGTGAGAGCAGGCGACAGAAAAGATCTGCCTGAGCGCCATCTGGTACCCGAAGGTGACGGCAAACCAAATAAAATCGCTGCTAAGCAGCAGCAGACTTCCTGGTGGAACGCCACGGCGCGTTCTCTTGGCCGACCAGAAGAGCGCGGTTCTAAATGCTGCTGCATATGAGAGCCGATATACGAGGGTTGCTCTATATCTCCGTCAATCCGCCAGTACGCCGACAGCTGTTTCACGCTTAATAGCGACCATCAGTGCGCCATAGGTCGATTGACGGAGATAGAGAGCATCAGAATTTTCATGTCTACCTCACATATGAAGCATGTGAGAGCAGGCGCAGATCTTTTCTGAGCCTACTCTAATATGTTTACTACTTGTCAACCAAATTGTAATGACATGAGTTATCAGACAGTAATATAACAAGTGGACGGATTCCTTACTGCTACTTTAAAGCAGAAAGCAAAGGGTTGTTATCATGGGAACCTCAAGACAAAAAAAAACCTCCCAATGAGCACGCAATGCAGTTTAAGCAAGTTTGCAAAACCTTATCTGCCTTGGTAGGTAGGTAAATTTGACTGTACGTCGCTCTTAGAAGAAAAACGATGAGTGATAAAAAATCAGTTTTGCCAGTTCTTGATTTGAGCTTACAGTTCGATGGATTGCTTTAAATCTGCAAATTACTAAAATTGTAGGATGAACCGTTAAATGAATAAATAAATAGGTAAGCGAACAAATACACTGGCAGGCCAAGTTGTTTCAGTTGTACCTATTAAATCTTGGAGATGGTTACGACTTAAGGGGCCTGGATACACACATTTATACTATATGCGGATTTGCCATGTAAAACACAGACTCACAATTTCTCGCATAACACACTCTATTATCAAACTACATATATAATATTTCAGAAGGCGATAGCTAAGACCTTAATGAATGAAAACTATTTTCGATTTTCTCAAAAAAGTTTTTTAATGTGCAAAAAAACTCGAAATGCAAAATCATACATTCTATAAATGCCTGTAATTTAACAACCAACACGATATCAAAAAAAGGCTAAATAGTTGCACAAGCGCAAGCTTCCTTCTTCAATTTGCTCTTTGTGTCATTACTGTAAGTTTAAAGGTAACTTCAGGAGCTTGGAAATGCGAAATTCATTTTTATAGTGACCTTTGGACCTTTTGACCTTGAAGTTTGGATTTTTGGACTTATCTGCCCTCATCTTAGACACACACACTGGAGAAAGAGAACAGGTGGCCACGCCTCCTCGGTAACACGAGAGTACGTCTTTTCTTGGATTCTAAATTTCGCGCGCTATACCCTAGACCCTTAAGTTTAAGCTATTCTAGGGTATACTGGAGCAGATATTACAAAAGAAAGGTAACACTCATAGCACAAAAATCTTGAATCACTTATTGACCTGAGGTTGTGAGTTCCTCGAGAAACAGCATGGGGAGCTGTATATCTCTTCTGAATTTTACCCTTTTACCACATTGAATGAAACTTCAATTTTCTGGTTTGAGCACAACTAATTCCTGAAGCACGGACTTAAATCAATCTAATTTGTTAAACTTCGTGAGACTGTCTCTTTGATATCTGTGATACATCGGGCTTATCGGCATATCATCAGAAACAACATTATATGCTGGAAGATAGGTAACACTGATTGATGCCTGATCTAGTAGGAGGTTAGTTCGCAAAGAAATCCATTTCCTGGCATAGCTGTCAAACAAAATCAATTATTCTATTTAACACTTTTGTAAAATACTCAATAATTGATCAACATAGGTGGCTCGAATGTTAGTAAAAGCATGTGCAATTTTGAATGATGAGTCTCTAAAGGGCGAAATAGTAGCCTCCGATTTTGTTGCCTAATGGAACAGGTGATTAGGCCAGAACCAGAAGGTGCAGGAATTCTTACATGATACTAAATCAATTATACTCATGTGCAATTATTTCAAAAAAATAGCATAAAAACTTCGGAAGAAGGTCCTAGTTCTAAGTCTTAGCGGACTATGATCATCTCTCAACTCTTCTTCTTCTTTCATGTGCCGTATCAAGTCCTCCTGACGTTGGCGATCACTATGGCTAGAGCGGATCTATCTTCCGCCATACGGAACAGTTGTGCTGCACTGCGTATTTCCGTCCATTCTCGTATATTACGGAGCCAAGATTGTTGTCGTCTCCCAGGTCCCCTTCGACCGTCGCTTTTGCCTTTCAATATTAGTTTTAGCAAATGATATTTTTCACCTCTGAGTATGTGGCACAAACATGTAATTTTACGACACTTAATAGTGGTCAACAATTGTCTCTCTGTATTCGCCCTACATAAGACTTCTGTGTTTGTAACATGGTCTATCCATGGAATGCGAAGCATTCTCCTGTGTAGCCACATCTAGAATGCTTCCAGGCGATTCATAGTTGATACTTTTAGAGTCCACGTTTCCATCGCATAAAGCAGTACCGACCATACATAGCATCGAGTCATTTGTTGTCTCAATTTCAAATTCAAGTTGTTGTCACAAAGTAAAGATCGCATTCTGTTGAAACTAGCACGAGCCATCTCAATACGACGTCTAATTTCGAGATCCGGGTCCAAGACTTAGCTGTGCAACCTTTTTGTGCGTTTCTCGTTGTCCCTTTATGGTATTTACTGCACACACCCATGGCCGATGTCGACAGTCCTCTTGCTGGCGGCACCTGTGTCCTGGTGATTTATCAGCGCTTCTAACGAGCGTTTCAAAAACACAAGGATGACAACGGAAGATCTACGAGGGAATGTACTGCGATTATTGTAACAGCAGGATTCACGAGAGCCATCCAAAATGCTGTTGTTCTCTTTTATTCAGAATATCCTTTGTAATTTTATTTTATCGCGAATTGGCAGAATTTATACATGTCGAACCTTAGGTAAATACACTGAAGATGTTGAATTGCAAGTCAAGCACCTCTCACCATCCAACATGCTTATGGCGAATGAAGCCCAAATAATATAGGCCTTGATGCAATCCAGGGAAGAGCAATTCGACTAATCAGTAATCTTGCCTTAAGGCGTCGCCTTCAGTCGCTTTCTCACCTGGGTGCAGTTGGTGTCCCCTCTTTTTACTTGTCACACTGATAGGCGAGGGAAGTATTGTAATAGGAGAAACGTTTAATTTTGAGATAATACGCATTTTGAGCATTTCATGACATCTACATAACGAAAATCGACGTCACACTTTTTTGTCTGTCTGACTGTCCGTGAGTCCCTATGTCTTTCTCAGGTTCATCCGAACATTGCCTTGCCTATTACAGAAACCAAGTGACTTATATTTTTCTGGTATTTACATAAGAGTATTATAGATCTTATATCTTTCTGCATCGTATAACCCTAGTCGCCATATTTATTATTAACGTCCGTAATGTTAAATCAATCTTCCGATTACACTGTGTGAGAGGGTTAGTGGCACAATGATGACGTATTCGGTGGAAGAGTTCCATATCGAAATACAACAAATAGTTCCACTCCTTGTGTAGAGTATTGGCTGAAATAATATTTATGTATAATGTATATGTGTGACTTCAAAACTACAAACCTGATTGTGATGAAATTGTGGCACAGGTATTACTATCGTGGTGTAAAGAAATCAACAAGAAACTAAGAACTTAAAATCGCTCAAACTTCGTTTTTAGATGTTTCATAGGTTCCTGGTCATGGTCTACCTTTTTGATGATGATGGTGTAGGGATAGAGGAACTTCATTTTACTATCATCGATAATGTGCGGGTACTGCTGAGTCAAGACACTGGTCGCTATTTTATCTACCGGTACCACCTATTACTGTAAGAGATCGCTAAGTTTTTCTACCTTGAAGCGACTCACACTTTTGAAATCACGTAGTCGATTTGTCATGAAAAGACGTTTTCAAAATAACAACAGTGCCAGTTTCAATGTTGTCTGGGGGTTTCCGCTCGAGCGGTGAGGGGCTGAAAACTCTGCTTTGCGACGATTTTCGAAGAATATCGTCGTTTTGGTAAGTGCTACTGGAAAAGGGTTCAAACAACTTATGGAGAGAACAAAACTCTGCACAATTCTGCTCCATACATGTTTCGTGTGCGACCAATATTTTCCATCCTACAGAGCACCAAAGTTAGGGGCTGATTTGTGATTTTCACTAAAATCAGAATTTCATCGCAGATTATGACGAAGAACTTTATCAAAAAGTCATGTAACATTTTTGTTTCCCTGAAATAACCATATCTTGCCATTTATTTATTATCAGCAGACTTTTCTTGGAACAAAAAGTATTACAAAACTTTTTGATAGCACTCTTCGACTTAATACGCGATACAATTATGGTTTTGGCAAAAATCACAAACCACCCCCTAACTTTGGGGGCACTGTAGAATGAAAACTATTGGTCACACATCAAAAATGTGAAGACCAAAATTATGAAGAACTGTGTTGTCTCCATATATCATTTAAACTGTTTTTCGATGGCACTTACAAGAACGGCGCTGTTTGTAGAAAACCGTCACGAAACAGTTTTCAGCCCCCTCCACTCCACCCTCGAGCGGCAACCCCCAGAGATCGCAAATTGAATCTTATTTTAATTAAACAATGCCAATTTTCACTAAAAGTATGTATAAATGAAAATTTTTCGCAACCGCGTATATCGGTATCAGGTAGCGGTGTGTTCCTAACTGTCGTAATTCTTTTTAAACCAAATGCGTGAGTTTAGGTAGCTGCTGATAATAAATAAATGAGAAGATATCATCCTTTTAGGGAACTAAAAATTTTACACGACCTTTTGATAAAGTTCTTCGCCTTAAGCTAAATTCAGATGCACATGACATCCGCCATACGACACACGACGAACTGATTCTGTCGTATAATCTAAAATGTATCCATTCACATGAGTCCAAAATTTCCGTACGAAACTTGGTTACAAACTTGGGGAATTTGTATTTTTATAGTTGGTACCTATTAAAGTTAAAGCAAGTCTGCCCTGAAGAAATAGGTTCGCGAACACAATAAATTCTACTGAGCCGTGGACCAATAATTTGAAGCAAAGATTTAAATGCATTACTTGACATTCGCAAATAATTAAAATATTTTTCTGCATCAGTTAGCTCCATCTTCTGCAACAGATTATGGTACGCTCCCTGCTTCTTCCTATTTTTAAAAATGTCTCGAACCCAAATTCTTAGCGTTCTTCCTCTTTTCTTCATTTTGATCCATTCCATAAGACAGATAAAAGTAAAATATTTATTGAATATACGTATTGCGCTCGCTGAATTATCATTTTCGAATACAAATTCATGGAGATTGTCAGCTGTCAAACTACATACGACATCGGATAAAAAGTTAAAATATTTTCAACTTATCCGACCGTCGTATAAAAGTTAAAATCATCGGACATTTAGTTTGGCGCCAATAGGAACAGTTTCGTACCGTCGTATCGTCGGATGTCGTGTGCATCTTAATTTAGCTTTAATCCGCGATGCAATTGGGAGTCAACAGTGTATGGTATTCGGTGTTGGATCGTTTGTTTACTTTGTGCGAGAAAGTTAGTTTTTCCGCCGGAAAAACCAAAGAATCTAAGTCAAAATTACCATTTAACTACATCATTAGTTCTTGTGGACAAAGGTGTTTAAATATTGCATTGGTTGTACGGTATTTATACCAAAAAACCGATCAATTTCATCCAGACAAGTGCTACTGGTCAAAGTCCAACGTGGCAGTGGTTACCTGTTGAGCAAACGACGTTGCCGCTGAGTGAACAGAATAATCACTTTTCTGCAAAACCAAGCACCAACATGCCGGAAATAGAAAACTGTAACATTTGCCGTAAAAAGGTTCAAGACAACCAGGATGGTCTCTTATGCGAGAAATGCCTAATTTGGAAACATAGGGTGTGTATTGATATGTCAACTCGAGCATATGAACAGATAAGCAAATCAACACAACCATGGTTCTGTGACACATGTAAAAAGGCTGATGGAGACAAACAAAAGCAGTCAACCAGTAGGAGTGTAGTTACACTGGAAGACCTTATGGACAAATTGACCAAAATGGAAACCAAGTATGATGTGCTTATGAAAAAGTATAATGAGCAGGTAGTAATTAATGAGAAGTTACAGGTGGACATCGTTAAAATTAAGTCACAGCTCAATAAACAAGAACAACTAAACCTAAGAAACAATGTGATTATTCAAGGCATACCTCAAAAAGCGAATGAGAATATCACAGACATAGTGAAAAAAATATTTGAAAAGCTGGAGGTACAAAACGTAAGTAATTTTACTGCTTACAGAATAGGCAATGGTTCAAGTGATGGAAGCAGGCCTATAAAAATTGAGTTCAATGATGAAAACTCCAAATTGAAGTTTATGAAATCGAAAAAAAGACTACACCTGACCTCCAGAGACCTAGGATTCAACGAAAACAAAAAAGTGTATCTAAATCACGACCTAACTGCTACAAACCTTGAATTACTCAAAGAAGCGAGGATTTACAAAAAAAAATGGACTTCAAATTCCTGTGGATAAATAATGGAAATATTCTGATGAGAAAAGATGAAAACAGTAAGGTTATTCTTGTGGATAACCTGGAACAATTAAAAAATTAGTTAGGCCTCGATGTGAGATATCTATTGCATATGCGAACATACAGAGTTTAAGAAACAAATTGGAAGAGATTCAATGTTTTGTGATAAACAAAGACTGTGATGTATTGATGCTTGTGGAAACTTGGCTTAATGAAGAGGAAGCACCATTCTACAACATAAATAACTACCAAGCGGTGCATTGCTTCAGGGAAGGCAGAGGTGGTGGTGCTTCTATTTATGTGAGAGAAGGGATTAGTGTTCAAGTGGTGGATAAATCCAACGAGCAGGACTCTGTTAACTGGGTATGTGTGAACTTAGGTGAAAGTAATTTAAAACTAAGTGCAATATATAAACCTCCATCATATTCTGGTTCTGAATTCTTGGAATATTTTAATAATTTGCTTTGTAAATATCCCACAAAACATGTAATTGTAGGAGATATAAATTTAAATTTATTGGATACTAGAGCCTATCTTATTGTGCAGTATAAAAACATGTTAACCCTCAGTGGCTTTAAGTTGCACAATACTATTAGTGAAGAACACGCTACCCGTGTCACAGAACAGTCAAAAAGTATCATTGATCATGTTCTTTCCACTAACAACATTGATATCTGTCGTTCCATCACAGTTGAAGATATTTCACTTTCAGACCATCGACTACTAACATTCTCGTTGAAAGAAAAGATTAATAAAACAAAACCAAAAGAACTGTATGAGATAAAGACGATCAATTATCAAAAGTTTCAATACAGGTTCAACAGATGTATTAAAGATAAAACTATTGAGTCATTTCAGGACCTAGTCGATATTATAATAACCTCAAAAAAAGAATCTGAGTTTACCAAATCAGTCAGAGTACGTAAAAATAATAAATGGATTAATGCAGAGCTACTTGAATTGATCAAACAAAAAGATAAATTATATAAAAATAAAAAAAGGAATCCCCATAATATTCAAATAGAGTTAGAATTCAAAACAATAAAAAATAGAGTAAATAATAAGATAAAATCCTTAAAAAATACATATTTTAAAAGAAAATGGGAAGAGACAGGTACCAATGTAAAAAAGCAATGGAATTTTGTAAATAGTTTTTTTAATAACAAAAATGTACAAACCGATATGAATAGTTTAGTAATTGATTCCAATAAAATAGAAGATCCAAGAAATATTGTTCAGCATTTAAATCAACATTTTACTAAGGTAGGAAAAAATATTGTAGCGGAGCTTGATGACGAAATTCAAGTACTGGGGCTTAACCCCAAGTTTGTTGAGGCAACCTGTCAAAATAGTATTTTTCTAGAGCTAACTAATGAACAGGAAATTAGCGAAACCATATCTGAACTGAAACAAAACTCTGCTGCAGGACATGACGGAGTGACAGCCAGAGACATAAAAAACCTGAAAGATGATATTTTAAAGATTATAGCCAACCTTGTTAACACAGTATTAAGAACTGGTATGTTTCCAGATGAACAAAAAGTAAGCAGAATATGTCCAATTTTCAAATCTGGTAGTAAACAAAATATGAATAATTATAGACCAATAGCTGTGGCAAGTGTTTTCTCAAAAATTATAGAGAAGGTAATTAAAAAAAGAATGTTATTATTTATAGATAAATACATTCAAGTAGACCAGTTTCAGTATGGTTTTGTTAAATTTAGCAGTACACATAGTGCGACCTTCGATTTTGTTAATTATGTGTCTAGGGCATTAGATGAGGGACTTCTGGTGGTAGCTGTGTTTGTTGATCTGAGAAAAGCCTTCGACGTAGTTAGCACAGAAATCTTATTGAGAAAGCTTTATTTGATGGGATTTAGAGGAACTTTATACAATTTGATCAAAACGTACTTAACGGGTAGAAGGCAATACGTTAGATTAGGAGATGCGAATAGTGACATGCTGTTGAATGAGTATGGGGTACCGCAAGGTTCCGTCCTTGGTCCACTACTATACTCGCTGTATGTATTGAATCTAGGATTGTCTGGAATCGAAGCACAGTACTTTACTTTCGCTGACGATACTGTCTTAGTTTATAAAGGTGCAGGAGAAGAGGCACTGAACGACACTGTAAATAGGGACCTAGAACGCTATTCAAATTGGTTGTATCATAATAAACTTAAGATAAACATTGATAAAACAAAATTTATAACATTCAAACAAAAAAATAAACGTGTCCTAACTTTAAACATTCAAATTAATAATCAAAAAATAGAGGAGGTACATCACATAAAATACTTAGGCCTTATAATTGATAACAAATTGAACTGGTCGGATCATATAGAATATATCTACAAAAAAATAATGCCGATGATACCAATAATATATAGATGTAGAAATTACCTTTCAGATAAAACTAAGTACAGTGTCTACAATGCCTTTTTCCTATCACATTTTAGATATCTATTGCCAGTGTGGGGAACATGTTGTAAAACTAGTTTTAATGCAGTTCAAACACTTCAGAACAAGGTTCTAAGGATGTTATTTAATTATGATAAATTAACTAGCACAGACGAATTATATAGTGAACTCAGTATTTCTAAACTTAGCGTAGTATTGGAGTTTGAGCAAATTAAATTAATTTACAAAATATTAATTAAAATGCAAAAATCTAATATTAGTATTGTTATGACAAATGATGTACACAGTTACAGTACCCGATTCCAAAATAATATCTATCAGATAAGTTCAAGAACAAATATAGGTCTGAATAATCCATTTCTACAAGCCAGTAAGACATACAACAAAATTCCAGAGACCACTAGAAACGTAAAAAATTATACAATGTTTGTCAAACAGGTGAAAATGTATTTAGGTATAGTTAGTAAGTAAATTTATGTGTATATATATGTGAATCTTTCCGCTCTCCAACACAGATATGAAAATCTAAGTATTCTCGAGGCCAGGGCTTTTTGCACTGTTTAGAGAATTTGTTGTTTGTAATGTAATGATTATGCGAAATAAAAGAAGTTTAAAAAAAAATTCTGATGTTAGTGAACATCACAAACCAGTCCCTAACTTTGACGCACTGTAGGACGGAAACTATTGGTCGTACACGAAAAATGTACACACCGGAATTATGCAGAATTGTGTTCTCTGTATAAGTCATTTAAACCTTTTTTCAATAGCATTACCAAAATAACGCTATTCTTCGAACATCGTCGGGAAGCAGAGATTTTCACCCCCTCACTCCTCGAGCGACAACCCCCAGACAACATTGAAACTGGCACTGTTGTTATTTTGAACACGTCTTTTCATGACAAATCGATTACGTGATTTCAGAAGTGTCGGTCGCTTCAAGGTAGAAAACTGAGAGGGGCCTTAGACTATATAATAAAATTTTAATGCTCACTGAGCCTGCTCTTCATACATCGAGAGCTGAGCGTAACGACCGCACTTATATTCCCATGATGTTCAGGGCTTGGGACGAACTGCCAGAAGATCTACTTGTTGGGCCTGCGAGTGTTGGCATAGTCGAAGTCTGCGTCGACAAACCTCCCTCAACTTAACCTTCATAGTTGCCACGGCAGCCGTGGTATTTAAGCTTTGCCTTCGCAGCTGCTCAGCTATAAAAGAATAGTGAGACACAAAATTAATTGCCGCTAATTAAGTACCATAAATTAATCTGGTTGGGTGAGTTCAAGAAAAATGTTAACAAAGGATAAGGGGGGGGGCACATGATAGCTGCAGGCTAGAAGGCTTCCATCGGCCTTTTAAACTCATTCTCGAAGAAATGCTTTTACTACCCAAGTAGCATTTTGGCAACCACAACCACATGATATACCAAAATTAACGTTAAAGTTAGTGTAGAAATTGGTTATTTATGGAACGTCACACTCTAGACCACCGGACAACATCGTATCAACGTTAAGCATAACTTTAGTTATACCATGGGTTGTTACGACGTTTACCCAACCAACTAAATGTAGTTAATGATTTGGTAATTGCAATAAGGTTTTAACAACGTTTTAGTGGCAACTGGCGACAACTCTAGTTATATGAAACGTGGGTTATTTTTCAGTTGAACTAAAAACGTTGTCGTGTAGTCTTTTTTGCAACTAACCTAATTTAACATTATCATGACAACAAGGGCATTAGTATAGAGATTACAAATGATACGAGCCTTCAAATATGCTGCCTCCTATTACAGGCATAAAAACCGATTGTGTCTTGTGTCATGAACAAACTTTACAGGCGCAAGCTTGTATGCAACAACAATCAAATTTGAGCTCAAATTCTGGGGAAGAACCTAAAAAACCTATGAGTACGTAAACGAGACCCAAGGCCACAAAAAAAATAGGTACCGTTGAACGTTGAACCAAAGCCCTAGGCACATTCCAAATGCCAAAAGACAAGGCTGACATATGACAATTGACAACTGCGACAGAGGGTGCGTTTGAAAAGGGAAGTGCGTTCGTCAGTCACCATAGTCAGTTTTTAGTCGAACCTTGGTCGGACAAACAACTCCAGTTGAATTTTGGGTATACATCTGATTGTCTAGAGGACTATCGTTGAAAGATAGTCGATTTTTGGTTACTTGACGGTGTAAAGTTCAGATAGGCAGGAAATGGTATTGTCTTGCAAGAAAACACTCGTGGTGACTCTCAGTATTCAAGTGTATTGGGTAATCAAATCAGTTACATGTATATTGGTGTGGATATCATGCTGATACCGCACAATTGCAATAATTACACATAACACTGCTGTTAGTTTCCATAATTTCTACCGTATAAGTATTATCACACATTACATAATGGTTATTGACCCTTGGCGCTACACCTTCCCCTCTTAGAAAAAGGTCTTTCACTATGGCCACTTGTGAAAGACTTTTTTGAAAATGCAATGGGATAGCTGGTGTGCAGTAGGTATTGGAAAAAAATTTAAAATAAAAAGTCGATATGAAAATCTGAATAGAAAACTCATCTGTAGCAATGTTGTCTTATACACCTAATACTAAAATAAAAAGGAATATTTCAGTCTGCATCATCGTAATGGATTTGGAATATAACATCCGTCAGTGTGTCAGTACATATAGCTGCAACAGCAAGAATACAATTACATCTAAAAATAACAATATGATAATCTTACATTTTCTAACTAAACCACAGGCCTGCGTTAATTACATTCAATGAAAATAGTACAGTTAACTTAGCTAGACATTTGGTATATATTTTTTTAGTCTGTTCTTATGAACAGTGGTGACCTTTCCCTTACTATCCTTAATGACACAATTTGGTTCCTCTAGACTGACAACTGTAAAAGGACCTTTATACCACGGATCCAATTTTTGTCGGCCTTCATTGGTCATCAATACAAGGTCTCCCGGGTATAAGCTTAGTGAATGTGAATTTGAATCGAACTTACTTTTTCTAACTACTTTAGCTTTTTCGAGAAACTCTTTAGCCCTATTTTGAGCTTTTTGCAACCTGAAGCGTACTTCCTTATCATATGCTTCAATATTATATAATGGTTCAATTCGGCTTTGATTCATAAAGTCTGGCAAGTCAACTGACTTTCCAAACACAAGCTCAAACGGAGTGAAATTATGATAGGTACTAGGAGTAGTATTGTAACAAAAGGCAAAGTATTTACACCACGAATCCCATTCCATTAGAGTTTCATCGGAATATGCACGTAAAAACTCGTTTAGTACCCTGTGGTTCCTCTCACACCCCCCGATTGATTGACTATGGTAGCTGGTGGACATTTTATGATCAGTACTCAGTAGTTGTGTTAGATTTTTGAAAATATCGTTCCTATATTCCGTCCCCATGTCCGTTCGAAACGTTTTCACTGGGCCGTATATTAGGATAAAGTTTTCAAAAATCGCTTGGGCTATTGTTCTGGCTTCCTTATTCGAAGTAGGGATTATTACAATGTATTTTGTAAGTTCACATTGCAGCGTTACTGCGTACACATTACCTTTATTTGATGTTAAGAAAGGTCCTATGGTATCAAGAGAAACAATATCAAAAGCCTTCTGAGGAGTTGGGGTTATGGTTAAAGGTTCCAGGCTTTTTGCAGAAGCCTTATTTATTTGACACTTGTGACATTGTTTCACAAAATTTGCAACATCTCTGGACATGTGTTTCCACCAATAGAATGATTTAATTTTCTTTAGAAGTCGCTTTTGTCCACAATGTCCACCCAGCAAAGGGTTATTGTGAAACTTTGCTAGTATATTTTGTCTTTCACTTGGATCAGAAATAAGTTTCAATTCGGAGCAAAGAATAATAGTCAAATTTTTAAGAGTTTCTTGACCGGTCTGTTTAAATTGATTTATAGTGCACTTTTTAAATATTTTATCGTTCAAGTATAATCTTAAGTTGACAATATCTCTCCCATTGGCCATTTTTTCAAGCACAGATAATAATTGCGCTAACGCAATACTACCGTTAACGAGAGGAACTGTCTCACGCGCGTTTAGTTTATTTTTCTTATAAATATTTATTTTAATTGAATTTCTATCTATTTCAAATCTTATAACAGGATATTTTAAAACGTCGTAGTTATTTATAGTTTCATATACCTTGGGATGATCTGACAGCTTTTCCACAGATTTGTTTTCAATACTTTTGTTGTTTTTTTGTAGCAATTTTGACTTAGATCTTGTAACCATCGCTAGAACTGACGATGAGTCTGACTTGATCCTCTTCAGGTCGCATAACGAAATCCTTGATAAAGCGTCTGCACATACATTATTTTTACCTTTTATGTATTCAATTTCAAAGTCAAACTCCTCCAAATCTAGCCGCATTCTTGTCAATTTTGATGACGGATCGGTTTTTGAAAACAGGTAAACCAACGGTTTATGATCCGTCTTTACCAAAAATTTTTGACCATAAAGGTAACATCTGAAGTAAGTTAAAGCCCAATGGATAGCTGTCAATTCTTTCAAAATAATAGGCTTATGAGATTCACCCTTAGTAAACGATCGAGATGCGTACGCCACTGGTAAATCGCATCCATTGTACTCCTGACAGAGTACTGCAGAACAAAGTCAGGGTATTTCAATATTGTCGGACTTTTTAATGCTTCTTTTAATGAATCAAAAGCAGTTTGGCATTCGTCTGTCCATTTTAACTCAACATTTTTGCGAAGTAATCTATTTAACGGGTAAGTGACCTCAGCGAAACGCGGTATAAACCTGCGATAATAATTGCAAAATGCTACAAACCGACGTACTTCGTCAGGAGTTTGTGGTATCGGATACCTGTCAATTACCTCATATTTTGAGTCATCTGGTAAAATGCCTTGATCAGTAATTTTGTGACCTAAATAAGACACTTCTTTCAAAAAAAACGAACATTTTTCGGGATTTAATTTTAGACTGTACTTTTCACATGTTTCAAATACTTTTCTCAAATTACTCATATGATGTTTTTCTGAATAACCCGTAATGCATAAATCATCCACATAAAGAAATGTCCTTTCTGGGGTTATCCCTGCGAACGCCATAGTCATCATACGTTGAAAACTGTTTGGACTCACAGAGAGTCCGAAGGGCAGCCTAGTGAATCGAAATGACCCCTTATTATCCACACTAAAAGATGTTAAATCACGTGACCCCTCGTCTAGACCAACTTGATGAAAGCCCGAGGCTAGATCCACTACAGAGAACCACTTGGACCTGCCTAATTGGTCTAGGATATCATCAATTCTTGGTAGAGGGAACTTATCAGCAATTAATTTTTTATTCAATTGTCTGAAATCTACTACTAAACGGTATGCCTTCTCGCCATTCACAGATTTTTTCGGGACTAATAGAATTGGATTGTTATATTCTGACAATGACGGTTCAATTATCTCATTTTCTAAGAGTCTGTCAATCTGTCGATTGATTTCCTCTTTTTGTAAAATTGGTACCCTATAATTTTTTATATATACTGGGGATGGGTCTGATAGTCTCAACTTTTGCGTATAGAAGTTATTCACTGTTAGTTTGTCACCCTTTAGTGCAAATATATCAGAAAATTCTACGCACAACTTTTCGAGATCGTTTTTTACATAAGTAGGGACATTTTTAGTATTAAGCTGAGCAAGCAATTGGGTATGTCGATCATTTGACTCGATTTCAATGTTATAGATATTAAACTCATGTAAACTGATTGTCTCTAGAGCATCTATTTTCAGAGAAACACTTTCGAACGTTGTATTTATGATTCTTATTAATGGACTTTCTTTTGAAACAATAGTTCTGGCTATAAAAACACCAGGGAACAATTCTTTATTCAAAACCACAGCATCCCTTGCCAAATATTTCAGACAATTTACTTCTCTTACTACTTCACATCTACTTGGAACATAAACGATATTGTCTTCTAGGCTACTATGAATAGGCAAAATTAACGTTATATTATTATTCAACAAAATGCTCATGGTCCAGTCGTAGTAATTTAAATGGGTTTTGTATCTTATTAGGAAATCCCTTCCCAAGATTCCGTCACAAGGGATTGGAAAATTTTCGCTTACTATGTGAAAAGTTTGACTGATTTTGTATCCGTCAATTAAAATATTAGTGTTTGTAGTACCTAGAGATTCTACGAGCTCGGGTGATACCCCTTTAATTTTACTTTTACTCGAAATATTAACTATCTGATCAGGATCTACAGATGTCCTTTTAAAAAGTGAAATATCAGCACCAGTGTCTACTAATAAAGTGTTGTTTCTCCCTGTCATTTCCAATCTAAGAACTACAAAGTTAGAAAGTGTTAAATTCAGTGAATATATATTCAGATTTCCCCCAATCGAGTCTCTTGGGGGCTGATCCGGTTTTCCGACTCAGCCTGCGAGTTGTAGTGCCTAACCTGTTGTATACCACCTGCGTATCTTTGGTATCTTCCCCTATTATTATAGTTTTGGAAGTTGGTCGCATTTCCGCCTCCTCTAAAATAACGAGCCCTATTGTTGCCTCTACGATTATATCCATAACTATCACTACTTCCCACGTCATTATAATTACTACCTCTATTATTATTGTTATAAAAATATCTTCCTCTGCTGCGGCGAAGACTATTTGAGTGGTTATGGTTCCTATAATAAAATACGTTACTCTGGGGAGACTCAGAGTTAGTATTTACGAACTTTGTAACTAATTCTTGCAGGGTGTTAAAAGTACCAGCTTCGACTACTATGCGTGCTTTTTGCGAATTTGCGTTGGTGCTTAGCGCTTTAACAGCTGTATCCACCGTATAGTTCTGCGCAACTTGACACGGTACGCCTTCGCTGATATAAGCACTCTGTAACTTTCCGGCCAAGGACTCGATTTCAGCCGCAAAGGTCGCTGCATCTTTACCGTTTTGTTTACAATTCAAAATTCTTGCACTTAGTAAACGCGAGCTTTCCCCTTTAATATTAAATTTCAGTTTTTGTATTATATCATCAATTGTCTGTTCAGATGTGATAAGATCCCTGGCTCTACCTGTTAATCTAGTCTTTATGAATGCTATCGCATTTTCTGTATGCTCCCCACAATTATTTTTTAGCAATAATAATGAGTCTAAAAATGATCTCAAATTGTCCGGGCTACCATCGAACTGCGTTGGCACTAGTTTACTTGCCAAATTGAAAAAATCAACCGCCGACATTGCCATGTTTTCTTCCTCTGATTCAAAATCCTCGTCTACTATTGATATATCGATTTTCTCAAGACAAGAAATCGGTATTTTATAACGCACTTTTAGCGACTGAAAGGCCTGTATAACCTTATCCCTACAATATAAATATTCTTGGTTGCAAATATTCCGCTCTAATTCATCCAAAGAACCCCACGAGTTAGTTAAAGTAGCGACAATCTGGTTAAGTATTGATACAAGGCTATCTCTTATATCATTTCTAGTATCTTCACCTCTTGGAACCTGTTTTTTGATTGCCCTTTTAGCCTGAGATTGAATATTTCTTTTCAACTGACCTAATTTCAATATTAAACCTTGATTTTCAGCCTGCATTCAGGACAGTAAAGTAAAAGGTATCCAAAATGTTGTGGCATATATGAAAATTCAAATTAAACATACAAAATAGATTGACCGGTTGCTCACTTACATTGTTTCTAATCCTAGCACACCACTCTTGAACCACTCGAGTATTTCACCGCTTGCCGACACGTCACGTCGCGATCTTTTACGATGCAGGGAGAATGTCACTTGCCCTTTTACGCGGAATTACGAAACTGCACTGCAAAATGTCTATCGTCCCGGAGATTGTCTTAAACATTACGGACGGATGCTACTGACGCTGCTAAACTACGCCTCATTCGACGTTTCACTCCTTTCACGTGGATCTGGAACAGCTTGAGGGCAAACTGCAGCACCAACAGGGTTAAGATGAGGTATAGCACTATCTTAACATCCCTGGTAACATTATACTCCTCCTGGGTCACTATGAAGTTGGAGTTAACTGCACCGTTCTCCGTTAGGTCCTGATGTTTGGATTTGCTGGACCCCATTTTTAACTTTTAACTTTTTATATGATCCTGGATTTTACCATACTTATCCACTCTTATTATGTATTTTGTACGTTTTTCGGCAGGGTCGCCATGTAAGGTTTAGATAGGCAGGAAATGGTATTGTCTTGCAAGAAAACACTCGTGGTGACTCTCAGTATTCAAGTGTATTGGGTAATCAAATCAGTTACATGTATATTGGTGTGGATATCATGCTGATACCGCACAATTGCAATAATTACACATAACACTGCTGTTAGTTTCCATAATTTCTACCGTATAAGTATTATCACACATTACATAATGGTTATTGACCCTTGGCGCTACAACGGTCATATTCGGGGTTATGTGGTTATACGCCGATTACATTTTCACGCCATGTTTGAATGCAATTCTCCTTCGAAACATGTTCGGCCATTAAGACAAATAGCATACAGACGAACATTACACTGATGATTATGAAGTCTTATGTTGATTTTTTGGAAACAGTTCATAAACATTCCGTTTAGTTTGATTTTCAGTCATTGTAAACGTTAGATATTTTTTATCTAGATTTATTTTTTCAAATCCATTTATTTTTGAATACTGAGAAATTCGCATCGGATTGGAAGCGCGAAAGTTTTTTAGCAATATGAAGTAATACTATATTTGACAGTAAACTGAGATGCGTTGTTGAATTAAGTAGTGTACAAATCGTTAATTTGTAGCAACTTTTTTATAGGATATAGCCTGATCAAATGAACAACACATTTCAATATCAGGATGGTAGTCACAGCTATCAGAAATTTTTTTGTCCCCATTCTGACCAGCAGTATTATTTGGTCAAAAGATTTACTGTATTTCAAAAATATTGCAACTGTTATCTCGACACTAGAGGGCGCAGATGTGTAGGCGTTTGAAAGTAAAATTAGCAACGTTTAGGAAACGAGAAACTTTAGCCTCCAGCTAAGAGTTAAATATCGTGACAACCCAAAAATAATTGACCAAATTGGTGCAAAATGGGGTTGTTACAACGTTGTGTTGGAGTCGGCCACACAACTTGTGTGTAGTTGTGCAACTTTTTCAAACACGTCGCCACAACGTTAAATTGCTACTTGGGTACATAACAGCACTGCTACAATAACTCCATCTATTCAGCGATTTTCTATGCCGTGGTGACGACTTTGCTACCTTCAACCAAACCGCTCAAACATTGCCTTTGTTTGGACGTCTGTTTCTGGTATATCGGGTTACAATCATTGCCTATATTCTGTTTGCAACACAGTTCAACCTGTGTTGTTTGAATAAAGTTTGCGACCAACAAAACTTTGCCCGTCATCGCAATGGCGCAAAAGTGATTGGAGCGCGTACAAACGAACAGACACATAGGTACCGAAACATCGGGGTGGTGTACCTCATGACCAGATTTTGTTGAATTCAATTCCCGCAACAGCAATTTAGCCGAAACAGTTCGTTACAAAGGGATTTAATAGAAACGATACACACGAAAGCACCTGTCGGTGTATGTTGAAGCCAATTATGTGCTTGGGGCGAATATTAATAACAACCGAGCACAACCAACCCCTCTACACTTTCAGTGGCGTAACCACTCATGCTAAAGATATTTGCAACCGCAAATAAAATGTATACAGTTGGTCTCTATTTAATGAATTTCAGTTCAAGGTGCTACCAGAAAATACCGGGAAAAGAACCGACTGCCAGCAGAATTTGAACCCGCGGCCTCCGGAATTCTAGTCCGACGCTCTGCCAGTTGAGCCGTGGCGGTCGTGCCAGCCCTGCCTGCCTAGCGTCACCGTACGTTAACA
This sequence comes from Callosobruchus maculatus, assembly GCA_951848785.1. Taxonomy (NCBI): domain Eukaryota; kingdom Metazoa; phylum Arthropoda; class Insecta; order Coleoptera; family Chrysomelidae; genus Callosobruchus; species Callosobruchus maculatus. The sequence continues at coordinate 10,959,383 of CATOUR010000054.1, read as the reverse complement.
AAGACAAGTAGGGTCACTCGTTGTGCCGACTTTGATGTGAGTCTCACAAATGCAAGCCGCCTCGATTTGAGAGGGGTTCCCTTCGTGCGGACTCGTTTACCTACAGGGGATCCGACTGTGCGATGTGGTCGACGTCAACGGTCGACGTTCACTTTACTTATACGGGGGTCAATAGAAATAAATTCTATAGTATAGATAGAATATAATTTATTATTCAATAAACCATTCAACACAATAACTGCAGATGCAGCTACTGGGGGGGCAAATAGCTCAAGGAGTATTATAGATCATGCTTCGTCGGATAGATGTAGTAATTTGAAATGTACGATTCAAGTAGTAAGTAACTGTAACAGTCTGATCATTCATAATTTGTTGTCCTTAGGTATAAACATAAGAGTACTTGCGACAAAATATAGATAAGAAGTAAACAGAATAGATCATAAAAAATTCATCTCAAAATTTGAAAAGAATATTCAAACTACAGAAGTTCAATCATTTCAGGAACTAATTTACTTAATCACTTGTAGTAAAAAAGATTCGGAATTCAAAAAGACGTATAAGATACATGAAAATAACGACTGGTTAAATCAAGAAATTCTCGAAATGATTGAAAACCGAGTCAAAATTTAAAAACAAAAAGTTAAAGAACCCGGAAACACGAATTTGGAAAATAAGTTTAAAAAACTTAAGAACCATGTCAATAAGTATTAAAAACAGATATTTTAAAAATTTTAAAAATCAATGGGAATAAGTACGCACAAATATAAAAAAAACCATGGGGCCATATACAGATCATATCGCCGGCATTTTTTGGTGAAATACGCGCAAAACGCTCAATAACACACAAACACTACTTATTTAGGCACCCCGGTAGATCCGACCGATTGTATCCCGTGCACCCTGTCGCGTGTTAGGTGGTGTTAGGTGGACTGACCCTGTAAACCACAGCTGTTAGCGTTCGGCTACTGCTCGAGATCGCCGGGCACCAGAATCCGCCAGCTTGCGTAGTATCCGAGAGCACAGCAGGAAAGACCACATTGGGGGCGGAGCTTAGAGTGACCCTACTTGTCTTTGTTAGCGTCGACCAGATGCGTCGGATCATCACGCCAACTGCCGACACCATTGTCGCCATCTTCTGGTAACACGTAACGGCTCGTATCTGTGTCATCGAAGGAAATCTGTCAGTAGGAATTTCCACCCGCGTTCGACTCAATATATGTCTAGGTCGAGTCAGCACAAACACATCTGTATATGGAGTGAATGTATTACCATTTCCATGCAGAAGATGTTCCTTCGATTTTGAGATAAAGTACTGCTAGAAGTTTTTTACTGAAAGAGCCGACGTTTCGATGTTAATTTTACACCTAGTTCAGGGATATCTGGCACACCCCTTTGGGTCAAAAAAAAAACATTCCAGAAGATGGTTAAACAACTTACAAATGCCGTTTTTCAATATAACTTGGTAACTGCTGCTGTACACCACACACTGTAGCTATGCTGGGATAGACAATAAGGAAGACGACGCAATATTGGGTTGCAAATTTAGCAACCAGAAATAACTAAATATACGAGATGTATACAAATATAAGTAGAGTTTAAAGAAACAAAAAAAAAATACGCTTTTAAAGAACATCGAACTAAAAACCCAAAAGTAAGCTTAAAACAATAATGAAAGTAAAATACTATAGTATTAGCCTCTGGATGTTCTACAGAAAAGAATCCTAAACGTGATGTCCAACAAATCAATCACATATTCCTCAAATGAATTGTTTTTAGAAACTAGTTTGCTTGACATAAGGCAATTATACACCCATCAGGTGATTTTATACAAAAACAAACATAATTTTGATTAGGTTTGCCATGCATACAGTACGAGACAAAAGGAAAATCAAGACCTGCAGATACAGACTTTGCAAAAAAGTGTAAGCTTACGATGCCATACCCACCTGTCACGAAAGATTTACAATCATCTGCCTCACATGTATCGCGTTTATTTAAATCAAATAAACTCACTAAGTATGATATAAGCTATTTTCAAAAAGTATATTTTCCGAGTTGGTAGAGAAGGGTCTCGAAGGCTCATAGAAGTAAGTAATTAATTATTGCATCACAAAAATGTGTATCCTCTATTCCCTCCATACTAATGTTCTATATTTCATTTTTAAAACACTTTCGAGAATTTCAGTACGTTCTACTAGAAGCAAATCTTATTTTTCTCTCTTTTTAATATATAAGTAGTTGCCCGTGCACAACCTTGTATGGTTTTAACGGGCTGAAATTAACATTTTGTAACTGATTAGAGTTTTATCATATTATTCGTAGTTTGTCTGCATTTATACGGTACGAAACTGACTGTATTAATTTTGTATTGGGTAAAAGCGAATAAACTTATTATTATTATTGTGAAAAAAGTGTCGGGCGCTCGATTTACGAATAATGTGGCATAAAGCGCCCGCGCTATTTTCATCATAATACTAGTGTTATTTGTTCATTATTGTTTTAAGCCCATTTTCAACTTTTTAGATAGATGCCCTTTAATGGCGTGTATGGCGTGTTTTTTTTTGAGGTCAAACAACTTGCACCAGCTCATACTTCAGTGCTTTTTCGTGTAAGTTTTTGGCCAAGAATGATACTATAACTATACATTTCATAGACGTTACATCTCTGTATGTCTTAAGATACGTGGCATTTCTTTCTCTAAGAAGGAGAAGTACGGGTTTGTTTTTGATTCAGTGTATACCTTGTGTCTATAGCAGTACTGCTACAGTCAAAATTTATTAGCGCCCCAAGACTGTGCCCCTGTCTCATTCCAAGTATCCATGGATAAATTATGCAGGGCGGTTAACAACGAATTACCGATATTCCATTAAAAATAATTTTCGAATCGGCGCTATAACATTTATCGCTATTAGATTAGTTGTCATCAAGCGCAGGCTGAACGCAAAAATTAAATGAAATGATTGCTAATTGGCGAGTTTCGGTAGACTGGGCCTGCATTCACAATTTAATTTTGCACAATTACAATTCGTCGAACTGCGGGCGGTATAATATATTTATTGGCCGATCGTAACCGAGTTTTGTTCATTCCAAATGGTAAGGAAATTTGTGCACGTACAGTGTGTCCAAGTATACCTACAGATATGTCATTCGTTAGTACGGATAGTTCCGGAAAACAAACTGTCACTATGGGAAGATGGAGGAGTACAAAACACTCATAGGCCCGATTTTATCAACATGCATATTTAACAAAGACTTTGACAAAACTTTTCTATTGAATGTTGTTTAGCAAAAGCTTTCTATTGGGTGTTGAGGACTATGTTAATAAGTATCATCCAGTAGTATCTTAACAATATTGGAAACAAAACGTCAAAGCTGGATGCCACTTTTATCAAAAATATTTTACAATTTATGGATCAAAATCATAGCGGAAAATCGGAACAAAGTGATTGATTTGCAAATTAATGCTAGATTTTTAATGCTTACCTTATAATTATTGTATAATTACTGCAATTACAGTCAGATTGATTATAGACTCGATGCATGTTTATTATAGAATAGACCTTCTTATAGAAATATTTACAGAGGATGTAAAGATTGTAGGCACTGCGTAAAAGGCACCGTAGCGCAGAAACAAATTTATATAAAGCACCTTATTCACTTTCTGACTATACGAAAGGTTTCTAGTTTAGGAAAAATAAGGTTATACGTTATACTTTTGCCAGATCGCAGGCTTTGCTGTTAAGCAGCTTAGGCAACCAGTAATGCACACTTGCATCGTGTGTGTTTATAATAGCTTTGTGAAATGCTATAAGATGTTATTTTTATCCTTTTTCACTATAATACAAAGATATATTGAAGGTGTTTATAATTATTATCGAATGTAAATTATTGTTTTATCAAAATAATGCAGTAATTTGAATTTCTTGTCATCATTATAATTAAATTGACAGTATATTTGATCCTGTGATCAAATGTATCGGTTTTGTGAAATCTGATTGGTTGAGATTAGCAATTCCCAAACCCGTTGTTGAACAGGAAAATGCAAGTTTTCACCCATTCAGGATGGAAAATCAGAGTTAAAAAGATACTAGAGGTTTCACAATGGTCCATTATAATGCATGTCTTTTTTCACCCCTTGAAGTAAATTTCAAGAGAAATCCGAGGAGAAATCAATAATTTTCAGAGAACCTCTGATTGGTCAAAACCTTTGCTAAAAGGCCTGTGTTGATAAAATTGGACCTTAATGTATCACGAATACCACACCGCCAAGGAATTGTTGGGCACTCGCAGGTTTTTTTCACCACAGTTTTCAGAAATATATTTTAGTAACATAATGATATCCTATAGACACTTACCTATATCTTATATTAACTTCAGTAATTTACTCACTGGCTCCAAGATCTAGCTTTTTAAGATCTAGTTAGGGTCTCACGGTAAAAGAGTACAAAAGAGCTTTTCGCCTGAAACTTGCACAGCCCTCGGCCAGACGAAGACATTTGGCATATCGATAAGTCAAATTACTTCTTCTCTGAATTGAGTCTAGTATGGACAGGGTAGTTTGTTGATTATAGAGAGCTTAGGAAATTCGGCTTGATCGCAAATAGAGAAACACTCGTACACCCGTACACCAGCTTGAGTCTTCTGATCTCATATCCACCGGGCGCATATGTGTCCATCCCACATGCCACCATGGCCCGACCTTCTAAAACCCGTTCAGTCTCTCTTACCTCTGATGCTCTACCACCATCTGCAGCGGGCATCATCACAGTACAAGATGAAGTAATGATTAATACTTGCTGATCTTCATTTAATCTTGTAGTCGTTCCTTTTTCTCATTTTCAGAAATTTCTTGACCATTTTTTGTATGATGTACCATGCCTCTACGCTGGACAACATCAACGGGACCATAGTCTATGTGATCAGTTCATCCTCCAATTTTACTTGCCTCCAGGCTGTACGTATGGTCCTCATCTGTCGGACAAATAAGTATAGTTTAAAAAACTAAAAAACACGCTTTTAAAGAACATCGAACTAAAAAGTTAACGTTAATTTTTAAAATAAGCGAAAAATACTGATTATGATTGCGAATAAAGCATCGGGTGCTCGATTTACGAATAATGTGGCATTAAGCGCCCACGTTTTTTTTAAAATAATACTAAAATTTTTCGTTGATTTTTATTTAAGCTTATTTTAAGAATTATTTCAACTTTACCATTAAAGCGTGCTTTCTATAATTTTTGTAAACTGTATTTATTGATCAATTTTCGTAGCATAATCATAATGATTATGGTATGACCATTAACTGCATAAACGATAATTATAACTGTCGAATTTTCTGAATAAATTTTACAAAAATATCAACTGCCAAACAATTGGATGTCGCGGCAATTAAGCTCTGGTCACTACGCTTTTCTGCAATATTAACAAAAGTTAACGCCAAGCTTTCGCACCGTCACCTGTAGGTGTGGCTATGCACAAAGCGAGTTCGACACATGACTCTTTGCAGTTCAAGATAACAGATGGTGCAGTGGGAACATGGAAAAGTATATTTAGCTGAGGTAGGCAGCCATGCCAACTTAATGGATTTTTCGTTATATGTAACGAATATTTGTGAATAGAAATGATGTTACAAGCCTTCCGCCTCGCCTTTTCCTATACAGCCGAAAAGGCTCACGCCCAGACAGTGCCTGCTTTGGGAAATAGGACGTCTGTCGATGTTCTGTCTCTCGTTCCATATCCTTTGCCACTTACTTACTGTCAGCCCTTTAGCTTCAGCGCGGCATATCGCATTACCTGCTTGACCGTGACAAATTAGTGCCCTTTCTTCAGCCAGCAAGTAGAATGATGGTATCGCCGCTATCACTTGCAAAGCTCTTGTAGACACCGTGCGATAAGCACTAACTACCCTCAGCAAAGAATTTCTCTGCAAGCTGTCGAGAACCTCCTGGCACTTTTTCCTTTTCGTGGCCTCACACCACAAATGAGTTCCGTATAGGACGACTGACTGTACAACCTGTCACAGTAGTGCCTTCTGTTGCTACTGGGCCCTCCTAAATTTGCCATCATTCGTGACAGTATTCTCGCCTTCTTCTTTACCTTTGCCTCTACTCTTTCGAAGGTAGTGGGGGTACTTGCACCCCAGATATGTGGGCCATACTACAAGCCAGATCTTATCTCGGCTTTATACAGCGGACGAAATTTGGAGGGTGAGAATAGAGAATAGATACTCAAACTTTTTTATAGCAGTTGTTACAATTAATGCAACGTGTTGTATGTTATGTTGAGGTCTAAAAACTAGAATGTATGGATGGAAAGTGAGAAAACATTTTGTAAAAGTGAAAAACAGGAGATTCCATTTTATGTACAAGAAATAAGGTTGTAGTCTATAATCTGTAGTATATAGTGTACATAGAAAATAGTTATTAGTAGGTACCTATGTTAAGATAAATAATGTGCCAAATCAGAATAGATAAGAACACAAATTTTATGACCATTTATACTACAAAGTGCTGTGAAATAAACCGTGTGCTACCAAATTAAAACGAATTAAAAGCATTAACCTTATATATATTTACTATACCATTGAGGTTTTGAATTAAGAAAAAAATTATTTTTTTTGTGATAAATGGAAAATATAAGTTTTATTTCGCAATAATTTAAAAGTTATATCAAAATAAAAATGGGTTTTGGAATCCAGTACCGAAAACATGCTGGCGGCTCCCGAACCCGTGTGACGTCACCAGGGCGGTCAGGATGCTCCTTTGACCAACAACGTCCTACTCCGATACTAGATTCTAGATTCCTAGCCAATCGTGGAAATACTGGTAACTAGTATACATTTATTGCAACATAGACGATGAATGAAGTTTGCAGCTCGAGACGAAGTCTACGATTGAAATAAATATGCTTTTAAATGTTTGAAGTCAGATTGCAGATTTCAGCAAGTAAGTAACTAATCAAATATGTTTAGTTTAAAAGATCTCCTCAATCACGGGATGGCCTAGTGGTTAGAGTGTCCGATAGTGAATCTGTGTCTTTGGATCGAAACCCAGGCCTTCTAACCATATTTTAATGTAAAAAAGTTGTTGATCGATGTTGATTGATGTGCGTAGCAAGTGCAAAAAGCACATCAATAAATTTTTTGACAAAAAAAAATAAAAAAAAGTTAGAAGGCCTGGGTTCCGATCCAAAGAGCCACAGATTCACTATTGGACACTCTAACCACTAGGCCGTCCCGCAATTGAGGAGATCATTTCAACGAAACATATTTGAAAAGGTAACTTACTTACTGGAAACTGTAATCTGACTTCAAACATTCAAAAACATATTTATTTCGATCGTAGACTTCGTCTTGAGCTGCAAACTTCATTCGTCGTCTATGTTGCAAGGTGGTTGCAACAAATATGTAACCAGTAAGTATTTTCACGATTGGCTGAGAATGTGGGAATCTTGAATCTAGTATCGGAGTAGGACGTCGTTGGTCAAAGGAGCATCCTGGCCGCCCTGGTGACGTCGCACGGGTCGGCGTGTTTTCGGTACTGGATTCAAAAACCCATTTTTATTTTGATATAGCTTTTGAATTATTACGACAAAAATTAAACAAAAACAGGTTTGTTATGAAACGTATATATGTTCTTTCCATTTATGACAAAAAAAATTATTCAAAACCTCAATCAAATAAAAAGTACGGTTTAGCCGGATATCTATAAAATCTATAAAATATACTGCATTGACTACTTGACTAGTAACTACAACAGCAGATCACCCAAAATGCTTTGGTAATTTTTAAAGTTTTATATTTTTATTATGATTAAGTAGCACTCTGGTGAAGTAGAACACAATCCGCCACTGTTATGACTGTACTGTTTTCCGCAGACTTATGAATCGGGCTTGTAGTGCTAAAAATTAGGTCATGACCGATCCTCGAGGGAATACCGCATTGATGTTATGAAAGGAAAAAGGAAAGCCATCTACCGTGTTAGAGATTTTGCAACCAGTTAGCTAATTAGTGAGTATACAGGGTGGGCCAATAGTGCGAGGACGGTACGGACTGTTGAAGGCTATAACGTAAAAATGTTTCACTTAAATTTTTACGTTTATACAGGGTGATTCATATCAAACTTACATTTTTTTTAATGGAACCCCCTATATATTATTACATATTTGGATTCCTTGGTGAATTCTAGTGTGACTTTATGTATCATACATGGAACTTTAAACTAACTGTTTAGGCGCAAATCACCACTTTTGGTATAAGTAGGTATCGGAAGAAAATTGAATATCGCAACGATTATCAAACTTAGAAGGCCGTGACTTTGCGGTACGACTAAGCATGAAATGCGTCATCTTAGGTTAGACGGCATAATTTGAATTCTTTTTGTGCTTGGAGTAATCAGTAGATTACCTAACCTAACCTAACCTAACCTAACCTAACCTAACCTAACCTAACCTAACCTAACCTAACCTAACCTAACCTATATAGGGAGTTCCGTTCAAAAAAATGTAAGTTTGATATGAATCACCCTGTATGAACGTCAAAGTTTAAGTGAAAACATGTTTGCGTTATAGTACTCAAAGGTCCCTACCATGATCAAGTGACAGATTTTAGACGTATTTTTTAGTAAGCCCACAATCTTCCGTCCACACAATATTGGCCCACCCTGTATTATCTGAAATACTTCATAATTTTCCATCTGTGAAAGTATCGTTTCCCTACCATGTACCGCGCCTAACCAGCGTTCTTCCGGCATGGATTTTTCCAGCCAGCCACCGCTAACAGGAATGTACGCTGAAATGAATTCACCCTTCCGATCGAGACGGCCGCGAATCGGGTGGTAATTGCGAATTATCGGGAAATCACTTTCGCGCCCTGGGCGAGCACAAAACGTCATCATCGATGATTATTGTCTGTCCGACACAACGCACCACATAAACAGCTTCATTCGCATCGATTGCTCTCTATAAAGGATTTTCTATTGTACCATTGGAGCTTAAGCTGTCGCTATTACACTTTTGGTGCATCGGTGTGATATTGGCACAGAGATGGTCGATAGGGAATATGCGCATTTTTTTACCAGATGGTTGAAACGTATAATGACCCATCTGGTTACATCAAAAGAGTTGTCAATATGATTTGCAGGCATCTATCTCACCTCTATCTTATCATATTAAATTTCTGCTTTGTGAATATTCATGTTATCACTCATTATTTATTTTTCTGTCTACTTAGATATTTTTTTTCTACCTTAATATACAAAAACACTAATCTGCCCAGCAAGGTTTATCATTATTGGCAGTCATGGATGCTTCTACTTCCCGCACCGATAGGTGAGGGGAGTATTGTGATCACGAAAATTGAGATTTTGAGATAATACGTTTTTTGGGCGTTTGATGTATACAGAACAAAAAATCAGTCTGTCTGTCGGTCTCTGTCGGCCTGGTCTGTACGCGTCCTTCTAGCCTCGTAATCCCAGTAACCGCTGCATGGATTGTGATGAAATTTGGTCAGCAATATGCTGTGGGATCGTAGTAGGTAATGCTGCTAGAATTTTGAAAATAGGTGCATGGGCACCTGAGTAATTAGCAAAAAATTTCAAATATTCCTCAAACTTCGTTTTTAGGCGTTCTAGGTGTTCCTGATAATTTTCTACTTTTCCTTGGGTGGGATGAAATTTGGGGTGGTTGAGGGGTGGGGGGTTTTTAAATTAAAGGATTTGTTACATTTATAATAGACTGTCCACTGAACTATGAAAGAAGACCTAGCGACATAAATAACCTTTTAATGCCCATCCGAACATTGCCTTGCCTGTTAACAGAAACCAAGAGGACTTATGTACACTTTCTGGTATAAACATACGAGTATTGCTTTAGATCGTTCTGGATTGTGTAACGAGAAAACTGTTTGACTGATTTTAATGAAATTTTGACACAGTATTACTAGTGTAGCGAGGATGGAAAATACGCAAATACGAAATACTGAGAAAAAGAACTAAAAATATAAAATTAGCTTAAACTTCGTTTTTGAGCGTTTTAGAGGTTCCTGATTATTTTCTACATTTTTTGGGTGAGGGTTAATTAAATTGGGCTGGTTGGGCGGTGAGAGTTGAAAACCTGAAAAATTTGATGTATCCATAATAGGCAGTCCACTGACCTGTAAAGGAAGACCTAGCGACATAAATCACCTTTTTAGGTCCATCCGAACACTGTCTTGCCTATTACCGAGATTAAGAGACCTTCGGTGTACATATATTGCTTCAAATCGTTTTGTATTTTGTAACGTAGAAACTACTAAATTGATTCTAATGAAATTCTGATACAGTATTATTACCGCGGTGAGGATGGAAGACGCGTATGGTTGTTAGAAATCGTCTCAGCGTCAGCGTTTTTAGATGTTTTGGGGGTTTCTGGTCGTTTCCTGCCTTTTCCGGGTAGGGGTGAAATTGGGGTGGTTGGGGGGCGAGGGGTTGTAAAAGTGAAAAATTTGTTGTATGCGTGATGTTCATTTCCTGTGAAAGAAAGTCCTAGCGGCATATTCGATTTTTTAGATCCTTCATAACATTACCTTGCCTGTTACATTAACCAAGGGACTTAGAATTTTCTGATGTACATACATACGAGTGTTGCTTTAGGTCGAGCTTTAGGTCGTTCTGTATTGTGTAACCTGGAAATGACCGAATTGATTTTAACGAAATTATGACACAGTATTATTAGTTATATTGGCGAGGATGGAAAACATGGTATGTATGGTTTTTAGAAATCATGTCAATGGTGGCGCTGCAATAATTAGAAAACAAAAAATATGCGGTGGGGGTTATAAAACTCAAAAGTTTGTAGTATTGATAATAGGCTGTCTATTGCCCTGTAATTTATATTTAGAGGGCGGGCGAGGAGCGTACACCTCCCTCCCCCCCCCCCCCCGATAGAGCTCTACGGAAGCATATTATATTTATATAAATACCAAAATCTAAAAGCTTTCTACTGTGGATGCAGAGCTTTGAGAGTTTTTTTTTGCTCTTCAGAGCGCGGCAGCACTGGTCTGCCCCCCCTAGACCTCTAATGGAAAATGGAAAGTGTAATGGTAGCGTGGAATATTTATATCAATAACAAAAGTTGGTTTGCGAGCTTTCTTTTGCTCATCAGAAAATAATAGCGCATCCATCTGGGTCAATTTCCAGCTCGTCATGAATTTCGAGAGCGGCAGCACTGGTTCGCCTCCCCCCCTCCAAGAAGTCCTAAATCGGCCACTGATGTGTGCTAAGTACTGAGGGTCATATTCATAGTCGATACTTAAGGGTCGTCTGTGTAAGGTTTGACTTGAGGGTCCCTTACGCAAGGCTCCCTTGTGTAATACTCAATACGATTTTTTAGGTTAATTTTGGAGTACGGTGTTGTCAGTTTTTGTCACATCCGGAAAAATGTCCGGCACAAAACACGAAATACTCGCACAAAACAAAAAGAGATAACAGAAAACATCAAGATGCGAAGACATAGACATAACAAATTTACTTATACCTATTTGAAATATGACAACGTCGCTGGATGAACCCCGCCGTCTGGTAGATGTTGTCTAGGAAACAGATACACAAGGAAAGCCGCAATTGAGGGTCCCTTGAGTAACCCTCAAGTAACCCTCAAGTGTCCGTTGATTAATACTTAAGAAATAGTTGAGAAACGACTATGAATACGGACCTGAGTCAATCAATTTGACTTCTTTTTGACAGATAAGACATTTTGAGCACCGAAGAACGTTGCACTCTTTATAGGCATCCCTCAAACTATAATGTGTACTCGCAAAAAGTGGTTTCGTGATTACAGTCCTTAAAACACTTTTTGTTAGCTAATGGCCCCCTCGTCCTTACTACCGACTAATTATCATTATTGTTAATGTTCTTTCTGAAGTTTAATTCCGTTTCATTTTCTAAGCAGCTGAGGAATCTCTGTGAAAATTATCTAGATGAAGCCGAGGAGAAATTCCGAGGTGAGCAGTTTAGATAATAAAGTAATCCTAGTCTAGAAGTGATGATAATAAGAGCGTCAGGGTACGATTCTCCTGGGTAACGCCGAACCGCTGTACATTATATCGTAACAGAATATTTAAGTGTGAATCACGGTGACCTTTGAAGTTGGGCTATAGAAGACCATAATCCTATTATGTATACCTACATATTGTGTAGGAGCTTATGTAAAGTACGAAATATCTGAAGTCTGTTGTTTTGCCTGTTCGTGAGGTCGTCAGAATTTTCAAGTTCTACTTCCCACACCGATAGGTGAGGGGAGTATTGTGGTCGCGATAATACACATTTTGGGCGCTTCATGATGTCTACATAACGAAAATCCTCGCCACTCATTTCCGTCGATCTGTCTGTACACGTTTTTCTAGCCACTTAATCTTAGCAACCGCTACATGTATTGTGACGAAATTTGGGCAGCGGTATGCTGTGGGGTCGTAGTAGGTAATGTTTCTATAACTTTAGAAATTGGTGCATGGGCGGCGTAGTAATTGTCAAAAAACAAATAAATTAAAATATACCTCAAACTTCGTTTTTAGGCGTTTTAGGACTTCCTGACCATTTTCTACTTTTTTTGGGTGGGGTGAAATTGGAGTGATTGGGGGTGGGGGGGTTGTAAAATATAAAAAATTGTTGCTTTCATAATAGACTGTCCACTGACCTGTGAAAGAAGACCTAGTGACATAAATAACTTTTTTAGGTTCATCCGAACATTGCCTTGCCTATTACAGAAACCAAAGGAATTTTTTCTGGTGTAAATATACGAGTATTGCTTTAGATCGTTCTATATTATGTAACGAGGAAAATGTTGAATTGATTTTAATGGAATTTTGATACAGTATTACCACCATGGCGAGGATAAAAATTGCGTATGGTTTTTATAAATCGTGCCAGTGCAGTGGCGGCGCAGAAATAATAAAAAAACTAAAAATATAAAAACAGCTCAGACTTCGTTTTTAAGCGTTTTAGAGGTTGCTGATCATTTTCTACGTTTTTTTGGATGGGGGCGTAATTGGGGCGGTTGGGGGGTAGGGGGTTGAGAAACTGAAAAATTTGTTGTATTCATAATAACTAACACTAACCTGTGAACGAAGGCCTAGCAACATAAATCATCTTCCGAACATTGCCTAGCCTATTACCGGAAATAAGGACTTAGAATTTTCTGTATACATAGGAGTATTTATTGCTTTAGATCGTTTTGTTTTTGTAACGTGGAAACTATTAAATTGATTCTAATGAAATTTTGACACAGTATTACTGCCGTGGTGAGGATGGAAGACGCGTATGGTTGTTAGAAGTCGTGTCAGTAGCAGCGTAGCAATAATCAAAAAACTAAAAATATGGAACTGCGTTTTTAGATGTTTTAGGGGTTCCTGGGAAAGACATAAGGCATAAGACAATTCTAAGAGGGGGGGGGGGTTGCCGATGATTTAGTTGCAAGGGGATCTCAGACTGAAGCTTCATGCTATGGGAAAATAATAAACTGGTATCACGGTAATGTGTGGGAAGTACTGAGTCAATCAACTTGACTTCAATTTTTTTTATAGCAGCAGCATGTCAGTCTGCTAGATACTATATTAACCCAAAAGGCGGACAATTTGACTTGCATAGTTATTTCCTCCTTTTGATGCTATATCTTCTTATCAGTCATTCTCGCAGCACAGAGGAGCCTGAGTTTTTAAAATTGTCCGATTCGTTTTCAAAGAGATTAGAAAAATTTTTATGAATTTTAATTAGTTCAAATAGAAAACGAAAACACACGAAAATATCACTTTTTATTGCAACAAGTGTTCAAAATGTTGCGCGTTATAGCCCAAACAAATATAGGCGATGCATGTTTAAATTCATAAATTTCAGATTGGGAACTAATCACATTAGATTTTAAATAACCCTATAGAAAAAGTCTAATAACGTCAAATCAGAAGATCTAGCTGGCCATACAATAATTTTTTGGGGGGACTAGGTATGCCCTTCTACAAAAGCAAGAGGATTTTCATTACTCCAATACCTGCAGTTATGCTTATTAACAAATACATTCAAATAAAATATGCATTTATCAGTGAGGGAGATATTCTTTACCTAAACGGTATTAACCATTAACCGCTGTAGTCAGTTGTTCACAAAATTCAACTCGAAATCAAAATTTTGAATGGATGAAGTTTATGGAGTTTAGTAGTTACTAAACTACGCACAGTTGTGCGTATAGAGCGAAATGAAATGTCAGCCGGATCCACAGTTTTCCGTAATGAAGTATATACGAAAATAACCCAAAACTTCGACTTCAGCGGCTTCATACAAAACTTTCCATTTTTTAGTTGCAACAGATCCAGTTTGAGTAAATTTAGTAACAAGTTCCAAAACACCTATGCGAACTTATCTTCCCCAGATGTCTGGCGTTAAATGTAACGACAGTTTGCCGAGCACATTGATTTTGGGCACCATAAATTGAAATCATTTCCACTGTTTTTGCAACTGTCCATCAAGAATTTGAACATCACATATATCATTGTTTTACTAATAACGGGCACCATTTTGGACACTTATTGCACTAAAAGTAGTATTTCCGTGTGTTTTTGTTTCCTGTCTGAACAAATTAAGATACAATGAATTTGTGGTTCTTGGGTTTTTAGGCCGGCGTCGTTTAGCGTTAAAGCTTGACGTTTCGCCACCACGAGTGGATGGCATCTTCAGAAGCTATTTCACTTCGGCGACTTCCAAAGTACTCAAAGTACTCAAAGTACTTTGGAAGTCGCCGAAGTGAAATAGCTTCTGAAGATGCCATCCACTCGTGGTGGCGAAACGTCAAGCTTTAACGCTAAACGACGCCGGCCTAAAAACCCAAGAACCACAAATTCATTGGACGATGGCCGCGAAAGCCTTACACAGTAAATTAAGATACGTAAATATTTTTCTAATTCTTTTGGAAACGATTCGACCGATTTTAAAAAGTCAAACGCCAAAATGAAGTACGTGGAGAAACCTTTAAAAGGTGGTTATCACTTGATACCACTTGCCATTTAAAATTTGATGACCCTGGTGGCAGAGGGTACAAGGGGAAAAGTAGTTTTTGGTGAAAAAGTTGTTCCCCTTGACTAATCTATTAACGTGTCTCGGCATTTTTTCTTCTAATCAGTGGCTTTCGATAAACCGTGGTGGAAAGCTTTTAAATGAACACCCTGTATATCCTAGACTTACTCTAACATACAGTGACCGTACTGCGACCTGTAGTTGATGTAGGAAAGTAAGGGTTCTGTGCAGGATAAATAATGCTGTAGTTTCCTAATCCAAATTTGGTGGTAAATTCTATCAAATGATTTATATAAACACGTCCGTGTAACATCATCTTGTCGTTGATTGTCGAGATAGTCAGAAATATCAGTGGCAATCAACAGCGAAATTTGTAATAGTTGATCTGTGTTTTAAGAAACCGTATTGAGATGGAGAGACGTGGTTCAAAGACGTGAGTATATGTGTTGATAAACGGTTATTAGAAATTTCTTATCAATATTCTAGATTACAGGACAAATTTTCGAGAATTTCCAAGCGTTAGAAAATATTAGAGACCCTAGCGACGCTCTAAATATGATGGTTATGGGGACAAAAGGAACACCAGCATAATACTTGAGTTCAATCTAGTTAGGATTTTCTGAAACATCGAATATTTAATATTCAGAAACAGCCGATTTATATTTTACATTTAAACTATAATCGACAGATTCAACTGATAATAGAAATGTTGGGCAATGAAGAGCCAATCATGCAACTGCCTTGAAACTACCAGATTGATTTCTTTTTCACTAGACGAAAAACGAAATACCTGTTCGCTACTGTCGCTGCATTCTACTTCCATCGAAAAGCCCATTTTGCTATTTCAGTACACCATAACTCTGGCGATACATCAAAATGCGCAGAATAATGTTCCCCACAGAGATGCATAATTTCGCTCTTCGGAAAGTCATACGTTTATTATGCAACAACTTTAATATGTTAATGCAATTTAGCTAGATGAACACGTAATCTGGGATGTGGCGCAAGGTTGCGGTGCGATTATCTGAAATGGGGATGAAAAAAACCCGTTGCGTGCTCGTACTTATGCAAATAGTGGCTGCTTTAATAAATATGTAGCAGCAACAGCAGTCCAGGTGTAGCAGACGCAATTATGCGTACTTTCGCATGGTAATTGGGTTTTTTCGATCTGGCTGGCCGATTTAGCTGACTGTGATATATGGTGCTATAATTTGGCACCCCTGGTACGGTTTGGGCTTTGGGGGTTTTGTATTCCGGTGAACAAAAATTACTCTCTACAGTATCTGTTGATTTCATCAAGATTAATTGTTAGCTATTTTTCCATGATCTAAAAGTGGTACAGCCCTTTATGTACATGTACCTCTTGAATTAATCATTTTAGACCCCAAGTATGCTAGTTTGTTGGAATTGTTTTATCAGGAGGAACAAAAAAGTCACAAATATACAGGTTGTCCAAATTTTGAATCGGACGTCACGTGATCATAATAAAAGATACTGCTCTAATTTACACCCCCAAAATTATAATTCGCTACTGCTGTCCAGTTCCGATATATAGCTTGCCTTAGTCGTCGTGGGACACCCTGTATAAGGCAATTTGTTATGTCTGTGGCTAAGCATTTTGACGTTTTCTATTATCTCTTTTTGTATTGTGCCAGTATTTCCTGTTCTGTGTCGGAGATTTTTTCGGACGTGACAGAAACTAACAACACCGTACTCCAAAATTAACCTGCAAGATCGCCTCGACTGCATCGGAATGTCATGTTGAAATTTCGTTACATGGATATTACTCAAGGGAGCCTCACGTAAGGGATCCTCAAGTATTAAGGGATCAAAGTATTAAGAGACCCTTAAGTATCGACTATGATTACATCTTTTGGAACAATCTCCGCGCCTCCAGAATTCTAGTTTGACGCTCTTATTCCGGAGGCACCGGGTTCGAATTTCGCTGGCAGTCGGTTTTCTTTCCGGCATTTTCTAGTAGCACATTGATTTGAGAGCCCGATATGTGGCCAATAGCATGAAACATGGTACAACATTCATTCCTCACACAGAGTTGTCTGCGCTGGCTGGACCTGGTGATGTCTGGTGTCGAATGTGGTCAGAGATCAATGCTGACTCAACAGATTTCCTCGGTGCTCATATACAACCTGCTGCGTACTACCAGGAGGTGGCGGGGATGGAACCGTCAGTCTGCGTGAAAGAATTCGATGCTTCTTAGATTCGCTTCGCCGGCTGGGTCGCCGGCTCGTAAGAGTGCCGGACTAGAATTCCGGAGGCGCGGGTTCGAATCACGCTGGCAGTCGGTTTTTTTTTCGGCATTTTCTGGTAGCACCTTAAACAAAATGTTACTTAAAAATGTATGTTACTGTATTGAGTATTTTTGTCATGGATACTTTTTGAGCGATTTCAAGCTGGTATCAATACCTTTGTATTAGGTGTATGGGTGTTGAAAATAATTAATTACTGAGGAGTGTAATCAATTGCACAAGACTGTACGAACCAAACGCGTCTTTGTTGGTTTGCCTGTCCAAAAAGATATATAATTGGCATCGGTATCGATACTTTTTATTTTCGCATCCCTACTCAGACTTCTTACGCATAATGGCGTCATCAAGGTCAAATTATGTAGGAATCATCTTTATATAGGAAATCCTCTGAGATATTCTGCTGGTTGCAGATTTACGGATCACGAACCTTAACTTAGACTATTTATCACGGTCACCGAATCACGGAACACAAGACAATATACATACGTACATACGTAAATACACACAGCTAATTTTTTTTATCCCTACTCCCTTGCCGCTTCGGTCACTTGTTCCTTATAAGTAGGTAAATTATATTATATAATTCCTTAAATTTGTTTTTCACCATTAGAATATTTAATCGCTGAAAATAAGTATTTAGTTTTGTTTATAGCACTAGAGGCGCCTCTAGTGGCAAAAAGCGAGCGAGCCTTGTCGTTCCACCAAGGAGAGGTAAACTGCTTCTAGTGGCGTTTCTCTCTTTGGTTGCCGTCACCTTCGGGTACTAGATGGCGCACCGGCAGAATTCCTTCTGTCTTACTCGTACAATTTGTTGATGACTTTGACTGGTATCTAAAAAGCATTTCAATTTCTGATGTGTTTTTGGTTGTTGGTGACATGAATATTGATATAGCTAGGGAGCATGAGTACAATAACTTAATAAATATGATGCAGCAAAACGGTTACGTACCTCAAATTAATCTACCAACAAGAGTAGAAGCAAATTCGTCAACTACTATTGACCACATAGGTATTCATGAAAATTAACAAACCAAAGGTTTCTGACAACAATAATATTAACTGTAACTGTAATTCTTCTCAAAAACTGCATTACGGATCATTACCCTGTTCTATTAAATTTTTCGTATTTGAAAAAGGATAATCTAATTACCAATAACAATAGCGTGTATGAAATCAAAACTATAAATCAAAATAAACTAGCAAACTTGTTACAAAGCAAGGGATGGGAAACTGTGTTCTCGGAATCTAATCCGCAAAGTGCATTAGATAATTTTTATAATGAGTTATGTCATCACATTAACTTAGCAACAGACCGTGTCAAAATAAATAATAAGACTAAAAGGCTGAGATCCTGGATGACCGCTGGTATCCTAACATCCATCAGAAAAAGGGATAAAATGAAACAGAACTTAATAAAAGATAAAGACAACTTAGTAGCAAAACGTAATTATATAACATATAGGAACAGACTAACTAATTTGATAAAAACCACTAAAAATGAATATTTATCGAACAAATTTACTGAAGCTGGAAATAATTATAAGAAAAAGTGGGACGTTATTAGCGAGGTCACTGAAGATGACAAAAGAAGAAAAACGAAATAAAAACAATTTGTACTGATACTGCTCTCTTAGATTCTCCTGACAGCATAGCCTGTGAATTTAATAATTTCTTTGTCGAAATAGGTCGAAAAATTACAAGCCACATAGATCACAAGAGTGTTGGTAATAATATCTCCTGTAATGCAGCCCAAATTACTCAATTTATGTTTTTAGCACCGGTAGACAACATCGACCTGCAACAGATGATTGGTTTACTAAAAAATGGTTCTTCACCAGGAAAAGATGGTTTATTAACTAAAACTATTAAGTCGGTAAGCAAGTACATTATTTACCCTCTAGTACATATTTTTAATTTATGTTTTAAGTGTGCAATAATCCCTAGGCAGTTTAAAGAAGGCATCATAGTCCCTATTCATAAATCTGGCGATAAGAACCTAATGACGAATTATAGGCCAATAGCAATTATTAGTGTGTTTGGAAAACTATTTGAAAAATGTTTAAATAAAAGGCTTTGTAATTTCACAGATAAGCATAGTACAATATCACCTCGCCAGTTTGGTTTCCGCAAAGGTATCAGCACTGAGAATTCTCTCCAGGAATTAATAACACATATTCTGGATAACTTTCAAAATAAAGTCAAGACTGCTGCTGTGTTCTTAGACCTTCAGAAAGCATTTGATACGGTATCGCATATGCTGTTATTAAATAAACTTGAGAAAATAGGGATTCGAGGTGAGGTGCTCAATTTGTTTAGAAATTATTTAACGGATAGAACTCAGCAAGTTAAAATAGGGACCTGTCTGAGCAGCTCTATGAGTACAACAATAGGCGTACCTCAAGGTACTGTGCTGGGCTCCACATTTTTTAATCTACATAAACGAACTACTAAATTGTGAATTTAATTGCGAAATAATCTCGTATGCAGACGATACTGTGCTAATCTGCACTGGTCGGTCCTGGGAGGATGCCATCAGCAATGCTGAGTTATCGTTGACCTATGTTAAAGGTTGGTTAGACAGCAATATATTGAAATTAAATACCTCTAAAACTAAATATATGACGTTTGCACCAACTAAAACAGGTATGCCTTTAAGCACTCGCCCCCTTATTATAAACGGCAGCCCCTATAGTATAGATAGGGTGGAATCCACCAGATACTTAGGGATCATAATTGACCATTGTTTAAAGTGGCAGTGCCATGCAGAAATGTTGTGCATGAGATTAAGGAGAATTGTACACAAGTTTTTTATATTGAGGCATGTGCTGAATACAAAAACCCTTCTTTTGGTCTACCACGCGTTAGTAGTATCATTACTTACATACGGAATTAGTGCTTGGGGTGCAGCATACACAAACGTTCTAAAATCTTTGCAGACCACACAAAACTATATTCTAAGAACTATATTTAAAGTTTCTTCCAGGACAAGCTGTAGGTTCATTTATAAGGAAAATCAATTATTAAATATTAAAGCACTTTATATGTTAGCAGCCTTAAAGTACATTCAGTCTGGTGGCAATAATCTGGTGAACCATGTGTATGATACTAGGGCAAAGACAAATTTGTTTTTTACTTGCACTAAAGCTGACAAATCAGTTTGTCAAAAGTGTATTAAATTTGATGACGAAATATAAATTTAAAAAAGTCATCACAAAGTATATAACTGAAAACTTTGCAGATCTGATGTCTAATATTGCTTAATGATTAGGAGTATAATGTATTAATCATGTTTCCTATCATTGATTTTAGGGATTTAAGTCTAATCTTAGTGCAGCCACTTCATGTTAGTTGTTTATGTCTATGTTTTTGTTTTTTTTTTTCATTGTTTTCATTTTATATTTACTGTAATCATAAATAAATCTATGACTTCTTGTATAAGAGACATTATCATCGCTACACTTAAACTGCGTTGTGCTGATGATCGACTCCATCTATGATGATAATAACAGATTTTGACACACACAAGCGCTTAGCTTAGGTGTCGATACTTATTTATGCTCTTTTTGATATTTTCGTTGCTCGATAACTTTACTGAACCTTAATGGTGATTGTTTTTGATTGTAGCATGTATTGTTAGTAAGGTTGATAACTTTAAGTTTATTTTGTAAATGTTAATAATTGTTAATATGCAGCCGAATAAAAAAAAATAAAAATATTCTATACAATGGGAACGAGCAATGCAGTTGTTACTGAACAGACTTTCGAGCCTAGGTAAGAGCTGTATCAGGTTAAATTCCCACTTATTATGACCTTCATAATCAATTCTCAATGTTTAAGTTATTTTTGCATGGAATATTATACTTGTATTTATATAGACAAATATATGAGCAAAAATAATGATAATAGCGACCTTTTGCACGTCCGTTGCCTGACGTTATTTCACGATATCGGCTATTTGTGCCATGCGCAGTTCTCCCAAAATAACCGAATCGGTGAATAACCGATAAAGTTGTACGCTCTTTACGAAGGATTACATAGCGTAACCTCTTTGCTTTGAGTACTTAATAGGGCTGTTCCAAATTACGGTTCTATCACCGTCCCAGAACTGATTTCGTCATGCACCGCCCATTTTACAGTTCTAAAAACAGTGATTGGTTGGTCCGCCAGCGTACCAACTAATCATCGATTCTAGAATCACAAAATGGGCGGAGCACGATAAAATCAGTTCTGAGACGGTGATAGAACCGTAATTTGGAACAGCCCTAATGTTTCCTTAAAACAAACATTGTTTTTAGGTGTAGAAAATGGCTACTTAGCTGTGGACGAGACGATTTGATAAAACAAGATATGGGGCAGACAAGCATATAATATATTGATCATAGAGTTTGCAGTATCCATTTTGAAGGTTCTATGTATGACAACCCACTAGAAAGAAAAGGACTTCTTCCTACGGCTGAACCCATACCATTTTATACAGAAAATGTTGGTGAGTTATTATGAATGTCTGTATATATGTGAATATTTTCCCAGTATGATATGATTGTCTCTGCCATAACAGTTTTTAAACATCTATACATATACCGGGTGTCCCAGAAAAACGGTTCAAGCAAAAACTGAGTGGTACTTTTGAAGGTACTATAGGGTCTATCATACCATGCATTCAAAACATATTTTTTTTGTACGACAACCCCTAAAACTCACCCCCAACTCTTTTTTTCAAATAGCACCCCATAGGTTTTCCTACATAAATGATATCCACATTTTATTTAAAATCTTGTGGTACCTTTAATTTTATACGCAAACTTATTTTTTCCGTAAAATCATAAGCATAAGACAAATGAAATGATACTTGGTTTGACGCCTGATATTTTTGTAACAAAAGCGGATAAAAAAGAAAAGTAAGTAGGTTTTTCAAGGGTAGTGAATGACCTATCATTCCTTGCTTATGAATCATTTTTTTCTTACTTAAACCCCCTGGAATCCACCCCTAGCTAGTTCTTTCAAATTTCAATCCGCAATTTTGCCTGGAAAAATGAATTCTTTACTTGAATTTAATTATCGTAGTGCCTTACTTTTTATGCCCCTACTGCAATTTACCGTTAATTTTGGGGGCACACCCTGCACACGGGGTTGGCGCGGCCCGATTTAACCATAAAACTTTTTCACGTTTTTGCACTTAGTTTTGTTGACACATTTTTTTTATTAGGTGATTCATGATAATAAAAAAATATTTTCCATACATGTGTTTTAATTAATTTATGCTTACGATTTCATGGATTAAACGAAAAAAATTAACGATAAATTGCAGTAGGGGCATAGAAAGTAAGGCACTACGATAATTAAATTCAAGTAAAGAATTCATTTTTCCAGGCAAAATTGTGGACTGAAATTTGAAAGAGCAAGCTAGGGGTGGATTCCAGGGGTTTAAGTAAGAAAAAAATGGTTCATAAGCAAGGAATGATAGGTCATTCACTACCCTTGAAAAACCCACTTACTTTTCTTTTTTATCCGTTTTTGTTACAAAAATATCAGGGGTCAAACAAATTATGATTTCATTTGTCTTATGCTTATGATTTTACGGAAAAAATAAGTTTGCATAAAGATAAAGGTACCACAAGATTTTAAATAAAATGGGGAGATCATTTATATAGGAAAACCTATGGGGTGCTATTTGAAAAAAAAAGTTGGGGGTGAGTTTTAGGTGTTGACGTACAAAAAAAATGTTTTGAATGCATGGTATTGTAGACCCTATGGTACT
Organism: Callosobruchus maculatus; assembly: GCA_951848785.1. Lineage (NCBI taxonomy): Eukaryota > Metazoa > Arthropoda > Insecta > Coleoptera > Chrysomelidae > Callosobruchus > Callosobruchus maculatus. The sequence goes on along the minus strand of CATOUR010000054.1, from coordinate 10,936,323 downwards.
TTCAAAAGTACCACTCAGTTCTTGCTTCAATCGTTTTTCGTTACGAAAATATCACGTGTTAAGGAAATTCTGGGACACCCGGTATAGCGATTACAAATTATAGAATCAGATGTAATTTTAACAAAAATTACAAAAAAATCAGACAAAAATACAATGTTGACATGTCAAACCTAACATACCATATTAAAATATTGATAAAAGTTACACAAGACACTAGAGTTAGAAAATTGTACAAATTTTGCCAAATATGTTACACATTTAGATCAGTGACGTCATTGTGGAGGTAATCTTCATGATTATAAAACGATTTCGTGATCTTTTCTCAGAAAATATTAATTTCGAATACTTTCATCTCGCTTAGTGCAGCACTGTAGAAGTACAAGGCATAATAATTGATGCCTGCTCTTGATTAATTTGCTAATTCTTGTACTTTATATTTTAAAATTGGCGGCTTTTCTTATGTTATGACAATGAATTTCATTGTCAGGTATATGATGTTTCATTGCGTTTTATGTGACAAGCATTCTAAAATGAAAATACAAGCTAGTGTAAGTAGGTGTAACCTGATAAACCCATTTTTGCAGGGCTCTCTATATTTCGAGTTGGCCAATACCCTTCCACATCGTCTCTGTGTGCCAAAAATCTTTTTGTAATGTGTAGAATAACCTCAGTTCAATATGGAATATGACTTAGCTGATTGAAAATATGAATAATAACAGTTCATGACTGTTGCATTATTCAGATTTCTTATGAGATGAATGATTCTGGACAACTTTTTTAAGAGTTTCTGAGTGTGTAATTTCCATGAGAGTTGCAAATCTAAGCACGTGCCTAGAAATTTGACATTCTGTTCTTTCTTTTCTTCTCTTTAAAATCAGTTTGTTTTGTTTTTGTATGGTTTAGGCTCAGTGAGTATATTTGACAGATCAGAACTTTAACAAACTAACAGACTGGATTTTCCACTTTTGGTCACTTATGATTATCTTAGTTATACACAAATGTTTGCTGTAAGACATGTTTATAGGAGATAAATTACCATCAGTATTAGACAAGTGGCTACTCACAGGTGTCATAAGTGTTTACGATATGAACTGCACTCTTCCAGCCTTTCCAAAAACAGCTTTTCTATGAAATCAAATTCATTTTTTCAACCATGAATACCTATGACCTTACAATTTATCTATAAAGTTAAAATATTGAATTTGCAGATGCTGCTATTCCTAGAACATCATCACAGCAGCCAGAAACTACAAGTACAGCAACAGCATTTGAAACATCACACCAGGACAAAAAAATCAAGCTGATACAAGATATCAGATTGATACCTTTACCTGACAGGACAGCATCTCCACCTCTTCGGTCTCCTGTAGAGACACAGTCAGAGCTGTCTCACTGCTGATTCTCCTCGGAAAGAACATTCAAAGAAACAGTTGAAATCGCAAAATATCAGTTTGAAAAAAGAAATTCAAACCACTGCTCATAAATCTGAGACATTTACAAAAGATGGTTTTAAGGTTCAGTGTGATAATTTCTTAACTCCACAACTTTCTAGTTTTGTTAAGGCACAAGTAGATTTATTACACAAATCAGCTCAGGGTAAACGTTACAGTAATGAATTTAAACAGTTTCCTCTTTCTTTATATTTTTCTAGCCCAAAGTGTTATAGACAGTTGCAGTCAACATTTTGCCTACCATCACCTAGGTCTTTATCCAGGTTTATCGAAAATATAAAATTTACAGCTGGTGTTTATCCTTTCTTGTTCAAAATTTTACAAATGAAGGTGGCAAAATTACAGCCAGCAGATAAGTACTGTGTTTTATGTGTGGATGAAATGTTATTGAAGTCAAATTTATTTTATAACTCTAGTGCTGATTGTGTAACTGGGTTTGAAGGTAATGGTGAGGTTCGCACTCAAAAACCAGCATCATCTGCCACAGTTTTCACGGTTCGAGGTATAAAATCTGCATGGAAGCAACCAATTGCAGATTGTTTTTCATCCAAATATTATAGTGCTGTTGAGATAAAAAACTATTGGACCATGTTGTCCAGAATTTAACTTCGATAGGCCTAGAAGTCATATGTTTAATATCAGATATGGGTTTTGATTGTTTGGAACTTTCAAAGATTTTAGGTGTAACTACTGAAAGTACAAAAATTTGCTTGGGAGGCAAAGAAATGTTTTTTTATTCCGATCCACCGCATCTCATAAAAGCAATGCGTAACAATCTACTGCGATTTGATTTCAAGTGGGATGATGAAAGAGCGTCATGGCAGATGTTGTAACACTTTATGAGAGAGATCGAACACTAAATAACAAGTTAGCTCCAAAATTAACAAAATCTCATATAAATCCTACAAATTTTGAGTAAAATGAGGGTTAAATATGCAACACAAGTAGCAAGTAGCTGTTGCAGCTGCTATTGAAACGTACGTAATGTTAGGTGCTTTACCACCTGCTGCAATGGGTACAGCTGTATGTCTAGCGAAATTTGATAAGCTGTTTGTCATATTCAATTCCTCAAGTATGAAATCTAAAAAAGAAATGAAAGGTGAGCCCAAGCCGATTCTTTAAAAGAATGTAGCACTTTTTTAAATAAGTTGATTGTGTTCAATACATCTAAAAATAAAGTAGTAAAAGTAAAATTTTTGAACTGTTGGAAGATTTCTATAGCATCTTTGCTAGCACTTTAGGAACACCTCCAAGCAAAAGGATTTCAGTTTCTGTTCACAAGACGAATTAATCAAGATTGTATAGAAAATTATTTTGGAACAATCAGACAGCAGCATGGGAATTGTGTGAATCCTACCCCATTGCAGTTTATAAGGTCATTTAGGAAGACATTTGCCATGAATTATATCCATACTGCAGATATGAATTGTTTAGAAGACTTTGACAGGATAATCACTCAACTATCAGATTTCACGGCATCCTCTCTCCCCGAGCCTGTTGCTACTACAAGTACTACAACTCCAACATACAATCTTCAAATAAGTTCCAGCTCTTATCAGGAACTTACATTACCAGAAGTAAATGCATTCAAGTATGTTTGTGGGTACTTCACTGACAAATGTCTTACAATTCACTCTTGTACTGTATGTCAAAAATTTGGGACAGATAATGATGAGTTAGACCATTCAAATTTATTTATTCACTTTATTCATTTGATACAAATAAATCTGCTTTTGGAAAATTGAGAACGCCTCATGAGTCTTTCTACCATTTTATATATCAACTGGAAAAACTATTCATTTAAGTCATAGAAGTGTGCATTCTGGATCATCCAGGAAAATCCATCCTGAGTTCCAAAAAATTTCTTATGTTCATCCATGCCCAAACTTTCCTCTTGATTACCTTCGAAAACTGTTTATAAGATTTCGTATTTACTGTATGCTAAAAAATACCAACAGAAGTTTCAAAACAACCCCAAAAAGAAATAAAAAACTTAATATTTTGATGAATTTTTAATATATGTGTATTGTACATTTGACAGAAAAATTCCTATGCATAAAGCTGAATTTTGAGTTATCTATTATGATGCTGGTGATTTATCCCAGAATTGTGATTATGATGTACGTATTTGTCAATGTTTACAAAATGATTCTACTTGATTATAGTATTACTTTAGTGGTTGTTATTAAATCAATAGATTACTTAAGATAAAATTCCATGTCATGTTTCTGATTTTAAGTTTATAATGTAGTTTGTGAATTTAATTGTACAGAAGTTTCGTCAGATTAAACTTATTAAAAGATATGCTATGACCTCCTTAATATGTGTTTTAGTTCTTTGTTGCCTCTTATTGCAACAAACTAGTCCATACATTAAATAACATGCATAAAACATAAGCGAGCTGTGCTCTGACAGCTAATAGATAAACATTTAAAAGAGATTGTCAGAGATCGGTATTATAATTTATACTTTGAGAAACGTCACAGACGTCGCGGAAACATCAGTAAACAGTAACAAACAGCATGTTTTATGCATTTGGTTCAACTTATGGGTCAGTTTTTAGCAACAATTTGGAAGAAACAAATCACAGATAAGTGTCAGATAATATTCATGACCCAAAAAAATTTGGGTATTTTAACTTCAAATTTTCCTAGTTTGGCACTTTTTAACGGTCAGATCTTTAAAAATCACAACTGTTGTACAATCGTGCATATAGAGTAATAAAACCGAATTTACTTAAGTTATTTATTTTCAATCCTTTCAGGATACATTCCGTTTAAGCAATCTTAAAAGGAAGGGTACTACTGAAAAACGGAGATGGCAACATTGCTTTTTCCAACTAATTCAGGTATCGCGAGACATCTGGCAACTACTGCACACCCAAATTTAAATGTCCAAGGTCAATGGGAGCGGATTGCAAACATAAAAGGAATTCCGCCGGGTGTCTCCTCTTGTTAGTTACCTACTCTTTGGCGTAACGTTAGAATCGTTTGATGACGTCAATAACCGTTAACGTTTTACTACTGACACTTTGGAAAGCGTCCTGCAAAAGGTCCCTATTGACAATGACCTTAGATCAGGCAGAACGGCAACACGGCACGTAATATATCTGTTTTCCAATTGGCTGATCGCCTCTAGGTTCGCGACGCCTCGGTCCCAGAGGGGTTCAAAAATATATTCCTCATTTTCTCAGCTTTCCCGTATCCAAAAAAATCGCGAAAAGATATGCGAAGGTTTTTGTGCCATACTCTATCATATGCAGTCTTGAAAAAAATTCATAATTCTAGTCCATTTCAAGCAGCACCTTTATTTAGCGTAATGCATCTAAAGTTAGATAGTCTCTCAACTCGTACCACTTTGCGACTAAAGTATTTGTCATACATTATTTTACTTAAAACTCTTAAGTTTGATCTTTATACATTAAATAATATATAAGCACTTGAAGTATTCTTTACAACTCCAGTAATAAATGCCAAGTTCATCTTTTTACTGCCGTATACCCGGTTCTGACAATCTCCGTTTCACTCTACTAATGCAGTTTTCTTTATGGACAAATAAATTTTATGATTCGCCATAACTGCAAAAATGTTCTCAACACAAAAGCGCCTGCACTAAAGTGCCATACTAAGTGTAGATAGTCGTAAATTTTTAAGCATGAACAAAGTAGCACGGAGGTAGAAAACTCGTTGTTTCGGATTACCCTAACAGAGCTAGGTTTTCTCCAGCTATAATTTTCAGCTCGAGTTTTATTTATGTAGTCAGCAATCTCGATCAACATTTTTTGGTAAAAAATGCGCATTTGATGTTCTACAAAAACAAACTTTATTGTACATTGTGGAACGTGTGTGATACACAGAAAACAGTCTCCAGTGGTATTCAGAACAGTGCCCGCATAAGGTCATTGGACCTACCGGGTTATTCACGTTATTCGACACGGAGGATTATGGCTAAAGTATTTGATAAAAAATAAAATAATAATTTTGTGTGGATAGGGACCCATTAAGGCTACATTTTGAAAAGATTTTCATGTTATACAGGGTGTCCCAAAAACACGAAACATATCAAAGCTTTATTTTTTTAAATGGAACACCCTATATATTATTGCATGTTCAGATTCCCTGGAGAATTCTAGTATGACCTTATGTATCACACATGGGACTTAAAGTGAACCGTTTAGTTGCAAATCACCATTTTCTGTATACGTAGAAGTCAGACAAAAATTGGATATCGCAGAGATTACAAAATTTAGAAGGAAGTTTTGCCGGATTACTAAGCATGAAATGAGTCAGCTTAAGCAGCACGGTTAAATTTGAGTTGCGTTTGTGCTTGGAGAAATTGGTCGCGTAACTAAGGGAACTTCAATCGGAGTTTACTTGATTTTTTCAAATGGGAATGCCTATTTTTTTTATACGATTAAATGTAAAATTTCATAGCTTTTCTAATGATATGAGGTGACGATAAATCTCTGGTAGTTTTCCTTTGTTTTCAAATTTTCATTAAAACCGGTGTTTTTCAATGTCCCTACGTATAAGTAACCTAGCAGGCCATAAAATATAAACAAAAACATGTTCAGATGGGAGGAAACAAGTAACTTAGAAGAAACATACAGACGAATTGGAGTAAAGAGACAACATTAAAATAATTCCTTGCAACAAATTACCTCTAACAGAAACAACGACGGTAACACATCTAAGGTCAAAGAGAATCTGGCGTATGACATAGGTAGATATTTTTTACAGCCTACTTCCTACTGCAATGCACTAAAGGTTAAAAATTTCCAAAAAATTAAAAAACTTTTAATTACAGAAAAAATACCAGCAACTGTTGTTCCAGCATGCAATCACATATTATGGTGTAAAAAAGTAGTAATATCCGTCAAAGTAACGATACGTCTAACTGAAGCTCTTTTAATTTTTGAGTATCTATTAGTAAGATCGCAAAAAAGGATACTGACAATTCAGATTCAAATTTTTTGCCAGGTGAATTGTATTTTATAATTTGAACTAACCTGAATTTATTCCCCATTTTCTGTGATATTGTACTAAAAAATTTTCAGAACTCCAGTCAAAGGCATCGTTACTTTTGACTTGACAGAATTGAATACTTTTTTATATCATTGCACGTGAAATTTTATTCTGAAGATAATAATCTGCCTACACCATCTGCTGGTGGTTTTCCTTTCATTTCAAAATTTTTTATGATTTTGAAAACTGGCAATCTGTAGTACATTGCAGTAGAAAGTAGGTATTGAAATGTATCTATTCCTATCATACTCCAGATTCTCTTTGACCTTAGATTGTTTTACCGGCATTGTTTCTGTTAGAGGTGATTCGTTGTAGGGATTTTTCTTAATTTTGTCTCTCTACTCCAATTCGTCTTTACATTTACTTGTTTCCTCCCATCTGAACATGTTTTTGTTTATATTTCGTGGCCCGCTGGGTTGCTCTTACGTAGCAACATTGAAGAACATCGATTTGATTGAAAATTTGAAAATAAATGAAAACTACCAGAGATTGATATTCACAACCTTATATCATTAGAATGGCTATCAAATTCTACATTTAATAGTATAAAAAAATTAGGCATTCCCGTATGAAAAAATCAAGTTATATCTGATTGAAGTTTCCTTAATTAATCGACCGATTTCTCCAAGCACAAACGTAATTCAAATTATAACTTTAATAGGTTTCGTGTTTTGGGGACACCCTGTATAACATTAAAATATTTTTTAAATGTAGCCCTAATGGGTCCCTATCCATCCGAAATTATTATTTTCTTTTTCATCAAGTACTTTAGCCTTAATGCTCCGTGTCGATTAACGTCAATAACGCGGTATATGAAGGGTCTGCGGCCAAAGTCAAGAGTGAACACCCTATTCCTCCGTGCTGATAGTAATAATGCTCCAGCTCACCGCGACTCCTGCGACTTTGCTTAGTCTCTGCATGAAAAATCAAGCCAAAAAAGATGGTGTTTCTTAGTGATGAGACCCTCGGAGGGCTTGGGACCATGACTGTGTTTTGATTCCTAAGCAATGTTTGATGAATGTAGGGGTCAGAGTTATTCTATGTAGATGTAAAATGTGCTTAAAAAATGAAATGAATAAAACTGTATTGCAAAACTTTCATAATAATGATATTATTGTAACCATTTCAAAACACGCATCATCAAACCTAACAAGTTACTTACTTAATATTGCTGCCATCTATTTAAGCGTAGCTTCATCATTATTTAGATGCATCAATGCTATTAATTCAACCAAATCCTTATACTTCAATAAGGCTTGGTCGTTTCATCTGGATAACCTCTTTACTCACAATAATGCTCAGTATATTTCTCCTTGACTTGGAGAGGCATGGGGTGAGATCCTCCTTCGTGGAATGGATCCTCTCCACCTTAGTGGCTACTGCCATGCTGAATGACATTTCGCACAGCATTGAGGTAGCGCGGGGCTGCCCGCATAGCGGAGTCTTATCTCCCTTATTGTTGTGTCTTGTGGTGAATGAACTGGTCAGGCTGAGCAATATAGGTGTTCACGTGCAGGCCTATGCAGATGATCTTAGTATAGTAGTCAAGGGTCGATTCATCGCTACTGTTTCGGAGATAATGCAAGGCGCTCTGCGCATTGCGGAATCGTGGTGCAACGAGGTAGATCTATCGGTCAATGCCGAGAAGACCGAGCTCGTTATGTTCACTAGAAGAAGGAAACTGGATGGATACATCCGACCAACCTTCTTTGGAACATCACTTGAACTTTCCCAATCTGCAAAATATCTAGGCGTAATTCTAGACTCGAAGGAGACAACATGTAGGACACTTTGCCATCCTCTTGGAACTGCAAAGGATGACCCTATGCTACATATGAGGAGTGATATAATTTCTCTTACATATGGCTTTGACTGCAAATTTACCGTGAGGAGTCCTACAATGTAAGATTGGCGACCTTTTGAGGGGAGAGGGATAGTCTGGTACACCGACGGCTCACCTGTCGACGAAGGTTCCGGCGCTGGGGTCTATGGGCCAAAAACAAAGCCCTCCCTCTCTCTTGGGAGATACACCACGGTATTTCAAGCAGAGATATATGCGATTTTAGCTTGTGTCTTTCGCATTTACGGAATTCAGGGGCCAAGCAGGCGGATCACCATCTTCTCTGACAGCCAGGCAGCATTAAAAGCATTAGGTGCTTGCAGGTTTACATCAAGGCTCGTTCTGCAATGTAGAAAGGTCTTGGATGATATTTCGGCCAGACATCAGGTGTCACTTATGTGGGTGCCGAGTCATGCTGGAGTTAGTGGCAATGAAATGGCGGACGCCCTCGCAAGGCGAAGGTCGAGGAATAACTTTCTGGGTCCTGAGCCGGCTTTGGGGCTGGCAGCAGGTACCATCAGAAGGAAAATAGAGGTGTGGTTGCAAAATCAGCATGTTATCAGATAGAGAGACTTCTCCGAACATCTCCGTCAAGCTGGAGAACTTATTTCAGGACCTCTGACTGAGATGGGGTGGTTCTATCTCTCGCTGGACAGAAGCCGACTAAGGTTACTTGTCGGAGTGCTATCCGGCCATAACACCTTCAAACGTCATTTGCATGTGGTGGTAAATGATCTGACGTGTACACGCTGTGGCGAGGAGGAATAATCCTCGGCACACATTCTTTGTCGTTGTGAAGCCCTTGGGTATCACAGGCAGATTATACTCGGTTCAAGGGTTCTTGAATCGGAGGATATAAGATGGGCAGGAACCAAGGCCATCCTCACCTTTGCGGACTTGGGAATTAGGGTGAGGAGAGGTGCAAAAGGCCCCGTTGGTAGGCCTATGTACTGGTGGTTCCAGCCACTAGATAGCCTCTCTCCCTCTTCAGTCATTCGTTCATTCATATTTCTCCTTCTTCTTCTTCTGTCTGTGCCTATCGTCTATGGATGTTGGCAATCACGTTGGTCCATATAATATTATTTACAGCAACGCTGAAATGTACGGTCGTCATTCCCATCCATTGACTAATATTCCTCAGCCTCGATGTTGGTCGGCACCCCTGACCTGACCTTCCGCCTTCTACTTTCCCCTGCAGAATCAATTGTATTAGTTGATATTTTTTCATTACGCATCACAATTCCAAGATACGCCAGGTTTCGCACTTTGACACTATATATAATTCAATATCCAGGATTCCACTACATATTATAGGAACGTAGAAAATACATAGGACCTTAGGACTGGTGGTTTTATATCGACGCTCAGGTGCATCTTACTGTTTCCAATATTTCGTTGTTGGCTCTAAATTGGTTGTACTATAAGAATTTTGGTCTTCTTGCATTTAATCCTCATACCACATACAGGGTGATCAATTTATAATCAGAAAAGTCTGATACGTCCGTTATTATGGCAGACACAGAAAAAAACGTGGAAAAAGGTTGTACAAAAATCTCAGGTCTACCTTTTAAAATCATCTTGTAATAATCAGGGTCATTGATAAAGCCACGACATACCAAAGATGTGTTTTTTTCAAAATGTACACTTTATACAGGGTGAGTTTTTAGTACCGGCTCGGTTGATAACTCCACTACTATAGAAGATAGCGAAAAAAGTTGTATATAAGAGCTGTAGCCACGGATATGCTCCTTGCTAGTAAAATATTTAGATTTATACAGGGTGATTCATAACTACGTGGTGATGCAAACATGATTTTTTTAAATGAGACACCCTACATATTATTCCTTATTCAAACTCTACCAATGATTTCCGTTCTTCCAATATAGGGCAATGTTACATTATACAGGGTATTTCAAAAGTTATGACCATTTCTATATCCAAATCGCTGTCAAGCGAACGTACTGTTAATCAAAAAGTAATTAATCAAAAATCACTTTTTTGGAAAGACTAATAATATCCTCTAGTTTTAAAATCTGCTATAAAAAACCCCGCGACGCATATTCGTATACAGGGTGATGTAGATTGCAAAATCCAGATTTTCTCTTTTTTTTAAATGTAACCACCAATATTTTATTATACCAGAGAATTGCTTTTAATATGCTCTTCTCATAATATCAAAATGTAGACCTTAGCTCTACCTAGAACTTTCGCTGAAAAGTTTTTTTTGTATCGCTCATAATAACGGAGGTATTAAATTTCGGAGTATAAGTTGATCACCCTGTACGTAACATGCATCTACAACTTGGTCTAGTAATTCTTTCATGCTTGTACACTTAACACAAATATACACATTTAAATTATAGTATTATTATCATTTAGCGTATGGTTATAGTACACATGGAAAAAAGTCATCAAAAATATTTTCTTTGCTTTTTATTTTTTATTTCTTTTATGCAAAAATACAGTATACTCATGACGACTGTATCGTATCTAACGTCATATACAATGCTAGCACAGTGTCAAAAGGGTATTATTAGTTTACAGCACAGAGTTAACATCTCTAGAGGGAATGTAAGACAACAAATTGCACAGGTTGTTGAGCAGCCAACATGTAACGGAAATTTTGACATATTAGTAAACAGCTTGCGCATATTACAAATAAAAACCAGTGGTGTACGACTTTATATTAAAATTGGATGTTCATTAATAGATTCAATTATGACTGTGATGTTACAAAGTGATACAATAATTTTTATTAGTATTAGATATACTCAGGGCACTATAATTTGATTGTAACAGTTGATAATTATTACCATGAAGTGTTTTCCAAAACTTATCTACAGGGTTTTGAAAGGTAGTCAGATGGAATGGCTGCATCGTGTTTTTACTTCAGCAATAAAATATAATAATTGCATTAAGTAAGTAAATGTGTGTACTTACCACGTGGTAAAGGAACTGTATGAGGGCGATAGCTAAAAATTAATAATATTATAGATTACAGATATGCA